>VZSR01003798.1:669459-825827 GCA_013398615.1 Brachypodius melanocephalos | reverse complement strand
CCCCCCCCCCCCAACAATATGTTTTTCACTTTTGGCTTGATTGTTCTTATTGGTAGAATTAGAAATAATTTCAGTACCTCGAGAGCTGCTCAAGCACAATAAAACACTTTAGGATTTTACAGCACCCTCTATTGAATAAAACAATCATGTGCACAGTCTGCTGTGGAATAGTCAATCAAACACTTTTCAAATTCACATGTGCATTTTGGAACTCTTCACTGCTCTGGTTTTCTGGCCTGCACGTCTACAAACACAGCAGAAGAAACAGCTTTTCAAATGGTACAAAAAGGTTTAATAAATTCAGACTTAAGGATGGTCCTGTAAAACCCTTTTCACCCCCTTGTCTGGCAGCTGTGATCCCCTCTGCCCTGATTATAACTGGAGTTATTTTAATTTCCCTCTGTTCCTGCCTTACCTGGTATTCTTCACAACAGACCTGTCCTGTCTGGGAGATTCCTCTGAACTGCCACAAACCCACCAGGGCATTCAGAATAAATAGAATAATTGCATGGAATTAACCCAGGCTATCACGAAACCTCGGGAGAAACATCTAGTTGCAAACAGCATTTTGTTCACTTACAGTCAAAACAAAAAAGAACAATCCTTTTGTATCCACAGTCAATGCTGCAGGACCAGCTTTAGCTTAACCACAGGGATCTGTTAGCAAGGAGGGTTTTCCTTTGTAAGCAAAATCAGCTTTGCACTCATCTATGCATTCGTACAGAACTGGCTCTTCAACACAGGGTTTGTAGATATTTTTCATCAGGAATTGCAGTGATGGGCCAAGGATGGGTTCAAACTGAAAGGGGGAATTTAGGTGAGATTTATGGAAGGAATTGTTCCCTGTGAGGGTGGGCAGGCCCTGGCACAGAGTACTCAGAGAAGCTGTGGCTGCTCCTTCCCTGGAAGTGTCCAAGGCCAGGCTGGACAGGGCTTGGAGCACCCTGGGACAGTGGAAGGTGTCCCTGCCCATGGCAGGGATGGAATCAGATAATCTTTAATATCCCTCCCAACTCAAAGCATTCTGCGATTCTGAATTCTGTGATTTTCTCTTGGTGCAAATGTCTGTGTCCTGGATGGTTTTTGGCAGGGAGAACTCAGTGACAGATTTGGTGAGGCCAAGGGCTTTGTTTTTACATTGCATCATTTAAAATCAGATAATTAAGATGCAGGTTTGAAAAATTCACGAGCTCTTTCTTTTCTTTCTGAAGGAATTCCTTCTGGTGATGTCTTTGTGGAAAAAACAACCCTCCCAGTCTGGATGTTCAGCTCAAGCTACAACTCCTCATTTCTTTTACTTCTGGAATGACATTCAGCCCCTCTCACACATAATGTCCATTGATAAGACACAAAATGAGGTAACCACTGTTGGGCTGAAAATGGGATTTCAGACATCTCTGTTCACCTGGCTCTCAGGTGAGAAAACATTTCAGTGCTGAGGGAGAGGGAGAAGAGCCTGGAGGTCACTGCTGCCCCTGTGCCAGAGGCTCTGGGCACCGAATCCAACAAAGCTGTGGGAGCTTTCCCCACACCCACTCCGAGGAAAGGGATCTCAGGGCAAGGACAGCCTGGCAGGGGCAGCAGGAGCAGCTCAGCTCCTTTGGCTTTTGATGATGGGGGATTTCCTCCTCCCTGCTGGGCACCCCCTGCACAGTTTGTAAACAAACTCCTCTTTATTCCTTGGACTACTCAGTTTTGTCTTTTTTAGCCTTTTTTTTTTTTTTTTTTTTTTTTTTTTCCTGAGCAGTGCTGGTGCCCTCGCGTGGCCGATTTCATAACTGAGAATGTTGCCTGGCAGCATTAAATAAATAACAACATTGCAGTTCTTACCGAGCCTCTCAGAAGAGAGATCTCAGAGACCTTACAGAGATCTCAGAAGTTAAGAGTGGACTGAAATGAGAGCAGGAACATCACCAGGAGTTCCTTGCTCATCCCTGCAGGTCTCTCTGTACACTTCCCTGCCCTCCTGCTCCTCAGGACAGAGGGGACAGAGGTGATGATCCTTGAAAATGCAGCAGCTTCTGCAGCTGTGATGCACACAGAGGGCAGTTCTGTTCACACAGCTCCTGCTGCAGGGGACTTGGGTGCTGAGGGCACGTTTTTATCACTTTTTTTTGCATTTGGCACATTTTATCTCCTGCAGAACCAGGTAGGGCAGCAAACCAGAGTCACCACAGCACTGAACCGTGCCAGAGTTGTGAGGATTAAAGGTGGCCATTACTCATTCCTTGTTAAATCATAATTGCACCTAAAAACACCCCAAGAACAAAGGCTCTGGCGTGCCAGGAAAGGCTGGGGCTGTTCAGAGAGCTGGCAAGGGGAGCAGACTGACAGATCAGCCCTCTCTCCATGTGAGAAGCTGCCTGGATCTCACACAGGGAGCTTGGATCAGGCCAGCACTGAGCTCAGAGCTCTTGTCTGGCTGCCTGGTGCCAGATCCATAAGCCAGGCTGCTGCTTCAGGGCATCACTGAAGTCACTTAGTGAATTGTCACTGACTCAGTGGTCAGGAGGAGCCAGCCCTTGGTGTGCATGAAAACACAATTCCTTCCAACTGCATTTAACATGGGCTGCCAGGAACATGACACTCTTCCACTCTGAGCTGTGCTTGCATGGGTTTTCTTCTCTTAACATGATCTTTTCCTGTGATGTTGTTTCCCAGTTTCCTGCATAAAACCTCAAATTAAAAAAAAAAAAATTAAAAATCATATTTACGTTGTGACAGCTTGGTCATTTTTTCCCCTTGGAAAAGTTTTATTAGCAGCAGTTTTTAAACCATGCCAGAAACACATCAAGGCTATAAAATCTTTTATTGTGTTTTATTGGTAAAAAGAATGTTTTTTTCAAAATCTACTCATTGGAGCCCATTCAAAATTGCCCAATGAAGTAAAATGCAGTAAAACAACCTGGAAAGCAGCTTCTGCAATGGGCTCATTCCAGGACTGTGAAGTCAGGGCCTGACTCTGTGAGTGCTTTATCTGCTGTCACTTGTCTCCAGCCTGGAGTGGATCTCCATCCATGAATGCTGGAGAGATTTATGGCTCCTCTTGCTGCAGGATTCTGTGTGAGCACATCACAAAACCTTTGGCACAGAGCCCACTGTGCTTATCCTCCCACCTGATTTTCTATCTGTGCCACTACAGCAAACACCCCAAACCTGCTATTTATTAGATTTTCTTTTTTCTTTTAGCCCCTATGTTTTGATGAAAAAGGAGAAGCTGCCTCTCCTAATTCCCTGGCAGCTGTTCAGACAACAAGACCACATTACCCTCACACAATTCTGACCTATCTCCTCAGCTTCCTGAATCTTCATTCTTCCGAGCTACACTCCCTTCCCAACCTTGAATAGGCCTTTTCTGTCTCAGAAAGAAAAATCCTTTCTTATTATACAGCCACCAGAAAACCACGTAATTTTTCCAGTGTGTGGTCTGCTGCAACTACACTGAGATATTGGAGTTTTTTCCAAATCAAAACAAAACCCACTTACAATTGTTCTTGGAACAAGAACACTTGTATAACTGTGCTTGTGTTTTTCTGTGTTACAAAATGACTTTCCTTGCATTATATTTGCTGCTTTTGGAAACTTTTTGTCTAAAGCTCAGCTGGGTTTATGGCCTGGTTTTGCTTTTCAGAGAAAAACATTGGAATTATGGAAGAATATTGGAAGGCAGAGAAATGAGGATGCTTTTCTTTGCAATGGAGAACACTAGTCTGGTATTCTGGGAAATCTGTGGGCAGCTTCTGGAGACAGGCTCCATTGCAAGAAAACCTCCAAAGTCTGGGAGATCTCGTGTTTGAACTGGGATTCCTGAGAAAAGATGGAGATGAGTGACTCTGAGACTTACACTAAATTTCCTTAGCAGCTCCTGCACTGTTATGAAAGACACTGCTCTCATATTTTATCCCCACTGAGCTCACTGAGCAGCTGCCATCACTAACCACTGGTTTTATTGGGGTTCTTATTTTAAAAAATTAAACTGTTTCAGAACCTGCCACCTCTGTTTTGCAAAGAGTGATTGTAAAGATTGGCAAGGACTGGATAAATCTGCAGAAATCTATTCTGGTTGTGCTAAAAGCCCCAGTTTTAAAGGTGTCATTTCCAAACAAGCTCCTAAATTGTGTATTTTTAATGTTTCTTGGTGTGTGCAGAGAGGTGCAGACACTTCCTCCTTTTGTGGAACTCTCAGATGGTCAAAACTCCCTGAGACTTTGCACTGCTAAAGTCAAAGGTGCACGTTGGATTTGGGATGCCCAAGCTCAGTGGTTGGTTCAAAATCCCAGCCATGATATATAATAAATGACAGATGTTATAGATACTCCTGGGTGCAATGAGGAAGGTCACAGAAATTTGCTTCTAAAAATCAATTTTAATTTCTCTTTTCTTGCTGACAGCTTCGTGCCTCCATTTGATGTGAGCACTGCAAGCTGCTGCAGGCTACCAGTGATTGGAATTTACTTGGATTAGTCTAATTGCTGCCTCTGCCATCATCTGTTTGCAATCACAAAGAGGAAGCTTCTGAAGCTTGGGAATGAGAGAAAATGAAGTGTCCTGACAACCACAAAACAGCAAGAAAGCTTTTGGAGGCTTTCCCATCACTGTTTGTGAGTAGGAACAAAAAAGAAACAGTTATATTTTCTTTCCATGTCCATCTTTACCCTGCACCCATGACATAAATACATCCAGCACCAAAGAATAGTGGTAATTAGTGCAGGTCCCCAAGCACTGTCTGTTGATAATGAGTAAGAGTTCTTGAATTGTTTTGGAAGGGGCTGAATTAGTTCATTATTGAATTAGTTGAATTAGGTCATCACCAAAAACATACAATTGTTCTTTCTATGGATATTCAGCTCAGATTATGAAACATCCACATTCAGGGCTTTAAATTCAGTTTTAAACACACATTTTATGAGTGGTTTTGCCCCAAAAGGGCCCTTTCTCATGCACCAGACAGGCACAAATTGTCAGGGAGTGGACAGATAAAACACTTTAATAACTAAAGATATTCAGACTAATTTTGCTTCCGTCCAGGGCTGGAGGTTTAGGCTGGAGAGGAGAGTTTGGAGCCTTGCAGAGCACAGAGCTGTGCCCCAGGAAGAGACAGCCCTGAGAGCTGGGCACAGCGTGGGCACTGCCAGCCTGCCCTGCCCTGCCCTGGCTTCCTCAGCCCTTCAGCTTTGAAAATGCCAGTGAAAGATTCTGCACAGGGCACCAGGGAGCTTGAAACTCTGATTTCTGGCTGAACATTCAGGGATATCTGTCTGCCTGGCCGGGGCAGGTGGGGAAGGGCAGCAAAGAGAGCAGAAGGTTCTGTGCAACTTCAGGAGGTGCCAGGGACAGGAGGGCTTTGCTCACGTAAGCACAACCTGAGGAAACTCCTTTCTGAACTGTCAGGCTCCTTATTTCCTAAATAAAGTTTAAAATTTCATGGAGAAACTGAGTATCGACTGGGATAATTTAAATTCTTTCACAGCTCTTACAGTAACAGTTGTTCGGTGCCACGGCCTGACCTTCTTGTAGTTTATTTATCAAATCAAACAAACAAAACCAACAAAAAGAAAAAAAATTAAAGAATATTTTACTTTTGCTTTCTCAGTGATAAATTCAGAGATAAGGCCTCACTAATGCTCCTCAGCAACTTCAGCTCAAGTCCAGAACCAAGTGATGCCACTGGAGATTTAATGTGTTCTTAAAGTGAAATATCTGCCCCAGTGCTTTGCTCCTCCTTAGTGTTTTGGGGACTGAGCTGAAGATAAATCAATTAAAAGTGTAGCAAATTTCAGCCTGGCTTAGTGAGTTCTGAGAGCCTCTGTCACTTTGCCATGGGAAGGGTTAAATACAGTCTAAACACGATAATAATAGCAGTATTTTTAACAGCAGAATTTAAGTATTTAAGGTGCTGCTAAGTGGTACTTGAGATTATATTTGTGAGCTTTCTTTTTGCTACATCAAATCAAGAAAGAATCTTAGTCCCAGTCATCTCTGAAATACTTCAATTCGACATGATCCAAACTGACTTAGCACGTTTTTAAAAAGCTAAGTTACATTCTTTAGAACGAATCTTCCCATTATGCCAAAAATACAAATTCCAAAACATATTTGTAATAATAATAATCATAACAATGCTCCAGACATGCCAGCTTTCCAGTCTGGTGGATATAAACTGTTGGCATTGTGCATTTTTCTTTCAGAAGACAGCATCAGTGAGGAACAGTGGGAGATAAGCTACACAGACCAGAAGGAGGAAAAGGGATCCTAAGGGCTGTCAGAACAGTGAGTAAATGTTTTAAAAATGCTTCTAACAAGCACTTTTCTCTGAGCCTGGGCTGTAAAACAAGCAGCATGACAGGGAATCATGGATTGATTTCCCTGACAGGAGGTGCAGGTGGAACTGCAGGCTTGTATAAACTTGAAAATTGTATTTATCAAATGGTTTCATACTTGTGGAAGAACCTGAAGCAAAGTTTTTTTTCTACAGTGTCTCAAAATAAAAGTTACTTGATTTGTAACCCAGATCCAAATTAAAAGGGCAAATGTGAATTGTCTGGGAGAGGAATGATTGTGTAGTGCCTGAGCTAAAGTCTGTTAAACCTTTGCTGATAGTTGATTAACTGCTGAAAAAGAAGATTAGCTCTGTTGTGTGCTACACATTCAAAGATGTTTCTGGTTTTTGCAATCAGATATAACAACTCTTCTGGGTTTAGGTGTATTGCATAACCACCTGCATGTGCAGAGGCCTGCAAACAGAGGTTGGAGTAATTCTTTTAAATTGGAAATTTCAGTGTGAATCCTCCAGAATCAAGAGAGCCAGGAATAATTTCACTCCAGCCTTACTTTGCTACATTACTCTGCTTCAGATCAGGCCTTGCTTGTTTGCCCCTTGCTTGTTTCTTGGTCTTAGAAGGAGATGCTTTAAACCACAGAGAACAAGGTTTGCAAATGCTGTGGCCACTGCTGAAAGGAAACAGATGCTTTCCCAAAGCCACAGCTCAGGGCACTGCAAGTTTTGGAGCTCTGTCCCAGAGAAATGGGGTTTTTGTTGGTTTGCTAAAACCCAAGAATATATTATACACTCTATTACATTCAGATGATCTCATCTTAAGCAAAACAAGCTTGTGGGACCTCTGATTCTGATTAAGCATTTGGGCTCGAGGGACTGTGCTACCATCCCACCTCACTGGCAGGGGTTTTGTCATGAGACATTTGTTATGTTCTTGAAGCAAATATTTCTGTGATAAGTGTTATATTAAAACCCACAAGGATGTGAATAATCCTGTTTTCAGTGAAGAGTTTAA
Source organism: Brachypodius melanocephalos (assembly GCA_013398615.1). NCBI lineage: Eukaryota > Metazoa > Chordata > Aves > Passeriformes > Pycnonotidae > Brachypodius > Brachypodius melanocephalos. Next base: position 818,535 of record VZSR01003798.1, on the reverse strand, counting down.
ATGGCATGCTATAAATAAAGCCAAGGCCACACATCGACTTAAAAAGGTAAAAAAAATAAAACCAACCAGAAATACTGAATAGCTCTGTTCATCCTGCCCACTAAATGGGGTGAGGCCATGGGGAAAAATAGCTTTTAATTGTATCACACAGGAGATGGGAATTAAGACTGCACATGGCAGCCTTAACTCTGATGTTTCCAGCCCTTGAACACTTGACTTTTCAACCTTAGGTGGGTGGGGAGGTTCTTATTAATTTTGTCCCGTGCAGCTCAATTCCCCTTGAAAAAGCAGTTGGGGATTTCAAAGTTATTCTGCTCATCCATTCCATTTACTCAGTCTCAGGTGCTGGTTTTTAAACTGGGCTAGGAATGCCAAATTCTCCCTTACAAGGATGATTTGCCTGGTTGTGAAGGGAGGCTCTCAGCTGCCATCTTCCCTTCTCTCTGCTCAGAATCCTCCAGGCAGGAGCCAAAGCTGAGCGAGGCTCCCGCAAGGAAAGCTGAGCAGAGCCTCAGAGCGATTGAACTGCGGTGACATCAGCACTCAGACATTTCCACCCGGCTTTTCCAGCACATCCAGGGGCTCTGCAGCCAGCACACACTGGCTCTTTATGGCTCCCCCACCGGGAACACGGCTCTGTGAGACACCCACTGGAAATGCTGGGTCCAAAACTCAAACGGGCTCCTTCTGTGCTGGGGGATTTGCCTTCCGAGCCTGGGCAGTGACTGTGTCCTTCAGCCAGAGCTCGTGTGGGAAGCAAAGCTGAAACTCAGCCTTGGCAGCTCTCTGAGTGCTGGGCACCAGCCTCTGTGCATCTCACACACCTTTCCTGCCACCTGAAATCGCTCCTGACCCTTCCTGAGAAGCTGGAAAATTCCTTGCTCTGTTGTATTCCATTTCCCAGTGTGGGGATAATGCTGAGCTCCACTTTGAAGTGCTGTAAGTGCTGGAGATGAAAAATGACCTTTGATTAGGGAGTGTTTTCTGTATTGCTGGTGATTCTCTAGGATCATTCACTCCTTTAACACTACCTGAAGGAATTCCAGCTCTCTGATCCCCCCTTTACACATGGGAAAGAGATGCACTGGGCAGGATAAGAACTGGTTTTGTTCTTTCTTTAGTGTAGCAGAAGTGGGGCAGGAACAGAGGAATACATTGATGTTCTTGAGCCAGAATATTTTACCTTTCCTCAACTGGTCCTTTTTTCTGGAGAAAATTATTTTCCTCAGCCTTCCCCCATCCCCTTACTAATGTCTTTCCACGTAGAAATAATATTTGGGATCTAAGATTGTGCCTTCTGAAGTGGTTTCCATCTTGCTGTCCTCCTAAGAGAACTTGAACCTTTATTGAATGATCATGTTCAGCTACATATAATTACAAATCCATAAAAAACCCAAGTCCCCTTGTATTTGTGTACACTGCAGCAAAACGTACCTTTAAGGAGAAAACATTGCTTCAGTGTGACTGCCTGAATTTATTGGCTATTAGAAGCCTTACAGTGCATGGCTCACATTTTAGAACTCTTGATTTCGGGCTTAATGTGGTCAGGAAATATAAAAATACATTTATTTATGTCATCTACTAAAAATCTCAACCTATGTTGCTGCAAGTCGAAGCCAATCTGTGTTTATGTTGGAGATGAATGATTGGTTTGTAGCTGCCTGTGTTTCTAGCCAGGCTCAATGGAATGATTCTGCAGCACGACTCTGGGTGTATTTCTTTTTTCAAAACTTCTTTTTATTTACTGCATGTGGCAGCAATTTCCTTCCTCCCAGAACCCACTGCCCAGTTCTCAAGGGCAGCGCAGCTGCCTGATAATAATAATAATTATTTTTATCAGGTTCTGCACGTGGAGTGCCAGGATTTACTGAATTGTTCAAGGCTGTCAAAATCCAGGCAAATGTTTCATTATTACTGATACCTGCTCACTGTTGCCTATTTTTTATTGAAAGATGCTCTAAAATTATGGGAGAGCATTGATCATTGCAATATATCTTTTTAAATTAAGATGTTCTCGTGATTGCCATCCCCCAGAAAACAATCCTAATACTCTAGTGGGACAATAAATATGTGTAGAGCTCACAGTCCTTGCAATCCAGTATGAAGAGTTGGGGGATTTTGAAGGAGCTGCTTTATTTGCTCTAGGAATTCATTCATCTCTGGGGCAGAACTTCCAGTTGTTTTAACAATGTGTGTCAGAATTAACATCCAAGTCCTGAATATTCTCAGCTCCTTGGGCCAACCCCTCAGTGCATATTGTGAAAAAAATAAAATAAAAGAGGGGAAAAAAGTCCACAAAACCAGTTTGGAAAGGCCTTTTTATGGCTGTTCTTGAAAGAAAATCAGCCAGAAATAATGTCCAGCAAGCAATTCCATAAAAGAAAATGGGACAATTCTGAAAAACAAGGTTTGAACCCCAGCAGCAATGGAGAGTCTGTTGTTCTGCATGGGCTGTCTCTGGATATCCCCTTTAAGAAGGTTTTTGACTTCCATAAGGGTTTCTGTACAAATTTGCCATAAAGTAGCCGAGGTCTCCTGGGCTCCTCTGCCTTGTCCTGCCACAGCCATCTCATCTAACAGCCCTGGTTTGGGAAAGGAGCCATGAGGGGAAAAAAAAGAACAGGCTCCTTTTGTAGCTAATAACTTCCTTTAATTGGTAATTAAGCTGCCTGCTACTTATAAATGTCAATAAAGGTCAAAATATTTAGAGTCAGAATCATTTTAGTGGCTTCCCATTTCTCATTGCATAAGCTGCCTGCTCAGACCACACACACAGAGGCACATTTGAAGATGGTTTGGATTTCAGAGGTCTCCTCTTCCCACCAAATTTTTCTCTAAAGCAGCCCAGAAGGGACAGAGCAGCTTCAGTCAATAGGAGGGAGGATGTGAACGGAGTCTTCTGGGTGAGCATTCCTCACATTTTGGGATTGCACCGCAGGCTGCAGCAGGCAGGGCCTGGCCAGATGGTGCTCTCATTTATTCCTGCACTCAGGGAAAGGAGCTGCAGCCCATCCATGTGCAAAACCACTCAAGGACAAGCTGCCTGCTCACCAATTAAACACCCAGTGCAGCTTGGAAATGAGAATTAGTGTAAATCCTGTTGTTTCTGTGGAGCAGAGAAAAATACAGAGGGTTTTGTGGAGTTAACATGTACAAACACTTCTCCTCACTGCATGGATCTGGTTTTGTGAGCACTCTTCCCATTGAAATTAATCAGTTTACAAGGGGGCAAGCAAGGGGATGTTTGGCTTTGAAGAGTGTAGAGAATGTACTCCCAGAGGGATCTTTGATCTTTTTGTGGTGTTTTGTTTCTGAAGTGTGTGTGTGTGTGTGTCCTGCAGGGACTTGGCATTTTGGAAATCAGAGCCATGGGGACTAGACTTTGATATTGCGCTGAATATAGCTGGAATATTAGAATATGAACATGAGCTCCCTTTTAATGCTTTCCCAAAGGATCCTCAGGAAGCTCAGAGCCTAATTCACTATTCCATGAGCTCCCTGTGTAGGACAGGGTGGGGTTTTACGGGAGGACAATGCAGTGGTGCTTTGTTGAATCTGGAGGTGGAGATGAGCTGACCAGGATGTCAGCTAGAGCTGGGAATTGGAAATCTTTCCTTCCAGACTAATCTGGGTCTGTTGCTGAGGGTGCCGCACGCCCCCAGCTCAAGTTTACTCTTGGTAGCATCAGTCTGGACAGATGGGAGACCTGAAAACGTCCTAGAAGGGGCAATGTCCTCTTGGCACATTCATCCTGCCTTGGAAGCTCCCACTGGAGCTCCCCAGCCCAGCCAAGCCCAGCTGTCACTGGAGGCCGAGATTCCATGGGCTCCTGGGTGTAAAAAATCATTGCAGCCACGTGGGATCTCCAGGTTTTCCTGGGGCAGATTTGCTCCCTGGCTGCACAATGTGATCCCTGTTATTGGGTAACTGATAAAACTTTGCTGGTTTTACAAATAAAAGGCATTTTTGCCACGAAAGCATCAAGCCAGGGAAGCACAAAGCACTCGTGCTGATGTGACTCCTGCTGCCTTGTTTGCTCCCTGTGTCAGCCCCAGCTGTTTTCTGCAAAGATTTGAAGGAAGTGGCAGGGAAGAGCAGCTTTGTAGATCCAAGTGGTCGCTTTCAAAAGCTAAAAATGCTCTCTAAAGCCAGGAGATTTTGTTAGAGACCATAAGCTTAAAGCAGATAAGTATGCTTTCAAAATTCATTGTTTCCTGGGTGGTTTTGAGTCACTGGAATATTTGTATCTATTCTCTTCCAAACTTTTATTCTGTAATTGTGATGGGAGAGAAGCTTCTCATTAAAAACTCTAAAAACAGAGCACTCTGAAAATTGCTTTTATGATTTCAGAAGCTGCTCATTTGCTAATAATACAAGTAATTATCCCAGAAGATCAATAGAACTGTTTGACCATCATACCAAAAAAATAATATCTATTTTGATATTAAAGACAAAAACATAAATTAAATAGCATTTTGAGCCTTTTGAGATGAAGTTCATATTGCTTCATCTTTCATAAATCCTCTCATAATTTGGCTGGGGATAGTAATGTCTACGTGTTTGTCTTGAGAGCCAAAAATGGACAAATGAGGATAAACACTCCAGGAATTTAAACTTTCACTTTCATCTCACCATTTCTGTATTGTGATATGATTAGGGTTTGTCCCAATCTTTCTGCTAAAACACTTCCTCAGGATCAGCACAGCCCTGTATCAGGCAGGATTTGTGTCTGTGCCTCCCCCTCTGCTCTGATCCATCCCTGTCCCACATCCTTCAGCTGATGGAATTTGCAGATTATTGGAGGAGGAACAGAGGAACAGGAAGGGTGACTTATTTCTTACATCAGGATTCTGAGCATCTTCAGTGGGACTGAAGGAAAAATCAAAGAGAGGGAAAGAAAATGAGCGAAAGATTAAAAACCAAAATATATCAAAAAACAGAGGACGAAAGAAAATAATTCCAAAATGTAATTCCAGCAGCTGATTATTTTGCCAAAATAAGTCTATATATTCTTCTGGGATATGGATAAGAAGCAGTGAAGGAGTGGGGAGGAAGATGAGAAGAATTGAAGTTTTCCTTTCCCTGAGCCCATCTCCTCATTTCCCTGCAAGTTTCTGAGTAGCTTGGGCAGCATGGAAATGCTTGTGATCATTCCTCAGGAATTCCTCCCTGTGCTCCTTTATTCACACACACAGTAAATCCCTGCTGTCAGCCCTGTACCCCTGTGCTCACAGCTCACTGACAGCTCCAGCCACCAACAAATGGTGCTGCACATTTTCCTTATGGTTTCCCAGCACTGAGTGTATGATTTAGATCCTTCAGCCTCCCAAGTGCTCCACTGGGTGTCCTTTAATATTGCATTATATTACTCATGATGCATAGTCGATTCCACTGCTTCCATTTACTTTAGCAATGATAAATGGCACAAACTGCACAAGAAGTTTATAAATTTTAAGTGCTTTGTAGGCAACTGTTACCCCGAGAAATTTTCAAACTGTTTGTTACTTTGGATGGTGGAAAAATTGTTTGCAGAAGCTTGGTTAATGAGTTTCAAAAGAGGATAAAATGCATGAATTCTTTATGACTGAGAAGCATATTAGTGTCAGGATTTTCCCTTCTGTAGGAATCATCAATTCTGCACAGTTAATATTTAAAAAGAGTTACAAAAATACAGCAGAAAAACTCAAGGAGCTTGCAACTTATATTTTCTCACTGGAATGGCTTCGTAGAAGCTGTTGGGACAGGGCTGGAGCATCGTGGCCCAGATGATTCCTGTGTGTGGAAAGTTTTGGCAGCTGGAGGAGCCCATGCCCTGGTCAGTGTGGTGTTAACACGAGTCTGGTTCATCCCTCTCCTTGTGTTTGGAGTATCCCAGTGTGGAGTGAGCTGCAGTCGGTGCCTTGTGTGGTCTGGCAGTGCTGCCTTTATGGGGATGATTTGGGCAGTCTGTGTATTCCTGGTCCCTCTGGCTGTTTGTTGGATGTGGATGAGCCACACCGCAGGATGGAAATAATGGACAGGGCTCCTGGCCTGCTGTCCCTGCTGCTGGAAGTGGTAAAAACCAGCCAGCAAAGCAGGAGGACAAAGGAGATTGGGAAGGAATTAAGGAGCATTTACAGGATACAATTTTCTCCATTTCCCACAAACAGCGAGGCAGAGCAGTCAGAGAGAGGAGTATGGGGTGACGGCTTTAATGCACAGCAGTGCTGAACCTTTGGGCACGAACACACCCAGAAATGTTCATTTTATTTAACCCTCGCAGGAGGGGCCACTTGTCCTGCCTGCCTGTGAGAGCTCACGGTCCCCAAAATTAGCCCTGAGGAAATCGGGTCTGCCCAAGCCCAGCAGTGCTTGACAGAGGGGATCGTGGCTTTAAACTGCCGGAGGGCAGGGCTGGATGGGATATTAGGAAGAAATGTTTCCCTGTGCGGGTGGGGATGCCCCTGGATCCCTGGAAGAGTTCCAGGCCAAGTTGTACGGGGCTTGGAGCAACCTGGGGTAGGGGAAAGTGTCCTTGCCCGTGGAGTGGAACGAGATCATCTCTGGTGTCCCTTCCAACCCAAAGCATTCCGTAATTGCGGCTCGGACGAGCGAGAGGGGCGAGGAGCCGGCAGCGACCGCACGATGGCAGCGTGGGATCGGTGCTGCTGCCGCGGGAGCTGGGATAGCCCCGGGGGAACCGGGGAAAACCCTGGCTCGGGGCATTCGGGACAGCCCCGGGGGAACCGGGGAAAACCCTGGCTCGGGGCATTCGGGACAGCCTCGGGGGAACCGGGGAACCCCCGGGATCGCATAGCCGGGACCGTCCCGGGGGAACAACTGAATCCCCGGGATGGGGAGAGCCAGGACCATCCCGGGAGAACCAGGGAACCGCTGAATCCCCAGGATCGGGCGGTCCCAGGGCTATCCCTGTTCTGCCGAGGGAACCGGGATTATCCCGGGGCAGGAGGGAGAGGCTGCAGCCGCAGCACAGCACAAAACTCCACTGTGCGAGATAATCTTTAGCCTTGTGTTCTCCCATTGCAAGCAGCCGCTGCAGCAGGTCAGGGTTGTTTTAAATTCGACTTTGACATTTTGCTTTCCTGTGTTTTGTGGTTTCCCTTCCCCGCAGCCCAACCTTTGTGGGGGTGGTGGAAGAGGTTTGGAAGCCCAAGCGGTAAAATGGGAGCTCACAGGAATATCCCAGTTTGGTGAGGCTCCTTCACTGCACAGCATCCACAGAGCTGGGCAGGCTGGCAGGATCCATCCAAGCTCCAAAGAAATCCTCGATAAAGAGCCCAGCCTTCAAAGCCGTGGCTGTGAAAGCACGTGGGTGATAGGCACCGGGGAGGATCTCTGAAAATCAATACAAAAATAAGGCAGAACTGCTCCTGTCAGCTCCATCTGATCGAGCTGCACAAAAACACCCAGCCAGGCTTTGCTCTATTCCTCAGAAACTGTGCTTACATTCTATACATTGTCCCTATTGTGCTTTGGAGGGGATGGTCTCTCTCAAATGCCAGCGTCTTCTGGCTTTCATTTGTTCCCAGACCTCCCACCAAGTGGCTGCTGATTGAAAACCTTTTTACTCTCCTGCCAGGTTTAGCAAAAAGGGCTTGGTGTACTCAGGGCCTTTGATCTGTCTGGGATGAACATTTTCATTGAAAGAGGTGGATGAGTCACTCTGTATTTGACACGGAGGTATCTTGGAATACCTCTGGATTTGCCTTTTCAAGCTCTTTTGTATTTTTTCCCTTTTTTTTTTTTTTTCATGTGGCTATAAATATTTTTCTCTGCAAGAAGCATGAAGCTCTTTTTTGGAAATGAAAGAGCCCTATTCCAAATAGGAAAAACACACTTAGCTAAGGTTTGTGCAGTGCATATTTAGTGGTAGAAGGTGCTGTGTTGGCCCTGCCTTGCTTTTCAATACAATATCCTGCAGTGTGAAATGAATGGCTGTATTTAGAGGTATCTGGAAGTGATGACTGATGTTTGGAGAAGTTACAAGGCTTTTCCTTTTCCACATGAACTCTCCAACCTGGCATTTCCACAGCAGTGAAATACTTCTGGGGCTGAGATCATCTGATTATTATTTCCTGTGTCATGTGCAGAATTTATTATTTTGTTGAATATTACGAATATATTCTTAAGTTGCCTGAGTTTGGGGTTCTTCTGCAAAGTTCACTGGCATAACAGGGATGTTGGACTGGCAAAAATAACTTTCTCTCCTTGGATATTATTTTGCTGAGATTAGTGAATGGAAGTCACAAATGAAGGAGGGGGAAGGGAGAGTGAAATTCCCTAAAAAATGCTTTGGAGATATTCTGGAAAAATTAAAATGCATATTTTGGCACTAATAACTGTTAAAAGCCAGAAATTTGGAGTTTCTACAGAGCAGAATCAGTGTTGCCACTGGGAATTGCAGAGGGCAATGGGTTCGTTGCCTCAAATATTTTCACGAAGATTTTTTAATCTATTTTATACCCCTAAAAACTGAAACAGAACAGACTAAAATCTTAAATTGCCCAGAGAGGCTGTGGCTGCCCCATCCCTGGAAGTGTCCAAGGCCAAGTTGGAAGAGTCTTGGAGCAGCCTGGATAGTGGAAGGTGTCCCCGCAATGGAAGGTGTAGAATGGGATGATCTTTAAGCCTCCCAACCCAGAGCATTCTGTGATTCTATCAAATCCAGTAAAAACTCTTCAAATAAATTGTGACATTAAAATGTCAATTAAAATGTGTGTGCAGTCCTTGCAAGCATTAAATCAGGATATCAGAAATAGTGAGAGTTCTCTCCCATCTCAATGCTGTTGTTTTAAACTGGGCTTAATTCTCTAAAAACTGACTCAAATGCCACGTAGATCTCTTGAACTGCCTTGTGTGTTGCTCAGAGCAAGGACTTTTGGGGCTCTTTTGCTTACAAATAGAGTGGGAGAATAAATAATTTTTTTAAAAAATAAATATTGGCATCTGGGTTCTTGCAATTCGTGTGTTTGTAACACCACCCATATTTCTTCCTCCCCTTGTTTTGGAATATTGCATGGTATGTGGGTCTTCATTAAGGGATATTTTGTCCTTTGGCTTTTTCTACACATGATTACACAGTAGCCATCCGTTCCCAACATCTGTGTTTATGAAAACCTTTCCAATAAATCTGTGCAGAAGGGAACTGTCCACGTTTCCTCCGAGGCCTGTAAAAGATGCTGTTTTGCTTCGTGATGAATTGGTTAAAGATGACCCAGCTGAGATATTTGATTTTTAGGTGAATCTTCAGCACTGCTCCAGAAGTGGACTGGAAATGGACACTGAATGGGCAGGCAGTGCCTTCAAGGCTGGCCAGGACACCGAGTGCACCCTTAAATCCTCATCCTGGATCTAAAGCCAGCTCAGGGGTCCCAAGGAGAACAGCTAAGGAATGACTTAGGGAATCAGCTGGTTTGCCTGTGCATCACCCTCAGAGCTGCCTGCTCTGTTCTGGGGGTGGCTGGTGCAGTTCCCACACTCCCCACTGGATCAGAACCCTCTTGGCACAGACCATCAGCATGGGATTTTGGCCAGGATTGTGAACTCTGTAAGACAGATACGTTCTCAGGCAGATTTTTGGCTCTCTGATTCCAGTCACATGAGGGTGAATGGCTCCAGTTGTGGCCGTGGAACAAAAGCCACCAACTCTCCCAGAGCTTGGGAGGGACCCTGTGGGAAGCTGAGCAGGCAGGCACAGCTGTGTGCTCTTGGCTGGGCAGCCTCAGCTCCTGCTCAGCTCTGACACCCACCATGGCTTGGAGCACATGGCTTGGAGTGTCACCAATGAGGGGCAGACTGGGAGTCAAATCCTCCCAGGTGATGCCAATCTGGGCAGGATCGTTATGAGTCTGTTAGACACTACAGGAAACGGTTAAAGGGCTGAGGAGCTTTTGTCAGGGAGCAGAACTAGTTCGGAAACCTTTGTATGGGTGAGAAATTTGGGTTGCTCACCCTGCTCTGGATGTCTTTAAGGCCCAGGAATTATGAAGATGACCTGGAGAAGCGTGTGGATTTTGAAAAGCTTCACCACTTGGCTTTTGATCAGTCAGGTAACACTGCCTTTAACTCTTGGGGTGCTTGTGCTCTATGGTCTGTGGCACATTTATTGCAGACTAAACTCTCAGCTATCATCAGAACTATTTGTCTGCTCTGCAAAACTTGCAGAAACAGGGGCTGGTGCCCTCCAAACTTCTAGATTCAGGACTTACGTGCTGTTTTTCTTTGAATAACATTTGTTAGCATTGGCAACAGGGCCTGAGTTAATTTATCTTGGGACTGGGAGTGTTGAACAGGTGTGAGGACAAGGGTGTCTGAGGTGGTTTTTTTATTTCTTTCTGTGTCTGTGCTCAGCGTCTTGGCCAGACTCAAGGATGGTGCAGAGGGACTGGGTTTGGAGTTGAGTAACTTGATCTGAGGAGTTGCACAAAGATTTATGAATCAGGAGCTGGTCACTGTTGGATTAAGCTCAGTCAGATGGTATTAGAGCATAAACCCTGACTCTTTGGGACACCTTCAGTTTTTCTAGCTCATGCTCACCAAGAGACAAAACCTGAACTGCAGACCTGCTCGTGTTCCTGTGTGTTGTCCTTACAGCCATTCCATGGCACTGTGAAACCACAGCTCTACCCCTGAGTAACCTTCAAAGATAATTAAGAAATTCTTATTGATACTCACTTGCTGGTTCTTGGACAAAGTATTTGTCCTCTGGCAGTCAGTTGCCTATCAATAAAACTGCAGTATTCTGTTCCTAATCCCAGGGAGAGCCAGTTTTCATGAAATTAAGGAAATGTCTTGCTTTTCTCTGATGTGAAAAATCAGACTTTTGAGGGCAGTATATAATTTTCTTCAAATTCCTAGCACTTCCCTTTTTCTGGTAGAAGTAGTCCTGAATTGAAAGTTTCCTGAGTATTTTGAAACAAACATTTTGCTCAGTTTCTCCTCCAAAGTCTCAGGAATTCAGTGGGAAAAAGGCTCTGCTTTGTGGGGATGTCGTTATCTGTCAGCTCTCTTTAAACTCCTTTGAGGGATTTTTATAACATTGTTTTTCCTTTCTTCTCATTTGTGTTTTACATACGAGTCTTGGTATTTTGGTTTAGCCCACAAACAACATGAAGCCTTAATTTTTCCTGCCTACTGCAAACCAGACTTTTCCCCAGCCTCAATTATCCGGAAGGGAACTGCGGATGTAAAACCACACCAAAAAGTTTGAAGCCCATACAAAAGCATTTGAGTTTCTTGTCAAAGCCCCTGTTCCTCAGTGTGTTTTGTCTTTGGACCACTTTGTTTTTCACCATGGCTGATGACTGCTAGTGCCCATTTTACCATCTTCTTCCTCATGGTGGTTGCTCTGGCAAACAGGAGATTTGTGGTTGTGGCTGAGGAGAAAAGAGCTCTCCACAGCTTCTGTAGAATTTCTCATTTTTATTGGTGCCAACCTAGAACTGAGGTTATGACAAATTGTTTGTGTTCAACTCTCCCTTCCAGTGCCCAGTTTGGTTTCTAGGAAGAAATTTTTTCGAGATTGGGCTTTGTTTAAATGGATGAAACTGTTTGTGGGCGGATTGAGCAGGGATGGCTGATGGGACCCCATGGAAGGAATTCCTTCACCACCTCAGCCTGCAGCCCAGCATTTTCACCTGAGCTGCCCCTGATTTCAGTGTATCACTGCACGAGGCTGTGAAATGGGATGGGTACAGCCCAGGGCCCGGAGCTGCCCCAGGTGATGGGATCTGCAAGGATGAGGAAACACTCGACAGGACAAACTCCTCCTGGCTTGCCAAAGCTCCCTCAGAAAGAATCCACAGAGACAGCAACAATAAACGGCATTTAGAGCTCTCTGTTATGCACCAGAGCCATAATGCCCATTTTATTTCTTATTGTTTGTTTCTTACTGAGCTGCAGGGAGCAGGGAAAAATACAGTCAGGAAGAAGTTCAGTCCACAATGCTCTGATATTTGCATTTTCTCCCCCAAAGCATTTGCTACTGGGAGTCACTGGAGACAGGATGCTGTTCTATATGGACTTCTGATCTGATGCAGGTTGACTGTTTTCCTGCTTTTAAATACTTTAGGGCTGGATTTTGGCCAGATCTCCTGGGGCCTATAAGAAGATAACAAATCAAAATGTCTTCCCTAAGGAGCAAACAATTTAAGCACAAGACAAGAAAGACACAGGAACAGAGCCAGTCTGGGGAGTATTAAGAACAAGTTTAAAATTTCCAGCTATTAATGAGAAAAGGTCTTTCATTTTTCATCCAGCTCTGGGGAGGACATCTGAAGAGTTTGGATTTCAGTTTCACGGTCTGGGAAGCCGTGCTGGCAGCATTGTTGTTTATCTCTCCTGAGAAACAGCATGTTTCAAGTTGATTCTCCATCGAATAAAGGTTTAAGAAAAATATTTTGTTTGCTGCTTTCTCAGCTGTGCACAGCATTTGTCTTCATCCTTTGCTGGTATAATATTATAATAGTTTCTTGTAAGTGCTGAGCCTTTGCTGCTGACAGCTGCTGAGAAATGATGCTGTCATGAATCATGCTTGCAAACACAGTTCTGTGATGTGACCAGTTCTCAGCCCCCATAATTAACAGCCAATTACTTCCTCTCCGAGAAGCCAAAACTCCAACAGATGAAAGAAATAGTGTTGTGGGAGCAGATGTGTTGTATCAGTTCCTGTGTCCTTTGCAAACAGACAAACACTGGCTCCCACCGCGGTGCAGCAGTGGAAGTCCCTAAAACCACGCCTGGGTTTGGCCATCTGGGCTCGGAGTGCGGGAGGAGAGTCAAAGGGAGGAGGAGGAGGAGGAGGAAAGGTCCATCGCAGCTCGGCTGCACTAACAGCAGGTCACCACTTCGGAGTTTGCTGGCCGTTCCTGCAGGGCACAGCCCGTATTTATTAATGGGGGTGAGCACACGCCCCAGCACAGGGAGGGGAGAGCTGAGAATGCCAAAAAACCCAGCTGGGATGGTGCCAGTCCCTGCACTGCTGCCTTTTGTTAACCGGGACACCCAGAGCTGAGCCTTTTCCAGCTGGAGCTCGTGTGGCACAAACCAGTGTGGTTTAGGAGACAGGGCTGGGGAATGGGAGCTCCTTGAGCAGAGCCTGCAGTCAGGAATTTACTGACTTTTTATTTACTGACTTTTTCTTCTCTTTATAGATTGGGGTTTTTACCAGAATTTAATTTTTCTTGGTTCACTTGTATCATCTGTGCAGGGCTGATTTCCTGGGAGCAGATTTGAGGCCTTAAGATGTTCCTAAACTTTTTGCCTTCTCTTTCTCCCATCATTTTGTATGTGCAGTACTTTATTGAGCAACTAAATTCTCCAGTGATGATTCTGTGTCCTGAAAAGTTGGCTGGGAATTTATAAGTAGAAAGAGTTAAATCAGGATTTCAAAAGCAGCCTTTGCTCTGGATGTTTCATTATCAATCCTCCACATAGTCCTTGGTTTTGTTGACACAACATTCACTGTCAATATTCATTAATATCATGAAATGTATGCAGAGATAATAAGGACCTAAAATAAACGAAAGGGTTCTCTTTTATTTGCTTTATCATAGCTGATGTAAAGCTGGTGGTGCCACCAATCTCCTTTCCATAAATATGTGATGGAATTTTAAGTAAAACTTTATAATGATCCCCAAACAGTAAGAATAAAAGTGGAGGTGAATGCTGTTGTAGTAAATCTGTGTGTGCCATGCAATGAGGTTTTTAAAATATTCTGCAGTATTTTTTAGCTCTGGGTCTCCTCAAAACTGCTACTGACTGTCTGGCTGTGGAGAAAGCTACTTCCCTGCCTCTGCTGCTCCTATAAAATGTGTTCAGAACATTTACAGGGAGGCTGGAGGAGTTAGTATTTCTGTAATTCTCTAAACATTTGAAAATGTAAAATATTTGCAGATGTAGTGCCATATGTAACTCCATAACAAATTTTCATTTCTTGTATACTAAGTTTCTGAATAGCAAGAGCCTCTTGGCTGGCTGCTCCTCAGCTGTGAGCCTTTCAAAGATGCTTTTTGGGGAATGAGTCACACAGGCTGTGCTCCCAAGCCAGGCTTTGCCACCTCCCACCCCGGTTTGTTGTTCTCTCACATCAAGAGCGGTACAAAGTGAGAGCCTGCTCCTGTCCTTGAGCATCCTGTGCTCAGCTGGCTCTGTGATTCACACCCTGGGATCAGCCCCACTTCAGAATGGATCAAGGAACAGGCTCTCTCGCCTTTTAACCTTCTGTAATTTGTACCAAGGCTTTCCTCTGCCGTTGCAAGATCTGCGTGTGAAAGCTTTGCTCGCTAGCAAACCCTGTCAGCCTGACCCAAAGCGAGTTTCATAATGTGTTATTTGGATTATGAGAGCCTCCTTCTCTCCCCACCACCCCTCCTCCCCAGGATTCAGTGGAGTTTTATGGAGTTTAACGTGGTCTCTCCCCCTTTGGAGCTGCATGATGCTAATGAAATAACTCACAGCTCATCAGCGTTATCCAGCTGGGTTTATGGAGCATATGGCATTCAAATTCAGCTTTCTGGTCAGCAGAAATCCCCCACATCTAATGAACAAATAGAATGCTTTTCCAAGAGAGCAATGCTTTGGATGAAAGTGAGAGCCTGAGAAAAACCCAAAATTGCCTTTTCTGGTGCCTCAACTTCCTCAGGGCTCCAGCAGAGCCCACGGCCAGGCCTGTGCTCCTGGGGCACTTCCAAGTGCCAGCCCAAAGCACTTCCTCTCTGTTTAACGTTTTGCTAGCGTGCTTCCTTCCCATTTATCTTCATCTCTCTGCCACTGGCAGCCCAGGAGAGAAAACAGCTCATGGTGCTCATGGAGACAGGGATGTGGTGCTGGGTGGCAGAGCTGGCTCTGACCTGGAGCATGGGGATAAGTGATCCAGACTGGACATTCCTCCCCATTCCCAGCGTGCCTGCTCCAGGGAAAGAGGAGTTTATCAGCCCTTGGTGTCCTTAGCAGCCTCTCAGGTGTGTTGATAATCCCACAGGAGGACAAACCTGCAAGTGCATTTCTGGTTTTGGGTTTGGTTTCTGTTGAGTCTCAGTTTACATAAAGAGCTTTGTCAGTCTTTGGTGAGAACTGGACCTCTAAAACCCATTTCTGGGAATGTTGTACCTGCAAAAGTCCCAGAGATTGCCCTGGGGGCTTCACTCACAGCACTGCTTGTGAGAGGGGCTTATAAGGCAGAATTGCTGCTTTACACTTTCTAGATCCCCTGTATCTTAAAATCATTGTAATCAGTTTATTTTAGGACAAGCTGTCCAATGACATCCTGGTCATTAAAAAAAAAAATCAACAGGAAATTCTGAATATGAGTCATGCCTTTGTCTTAGTGTTTTTCAAGGATTTTTGGAATTTATTAAAAAAAAAAGAAAAAACCAGAAATCCTTGATGTTGTCAGAAACAGCCCCAAAGTCCAAGTATTGAGAAGTCCCTTAACAAGGAAAGAATGTCTGTAAACTCCATTATTTACTTGCTATCAAGCCTTTCTGATTAACCAAAACCCCACAACTTGCAGGCTCATCTTTGGGTTTTGGGGACAGACCCCATGTCCTGGTTACTTCTCTTCCACCTGGAAAAGCTGAATTTTATGCTTTGGTGGCAGGAAAGGACTGCACTGTGGGACACTGCGGAAATCCCAGATGTTCCTGAATATCAGATGCTTTAGGAACATGCAGGGATTAATCCTGTGCTCCCATCTGGAGTTTACAGACTCCTGAGAAATGTGTGGCTGTAGCTGCCAGCTCGCTGCATTCCAAGGGCAGGAGCAAACTTCTATGGAGGACTATGGAAAATGGGAGCACATTGGGAAGGACTGAGACTCTGCAGCACTCAAACCACTCCCTGTCACAGGTCTTTTAATAATTTAAGACAGTGAATTCTTCTCAATCACATGAAAAAAGCTTCTATCAAAGCAGTATTGAAAATTTGCTGTGGTGAACTGTGTGATTTCCCTTGTCCTCCTCATGCCTTTCATGAGGAAGCAACAGAGGGATGGAGATGAAGCCATACATCCTCTGAGGGATGGAGATGAAGCCATACATCGTCTGGTTGCCCTGAAGTCCTTTCCCGTGAGTTTTTAGGGCAGTCCTTGTTCTCAGGAGTGGCACCATTTGTTTTTTGTGTGAGATTAGGCTGCTGAGTATTCATCCTCAAGTGATGGACTTTTAACTGATGGAATAGATTTCAAATTAAGGTGAAGGTGCATTCGGACCAGCATTGACCAATGCAGAAACACTTTACCAACCCCAGCCTCCCTGAAAAACCATGTCGGGCTCTGACAGTTGTAAGAATAACAAGAAATTGGAAGGGAAGATAGCAAGATGAGCAGTTGATGGGGTAAGGGAGCTCCTTCCAGTCCTCCTCGGGAGAGGATCCTCAGGTGGAGGTGTCTGCACGTGTGTCCCCGGCCAAGGTACCACCAGATGGTGCTCAACAACGCGGAATGTTCTCTCCGAGCTGCGGAGGGCTGCGCTCGGATGGGCGCTGGTTCCAGCCCTGTCGCTCCGCAGCTCGGTCACCCCCGGGCAGGGCAGAGCCGGGCTGGCTCTTCTGGAGCCGTTCGCTGTTATTCTGCATCCAGGGCTTAAGGGGAAAAACACGTGGCGTGGGCAAAGCTCCAAGAGCTGAGCCAGGGCAGTCCCCGGGCAGGGCCGAAGCACAACAATAGAAGCTGGGTGTTGAGGGATCCCCCTCTCCTGGTGCTGACCGTGGGCACGCCGGGACTGGGGAAGGCAGCAGAGCTTTGTGCTCCTGACACCTCCCAAACACCCGGGTTACATTCACCTCTGTATCGCTCCTGTCACTTCATTTCTGGTTCCAATCACCGCCGTGGGACCAGGGAGTCTGCTCAATGTACAGCAGGAAAATTCCTTTGCTCAGGGCTCGTTGCTGTTGCTTTGCCGTGGGTTTGTTTTTTCTTTAAACCCCTACTGTACACTTGGAAAAGGGATCCTGTGCCCCGAGTCAATGTTTTGTAAAATGAGGGTGTAATCATTTATTAGCATTGTGCTGGACAAAGTTCTTTGTCTTTGGAGATTTGGCCGAGTGCCCAGACTCGGGCAGCCTCTGACTTTTGCTTTAGTCTCGAGATAAACTCTCAATGAAACAAGGCTGGAGCTGCCCCAGCTGACACGGATCCAGGGAGCAAACCCTGTCAGGAGGAACGCTCCGGAGCCGTGCCAAGCCCGGCAGAGATGGCAGAACCTGTTACAGATGTTTGGGATGGGGTGGGATGTGGGCTGAAGGATCTGCTCACAGCCTGAGCCAAGGTTCTGCTCAGGTTTTCCTCCACTGATCTGCTGGTCCCTGTGCCCAGATCTATTAGAAGGGTCAGTTTTCTCTCATCTATCTCTTTTTTTTTTTCCTATGGAGTATTGAATTTACCACCGCCCAAATATCAAAACGTCCCTGGCTCATTTTCAGCGCTTGACTGTGTGTTCTGCTTCCTCTGGACTCTCACTCCACGTCTGACTTAGGCTTTGTTTGAAACACACCGGCAGCTTCAAGGGCAGAGCCTTGAGCCTGAGCGCCGTTAATTCACTCTGAATGTCACTTTGAGCCTTTTCCCAGCGTAATCTCTCCAAAGGTTAATCATAAAGTGAAGGAATGTGCTCTGGCTCCTGACACAATGCCTGACAAATATTTTCAGCAGGCCACCGCTAAAGAAACACAGGTGTGGTCTCACTCTTAATGTCTCTGCGAGAGTGTTGTATCTTTGGAGAAACAAAGATAAATTGAGAGCTTAACCCATTGGCTTCTTGGCATTAAGAAAAAAAAAATTCAACTTCCACTTGTTCTGGTTTTGCTCATCCATAATTCCCCGGGGGAGATCGTGTTTCAGAGGGATGAAATACACTTGATGTCTTTATGAAAAATGCAAACAATGTGTTATTTCTAATGACGCCGAAGGTTTTCTGTGCTCTTGAATTCAGCAGGATGCTCAGAATTTACACAGTGAGCTTTAAACTGTTTTGGACTTGGAAACAAAGAGTTTAAGGAGTTTAAATAATATTACTGAAATATATGAACTATTTCTGGGATTTTTTTTTCCTTTGGTTAAGTTTTATCTATCATTCGGGATTCTTGTTTAAAAATAAATTGAAGAAAAATAAGTAATTCTAAAATTGTTTCAGTTTTGCTTCAGTACCAAAGGGGACACACAAATCTGCTTTCAGTAACTGGGGACATCTTGGTTTTTCTTTTAAAGTGCCACCCTGTTTTTTCTTAATATAACTTGTCATTTCCTTCTTTAGTCTTAGAACCTAGAATTAATAGATTTTGTTTTGTTGTGTTTGTTTCCTGTGATAGGATTGTATAGAGGGAAATGGGATGTTTTATGGAAACATAGGAAATCTTTCCAGCTCCTGTCCTGGTCATGAGCACAGCTTTTACTGAATTATGTAATGTTTATTGTGTCTTGCATCCTCAGAGTAGCTGCACCCCAGGAGTTGATGTTCTGCTGTGGAATTGCACGAGTCATTAGAGAGGAGAAAGAAAACCCAATGCAAGGTGTAAAGAGTTCTCTCACACAGCAGCTGCTTTCCTTGTGCAAGCAATTTTTGGTTTATCCTTTTAATTGTCACTTGATGCTGCTCTCAGTTCCTACCCTTTCCCTGAACCCACTTGGAGAGGTACAGGAGGCAGCAAGGACTCATTCCTTCCTCCCACCAGAGTCCCCTTGGTGTGGCTCGGAGGGAGAAGACTTCAAAACCCTTTTCCCCCCATCATGTTTTACCTCTGAGGAGATTACTGTTTGCATTTATGAATCAAAAACCCCCTTAGTTCTTTGAATTTTGGACTCTCTACTGCATTTCTGAGTGTCAGGCAATGCTGGCTGCAGAAGGTTATGGTCTGCTAAACCTTTGGGCAGTCACACTTTTATCAGAGGCCTCACTTTTCTCAGCTCTTTGGTTTTTATCCTTTCTGTGCCTCCATGAGGTGATCCTGTTTTCACACTTATCACAGGTGTGAAAGTAAACCCCAAAAAGATAGAAAATTGCCTGCTGTTTCATAACAAGTCTGTGGCAGGACAAGAAATTAAATTCAGGTTGCTAAACCCCTGGGTTAGAGCCTGACCTCCCTCCCTCCTTCCCCTGAGTGT
Source organism: Brachypodius melanocephalos (assembly GCA_013398615.1). Lineage (NCBI taxonomy): Eukaryota > Metazoa > Chordata > Aves > Passeriformes > Pycnonotidae > Brachypodius > Brachypodius melanocephalos. The sequence continues at coordinate 799,439 of VZSR01003798.1, read as the reverse complement.
GTGAGGAGGTCCCTGCTCATGGAACACTCACACAGAACCCACCCAGGAATGCAGGGTTTTAATGCCATCCTTTAGCCCGTGGACTCTCACTGAGGAATTCCTTCCCCGAGACACAGAGTCTGGGCTTGACATGAAAAACTGATTCAAGTGGCTGAAAAAATAGAGCAGTACTTTCCAGTTTCCTCAAGTATCAGTTCCATTTTCCAGTGGCTGAAATCTGGTCCAATTAGAATTTTGCCTTTTGGAAGTCTGAGGGGGGAAAACCCCCTCCCTACTGATAGGAGTCCTGCAAAGTGACCACTATGATATTTCATTTGTCAGCATGTGCTGCACTCACTGTTCTGGATCCCTTGGGCAAGCTGCCTTCAAACCAATATTAATTATGGACCACTAGACAGTAGCTAATCTGAGAGAAAGAACAGGTTTCATTTAACAGCTGACTGATGGTGACTGTGGGGTTTGGTTTTGTTCTGGTTCCCTTTTCTTTTCCCCCTTTTGAGAAATCTCCTATCACAGTATTGGAGCATTAATTGTGTTTTGCTGTACCTAGTAGGTTTTTTTGTATCACCTTGTTTTCCATAAATCTCACATGGAATTCAGAATATCCAGTATCCTCTTAACTGAGATTCTGTAAGATCCATCAGCACAGCTCAGCCCCAGCTCTGATGCCTTCAGAGCTCACCCCTGGGTAACATTTTCATTCCTTCTGGCAACTGTCCAGTGAACAACAGAGGAACCTGACAAGAGTGGCTTTGAAATGTGTGTTTATTGCATTGTCATGATGCCAGAACGAGCTGTTTGTCTGGAATTTGTAAAACTGCTCCTCATACTCCTGTCTGAGATTCTGGAGACTGATAGCTGTGAGCTGGATGTTCTGCTGGGCTGGCTGAGGCTGACAGCTGATTTCTGACAGTGCGCCAGAAATGTGTGCCCCGCTCTTTCTTCACTGGGAGTGTCAGCTCAAAGAGACCTGGATGTTAAAAGATTTATTAGCAAGTGTGCCAGTAATCAGTGAAGTTCTGGATATCTGATATAAATTTGTTGTAAAATTAGTTAGGTAGGAATAACAATCAAATTAGTCACAGAATCATAAAGGTTGGAAAAGACCTTTGAGATCATTGAGTCTATCACCCAGCGGCAGCCCCATGTTCACCACTGAACCAAGTCCTCAAGTGTCGCCTCCACCACTTCCCTGGGCAGTTTGTTCCAACGCTTTACAGCAGGGCTGGTGATGTGGAAGTGCTCAGGAACTGGAAGAGAAAACTGGGAGGTTCCTCAGAAGATCTCCCAGCCCCTTGCCATGATCACCTACACCAACATCACTCTTGACAGCTGTTTGTCCATCCTCAAACCTCCCATGGTTACAGCTCAAGGCCTCCCCAGCTGGATCAGACCAGGCTTTCACCCACTGTCTTTAGGGCTCCAGCAGCTTCCTGGCAGCCAGCAGAATTTTATTATACTTTTTCCAGTTTTGGCTCTGAGACTGGGATCAAACCCATGAGAAGCCTAACTAGTGCTTCTGCCAATGGGTTTGAGAGAAAAAATATGGAACAAGAAGTGGTTTCCATCTTGCCTCCGGTCAGTGCCTCAAATCCGGCACGTGCCCGGCAGCTCACGCAGTTGGAAGTTGTCTCTGTGCAGTTGGAAGTGCTGATATTTAGAATTTTTCTACCATGAGTCATTCCTGGGTTTGCAAAGAACAAAGTGTGACTTGATCTGGCCAGAGTGTCACTGCTACCCAGTGCTGCTGCAGCTCTGGTTGCCTCTTAGCCCTGCCCTTCTTCTTTTCCAGCCGTGGATTTTGGGCCTCCTTTTTGGAGATTCCAATATCTGTTAATCGACATTCTTGGGTCTTCCTTCATCGCCGTAACTCACTTGAGCCCGAGCAAGAAGAGAACTCTGTCAACTCTCCCTGTAAACTGAGCCACCAGTGTTGTGAATAGTGCTGGAATTTTATTTATGAAGCAAAGATTCTTGGATTTCTGGCTTTCTCTTTGGAATGGCAGCCGGGAAACTCTACCCTGCCCCTCGTGTCCCTGGGGAATGGAGCCTGGATGGAGCAGGCAGGGCAGGGGCAGGGGTCAATCTCATGGTGGAGGTGGCCCAACCACAGCTGCTTTCTGACAGCTTTTAAAGGAAGGAGGGTCTTCATGGAGCTTAGCACAGAGTCCTCCATGCCAGGAAAGGAACATCTGCTGAAGGAATCATAAGGGACAGACAATCCTTGCTGCTCTCCTCTTTATTCCATAGCCCAGCTTTGCATCTGTTACCTTTAAACCCTAAAGAAAAACCTTTAAAAAAATCATTTCAGTCTTAGGTGAAGTTATGGCAAAAACTCACTTTATTTTGGGGGGTTCCATTTTAGGCAGCACACTGTAAATATTATGACAATATAATACTTAGGATTGCACCCTGAGCAGAGTTTGGGAGTGCTGTGGTTTGGGTGTTTTCCATGGAATATCCTGAGCTGAAAGGGACCCACAAGGATTGTCAGATCTTGGCCCTGTACAGACACCTCAGGAATCATTTCCTTGCTTGTTTTGCCATCCATGTCCACGGGAAAAAGGGTTCTCCCTGAGAGACCGGCACTGCCTTTATCATATAGATTTCTTTGAAAATTGGGGGGAAATGAAACAATGCAGCAAACAGTGTGAACACTGAGGAATGCTTATCTTTCCATTCTCAGTGCTTTAGGAAATATCCCTGGGGAAGCTGTGGGAGGGAGACTCTAAACTCTCCAGACATTTAGATTAGGGAATTTAAGAATTTAGGGAAGTCTGATTTTTTTTTTTTTCAAAAATTGGAACGGGCATCATGTGCTTCCCATAATCAAGTATATCTAAACATGATTGCAAATTACTCATTAGGATAGATCAAAAAAACCTTTAAAATTAATCTTTGTTATCATTCTGTGGTCCATTTTCTCATATCTAATGGTCTTTAGTTGAAAACACACACAATTGGGAGCAGAAGTGACTTCCCTTTTTAAAAAGGCTGTTGTGGAAATAAAAGTTATGTGCTTCCACTTGTATGAGCACAGAAATAAGTACAATTGAAACATAAGAGCAATAAACAAACATTCACAGCTTGGACTTCTCTTTTATTTTTGTTTAAAAAAAATTAAAACAAACTAGGCAACACTCCAGGAAATGGTTCTTGGTCTTTTAAATATATTGTTTTAAATTTAGATGATCCTTCACTTTATTAAATGGGTGGGGGGATTAAGAAACATTGTTGTAGGTTACCTGTTTATAAACTCTGCCTCCAAAAATAACTGAGAGGCACAATTCACATCAGCACTATCAGAAAGCAGATCATCTAAATCAAAGCTTAAAGCTGCAATTGTTGTTTACCATTTTAACTTCACTTCATTTACTGGGTTTCTATTCAGATGAAGATGTAAATAAGATACAAAAAAGAAATTGTTGTAGACCGGATGTGAACTGAGATGCACAGACTTTTTCCAGTGCTTGGTGTCCTGCTTTTGACCTTTGCTTGTGTAAATGCCTGCCTGGATTTGCAGGCACAGTCACTCAAACCTCCCTCCTTGTGTCATGTACAGTTCTTGCTTGACTCTTCACAGTTGTTGAATATCCAGAGCAGCTGTGGCTGCCCCATCCCTGGAGGTGTCCAGGACCAGGTTGGATGGGGTTTGGAGCACCATGGGGTAGTGGAAGATGTCCCTGCCCATGGCAGGGGGAGGAGTGACGTGCTGTGTAAGGTCCCTTCCAACCCAAAGCAGTCTGTAATTCTGGGAATATCATCATGGTGGCTGAAGCTGAGCCACCTTCTCAGGATGGGGCTCTGGGCTGATCTCAGAGGTCCCTGGCTTGTTGGCTTGTGGGCTTGGTTGCCTTGGGTTTATAAAGCTGAGTTGCCAATATTGCCCATTCTCCTGAGCTGGAAGCATTCCCTTGCCTTCTCCTGCCTGTTTGTATCCATCTCTTTTCCTGTTCCAAACACAGGCTTTGGAGCCAGAGCTGTCATTTGGAAAGGCACAGTTTCAGTGCCTGGTTTATGACCAGTGCTGCTGTGCATCATCAAGATGAGTCCCAAGCCTCCCAGATTAGAATATGTTGGAGAATCTGGGTCTGGGAGAACCCAAAGAGTGAGACATTATAGTCACTGAGGGAGTCAGGAACACAAAAGTACAAACAGCTCTTGGGTTTCCACACGTTCTTTGGGGTTGTCCACTCCTCAAGCTGTGGATCTGCAGACTTTGCTGGATATTTGCATTCTTTGCATGTTAAAACTTTGGCTTTTTCCTTGAATTCTTCCATTAGCAAAGCATTTTACATTCCTCTGCCATCTGCAGTTTAATATATATAATATATAAATCCGGATTTATGGGAAATGCCTTTACTTATTTTTCAACTTCTTTCGGGACATTTATTGGAGAAGATGCATTTGGCCTGGGAGGCAAGGCTGGGATGCAGGACAACTGGGGTTTGCTTTCAGAAGAGGAGATCTCTCTAGAGAAGCAGGATTGTCTCCACTGAAGATTTACTGTCTGGCACAGCCCAGTACAAGCCTCCAAACCCTCCAAAATGGAGCCACGGCGAGACTCTGACACAAGGCTACAGTTTTCTCCCTTTCTGGGAGAATTTTTAATCTGGGCCAGCACTTCGTTTTGGGGTTTGGCTCGGCAGTGGAAGTGGAGCTGCTCTCTAATTTCTGCATGTTAGATGGTGATCTGGTTATTGAATGTCTGCTGTGGGGCCATGTTGCTGTAGTTTAATAGGAGGCTGCCATGGAAAACAAGCAGCAAGGAGACAAAGTCCCTGAGTGAGCCACCCAAATTCCTGCTGCTCTTTGGGACAATGGCAGGACTGGTGGCTTGGAGGAATCTGGCTCAGCCTCAGACTGTATTTGCAGAGCTGCTGTGGGTGAGCAGGAATTCAAAGAACAAAGCAAGCCTGGCCAGATTATGAGGGACTCCTTTTCTCTAGAAATTTGGCACTGTGAGAGAGCCAGGTTAACACAGGTGTCACTTTGAATGTTTTGAAGAAACCCATACTGCTGGAACTCCTTTCAGTGTTTCAGAGAATGCAAGGTAAATGGAATTATTTATTGGCTGTGGAATGCTGCCGAGGTTTTGGGTTTACAAATTAATCCCTCCCAGTTCCAAACTGCCTGCAGGACTGAGAGACACTTGCTAGAAGCTGATGTGAGAGAGGCATCACCTTGCCCATGTCCAGCCCCCTCCAGGTATCATTTTCCCTCACAGAACACCACCATCTGAAGTGTGAGTTAAAAATAGGTGCTGCAGAGCCTGTTCCAGCCAAGGAACCTTCTGGGAGCACAGAGGATTTGGGTGCCACGGGAACGGGAATGACACTGATGTGTGGTTTTCCTAAACGCTGCCCAATCGAGCCCAAGGCTTGGTCCAGTGCCCTTTGGCAGCTGCTGAGGTGGGAGCAAGATTTACCCCCTTGCAGTGATACTAAAGCTGTAACCTATAGCTACAAATTAAAGTCAAGGATTTATGAACCTTGGAATATTTTACCCAAGCCTCTGAACTGCCAAGTGGAACTATTCTGGGCTGTAACCCAAAACATAGTTTACTGAAATTCCACTGCTTTAATGATGACTTTTTTTTTTTTTTTCCTATAGAAAACAATATGAAACATTCTGCCATCCAAACATAATTACATTCTGCATCTGGAATTTGTTGATGTTTCCTTTTGCAGCTCATACACATTCAATTCAATGAAATGGTTGCTGAACGCTGTCGTATCCTACATCGTGGTTGCTGTCGGTGGTTACAGCACTTGCATTACAAAAGAGAACTGTCGGATGGTGAATTCCAGTGGCTACTGTGTGGAAGGAGCCCTGTTCTGTCCTTTTTCTCAGAGGATTTGAAGAAGTAGGTCAGTCAGGCTGAAACATGTCTTGGGAATGAAGGTGAAACCAGCTGGGTGTACATCACTCAGCGTGGTCCGTGCCCTGTGTGCATAGCCAAGGCTCCTGCAGCTCTCTCTCAGCAGGGATGCTGGAATTCCAGTGGAAAAGGCACCTGGGTCTGCACTTGACAGAGGCAGGAGTGTGAATCTCTTACAAAATGTTTGTTGGTTGCTGTGGCTACTGGGAGAGCAGGGAGCTGCCACAGCCCCCAGCCTGCCAGTGCCTTGAGGAGAGCCCTGCTGCCCTTGCTGGAGCTGGACTGGGGAGATGTGTGCTTTATTTTCTTTTTTTTGTTTGCCACATCCCCAGAGCATTTCCAGGAGAAGTGTCCCGTGATGAGGATGGTATGAAGCAGGAAATGGGAGATCTTTACACAGCCAGAGCTGTAACGGGCCTGAGGAGTCAATCTCTGTTCAGCTGTTGTGCTTAGACAGGAGAAAAAATGGGAGAGCAAAAGTGATTAGATGGAATTCCATGGATACTGCTGGCATGGATTTCAGCAAACCTAAACTTCCTCCAGCTCTAAAGGGCACTTTCTAAAGTGGAAATTAGGCTGCCCTTGAGCAGGATTGTGTGTGAAGGGCGTTTTCTCTGGAATGCCTTAATCCGATGTGGCCATCAGCTGAACGGGAGCAGGTCCATGAGGGTCAGAAAACCCAGGCTGCTTCTCTGCCTTCTGCCCGTGCACTTCAGTGGTTTCAGGGGTTTCCACGCGTGTTTGTGTCTTTCAGCATTTTACAATGAAGATCCCTTTCAGCCAGGGCTTTTCTGCGGTAATTTGGCAGAGTTTAGCTACGTGCTGCTCTCCTGCGAGCTCAGGTCCTGCGTGCGCTGCTCAGCTCCGTCTGTCAGCAGCAGCCACTTTAACCTGGGCTGAGGATCCCGGCTCTGCAATCCCCCCGGGCTACATTTGTTAAAGCACGCTGGTGATAGGTGAGGGAGGCACATTGCAATGCCTGGAATGAAACCCAGGGGAGTAAATGGACTTGAAACTTCCTCAGTGCTTTTATGAAAGCTCCAGAGGCGGCTTTGTAATTACCTGCTCGGTGTGTGCTGGTGTGCTGCCCTTCACTTCCAGACACTGAAGTTTAATCACAGAGGCCTGTCCAGGACAAACCTCTTCGAGGAAGCCCAGCAGCACTCACAGAAGCAATTCCAGAAAATATTCCAGTAGGGCAGTGCAGTGATGTTATCCCCAGTCTGTTACCCCAGCAAACTGCCCCTATTCTGGCAGCCCCTGCACTGGGTGAGGGCTGTCACCCTTCCCTCTCCCATTTGATCCACTGGTATCAATCAGGGCATCTGTAATCTTGTAAATGACTCTGGCAAGGCTTGAGAGGAGGGCAGAGGCCTCGATGAGCAGCCTAATGGACACAGCAAGCTCCTCACCTGCACCAGCAATGCCCACAGCAAACCATCAGCTCAGGATAAGCACATCTGTCTCTGCACTTACATCTTGCCCTCTAAGAATACCCCCACATCATCTTTTAATGATACCCTTGGAGCTCACAAGCATTAATCAAATGCCAGGATGTCACCTGGCTGGAAAGGAGGGGAATTTAGGAGAACATGAAGCACAAATCCAAGGTAAGAACTGAGAAAATCCAGCCCCTGCAGTCACAGGTCACTACAGCCTCTCATCTTCTCTGTGAATTTATAAACAACCATTTTAAACTGCAGTAACATTTTTTGTGTGGTTTCTCCCATCCTGCTGGAAGGCTGTGCCAGAATCTTTCTGCACCTTTTTCTCATTTCTAGCAGAAATTTATTAAGGGCTGGCTTGTAGCCACTGCTTGTTGTGCAAATGTTTTCCTTCAGATTGGATGAGTTCTTCCTGTTGACTGCCCTTCTGATTTATCTGCAGACAGCCCTGGGTGCCTCCTCTCAGCCTCACTTCTGGTGCATCCTAAAGGTGCATCTTTGCAGTGCCTGAGGGAGTGGTGCAGAGAATTCCAAGCTACTGGTTCCAGGTGATGGGGAATGTGCTCTGCAGCCATGTCCAAAAATCTGGCTGTGCTTCATGGCTTGGCTTTGTGTCCAGGGGAATTCCAGGTGTATTCCCATTCAGCTTGGACACAGCAGCTGGAGCGAAGGGAAGATGAAGTGTTGAGGATGTATCCCGAATGTCCTCCTGTCTCACCCCTCTGGATTTGTCAGGGTGTCTCAGAGCTTTGAAGCAGATCCCACCCAGCCTTGTGTGACCAGACAGGAATGTTCCTTCAGCCCTCAAACTCCAGCAAACCACCAACGGCTTGGTGGGATGTAAAACGTGGAAGTTATTAAAGCAAAATCACATCTCTTCCCATCCTGAAATTTGCAGACGGGAAGTTTCCAGGAATAATTCACAGCTCTGGGTATGGTGCTGCCAGCCAGGCTGTGCTCAGATCTGTGGGACAGAGCAGCACTCACCTCGTCTGTCACTGGGAGATTTTCCCTGTGTCCTTTACAAGCACTTGACACAGGGAACGCTCTGCTCACAGCAACAATTGCATGGTAATGCAGGTTAATAGGAGTTCATGTGGCTGAGGCTCGAAACACTTAGCTCTCCTTTTCTGTCTGCCTGACAGCTTTATTGCTGTGAATACACCGAGGAGCCAGTTCAATAAGCTGAACACTATCAAAAGATTTTTCTTTATGGTCTTAAGAGGGCTTATCTGTAATTCCTGGCTGCACAGTCTTTGAAAACTCTAATGTTACAGACAGTGGATTTTTTTTTTTTTAACATGTGGTTTATTTTGAAATAAAGACATTCAGGGTCGTTGTTAACTCTTTCTTCCCCTCAGATCTCTCAGGGAAACCGCAGAGTCGACACAGTTGCTTCGTTTCACCAGTCTGTGACAATTTCAGTGAATTACTCAGTTTGTAAAATTGCCTCAACGATGCAGAGTTGAAGTATTTCATAATGAACTGAAGAAGTTTTGCTGTCATTCCCTCCAATGAACACAGTTCCTACCTGGCCAGGGCTGCACTGCACTGAGATTGCTCAATCACCTTTCATTGTTACTGTAGTGGTTTGCTTGTTCTAACTGAGGAGTTGCAGTCAGAGTTTGCAGGCAATTCTTTATTTTAATTTCTAATCCAATCTGCTCCCACCATGTTCCCCTCTGGAGCTGGAAATGAGTGGCACACATGGGATAGGAGGGAACCTCCATGTCAGGGATGGGATTCTGCCATGGAAAACACTGGCTGGCAGCCAAGGAGTGATCCCTGCCCAAAGACCTTCCCTCCCCTTAATCCTCCCCCTTAGGAAAGGCACAAAGGGGCTGAACTGGTGGGACTTGAGCAAATCCACCCACGGGACATGGTGCTGTGCCCACACATCCCAGCACTCCATGGGAACACACCCCCAGCTGCTGTTCTGAGACACTCACAGGGATGTCTGATACAGCATCGAGCTGCAAATGATGAGTCAGGCTGAGTGTGAGCAATAAAACACCTTCCCTGGAGCTGGCAGGAATTCCCAGTGGCCAAGAGGAGCTGCAGGAAGCCTGGCACTCCAGACCTGCTGCCTTCGATCCTGCAAGGGCCACACCTGAGTGTTATTTGTCTGACACTTTGTCTGCAAAGGTTGAAACCTGGTTTTGAAAATGATGCTTCATTGTATCACAGGTTCCAAAGGAGATTGCTTTGAAAGCAGTACCATGAATCTCAACATCACTTTGTTATGCTTTTACAACTCAAATTTCATCCCTAGAAGAAGAGCAGGGATTGCATGTCACATGTAACTGCAAAAATATTTAAGTAGAATAGGAACAGGCATTTGATTGAACACTGGCACAACTGGGATGGATGAAGTAGCTATAGCTGTAAATATACTTAGAAATAACCAAGTTTCTGCAACAGACACTGGAAATGTTTGATGATCAGAGTGGGCTCTGTGGTTCTGGGATGTCTGGAGAAAGGTGACTTGGAAGTTCTGTGTTCTCACCACTCAAAACTTTAAAATTCTTCAAGGTATCCAAGCTGAGCACTTGGTAACTGAAACATTTGAAATCAAGCAGTTTCTGTAAAAATGTAGCATTTGGTTTTACAAAATGGCAGTGCTGATGTCAGAGTGGCGGCTCCAAAGCGAGGGATAAGCTCGAGGACAAAGGAAAGCTTGCAAACCTGGCTGTACATTTTTCTGCTTCATCCTGTTTGAAGGAATATTTCAGATTATTGTCAATGGGGAAGATGCATTTCTGCCTTACACAAAGTCCATGTGGAGTCCAGCTCTGAGGCAGAGGAGGAGGCACTGCCTGAGCCAGGGGTTATGGGGAAATTCATTCTGACTTTCTGTTCACACACAATTAAACCTCTGCGAGGCAGCAGCTCCCACTGGGAGCAGCTCTCACTGTTGAGAGGGAGATGATGGGAGATGAGAACAGACTGTTCTGCCCCTGCTTTTTTTCTGGACACCAGAGAAGTGCAGCATGACCTGAATTACATGAAGTGGGCAGTTTCGACATCTTTTTCAAATTACAGAACTGAAACTCTCAAACCCTTGGTGTATTCACCTCTTTTTAGCTTTGGTGAACTGAGGAGCTCCTCACAGAGAGATGCTCCTTCCACATCCCGGGTCTGCATGGGGCTCAGCCTTGTTCCAAATCCATTAAAGTCTTGGAATACACTCCAAAATAATACTCTCAACTTCTTGTTTTCTTCCTCTTCCAAAAGCAGAGCCATCAGTGCTTACTGAGAACAGGGTTGTAGCCAAATAAATACAGTTTTTCTGTACAGTGAGCAAGCCACACTTGTGAGATATGATGTTCCCAGAAATGGTAGCAGGCTTCCCAAAATTGAAAACCTCTGGACATTTTCTTTTTATTTATGCTCTTCTGTTAACAAATGCCTCGCCTGATTGCTTTTTAATGTTGTGTTTCTGGAATGAAAGTAGAATACTGGCATTTAATTCTGTATGTGTTATTATTTCAGCTTAGGAGAAGGCTGGGAGACTTTTTAAAAAAAGGACTGGATTGTTTTAACGTCATTATAAAGCCAAATGTTTAAATACTGACTTTAACTTACTTCCAATACTCTGCAGTAATTGGTAGAAACCCTGAACCTTTTTTTCTGTGACTTCTTAAAAAGTTCTTAGTTGATTGAAAAGGTTTTTGTCAAAGTCTCGGCTAACTTGGTATACAAGACCCTGGTGAAAATCTCTTCCAATCTGGGATTTCTCTAATTTGTGGTGTTGCCTTTTAGCTGGACAGACTTTTCTGATAGTGAAAAATAAACCTATAGGCAATTTGCTTGCCATGAAGCCATGCAGACGTAGGATTTGGGTATATTTTGGTTTACTTGTCTGTTACAAAGGTTAGGAGGAAAGAAATAGATGTCAAGCATTGGAATTGAATGATCTGAAAAGTGCCTTAGGTCTGAATATTTCTCTGATTTTTGGAAAAATGTAAATCTGCACCTGATGTGGAGCAGCTTCTGTCCATGCTTTGCATGTGAACAATTGTTGATTAGCCAGGACCTTTATCTGGCACCCAAATTTTTGCTCTTCTCTGGATCTGGACTTGTCTGAAAGGATCTTTACATTATCCCAAGGGCCAGGTCTAACAGTTTTTTCAATTTAGCTTTTTTAAAATGTACTGAGAAGTAAAATTATGTTCCCTATCAAGTGAAATGTCATTATTAGTCTGTGCTACATTCTCCTTTTGCATGTCTGCAAATAGTTCTGAGGTGGAGTTTTGTCTGAGATGGGATTTGCATGATCAGTTGCAAGAAAAACACAGATCTCTACATTCTTATTCCACTTCCAGATCTTCAACTTGTCCTAAAAATCAAGGGGTGTTTTGGTTTGGTTTTTAATAAGTATTTTTATAGTTACCTGAAAAAGCCTGAAATGAGGAATGAGTTACAAACATCCATCCAATTTTTTTTCTGTGTGCTGAAAAGAGTTAAAAACCTCTGAAAAAAACTTTGTGCAAAGCTTTTAATTGGCATTTAAAATGTTTATCCCTACTTTACTCATAATTAGTGTCTAAATTTGTCAGCTCATATGGCATAGCTGCAGCTTCTTAGATCAGAAATACTTTCTGTTTTCTCTCCAGCTGGTTTCCTGCAAAGGGCTGAATTATTCTAGCTTTTATGGGTCATTGTTAAACATGGCAGGAAGGGTCATTGTTAAAAATGTTTTCAGAACTTTGATAACCAGTTTATCAACTGATTCACATGTTTAATCAGTTAATAGGTTTTCCTTTTCAGTGCATGGGAATTTCTTTGTTTATCTTAACTGAGTAACTGTTTCTACAGTGGAAAGAACTGTAGTTGACTGATAATCTTTTCAAATATGTGGAGTTTGTTCTTGTGACACAACTGGCATGAACAGATCCTGCACTGTTACTCCTAAGTCTGTGTTTATAGGGAATATCCCAGCAGAACAAGGGTTTGCATGTGCATGGAAGCCCCAGATGGTCTGGTGTTCTGGAGCAAAAGTCATCAGGCATTTGACGATAAGGCTTTTGAAGGTGTTTATCAAAAAAAGAGGGACAGGTGCTCTTCAGAAGGGCCAAACATCCGTGGTTCCTCCAATACCTCCTCAAGAAGTTTTTTGGAACGTATTTTATCCAAAGTGTCAAAAGGCACATGTTTAGCATGAAATATCTCCAAGAATCACCATTCTGTGGCTCTCTGGGGGCTGCACCACCTTTCTGCTGAAAAACTTTTTTGCTTATCTCCGATCTGAGCCTGTCAAGGAGCAGTTTTTGTTGTTGCCCCTTGTTCCAGCATCTGTCTCCAACAAGAAATTTGGCTCTGCCCTCACTATAATTTCTCTCCAAGTGAGGGAGTTGTATCTATCTCCTCTTTGATAACCTGTTATTAAATCACCATCTCTTCATCAGGCTCAAGAGGCCAAGGCCACACTCAGATGAAGCCCTCACTTGCTGAGAGCACTCCTGGCTCATGTTCAGCTTGAAGAAGGTTTTTTTCTGCCATCCCCATTGTAATAAGGCCATTCTGCTCCTGTGTATATAAACAAACTCGAGACCAGGCAGACCTGTAAATTTTATTTTGCTTTTTTCAGACATTAAATTCAATGATGTTTGCTTTCTATGTAAAGCACGACTTGGCATGGAATATTTCATATGGAGCATTAATTCAGTGTTTTATTTGATAAAGCAAAACTTCCTGAGCCTTGAGCAGGATATTTAACTGTGGATATTGAAAACCAGGGATAGCAATCCTGCTTATGCTGTTTGAGTAGTTACCTCTTAGAAAAAATATTTTATCAAAAAAGATGCTTATTTTAAAAACACTGCTGTGAAATGTGGGGAGGAAAAATGAAGTGTTACATCTGAAACCCTTTCTTTTTTTTTTTTTAATTTATTGTCATTTTTCTGTTCTCGTCTACTAAAAATCTCCTCTGTGGTGAAGAGCCAGAAGCAAATATGATCGTCCAATTTGTTGCTGGAGCTTTCTGAAATTTAAACCCAATTCATTAGGTACAACGTAGGTGTAGAGCGTGGGCAGTCATTAGGATTTCAACAGCAAATAATGCAGCCCATGAAACATCAGACTTATTTCCTTCTCATGTAAAACACAGTAATGCGTTTCACCCTGGCTAAATGTGCTCTTGAGCTTTTATGTCAGAGTGAATCATGATCTAACGCTCACCAGATTAAATCTAAACGTTGCAGTATTTCCTTTCTAATTCTGGCTCTTCCCACTAGGATAATATTATTTGTCTCGTCAGTTATGTGCAAGTGCGAATGAGCAGATGGAGTTTTCACATGTGTGCAAACACCCACGGCAGCGCGGCCCGAGGAGAAAAACCCCGCTGGATAATTAGGTAAAACGCATAATAAGATCCATATCCATAGAGCCAGCACTGCCCCAAAGACTTTTATTTGTGTGAATTCCTGGTACAAAGGGGCGGGATCTCGCTGCCTCTCCGGGGAGGACCTTTGGGCCCGTGGCCGGCGGGCCCCGAGCGGCTGCGACAGCGCGGCCACCGCGGCCACCTGCGCCCGGGCCTCGTTAGCGCCCGCCAGCCAAAGCCCTGCTGGCGTCCCGGCAAACCGGCCCAATTAGCGACCCCCAAAGCCCAAATCCAGCCAGCCATCACTAACACTCCAGATCAAATTTGACATCTTCCGCCCCCGCCGCTCCCTCTGTCCCCAACTCCAATTAAGTGAAGTGGTTTTTACCGAGGGGCCGCGGCTCTGCTGAAAAGGCACAGGGCTTTGCTTGGGTAATCAGCTTAAATACCGGCCCGTTTCCTGCCCTCGCTGCTCCAAACTTCCCATTTGGGACACATAAATACCGGGTTTATTTTAAAATCTTTTTTATCTCCAATTTCCTCCAGTTTTTCTGATGGGCCCCGTACACGACTCCGTTTCAAAGGGCAGGGGATGGTGCGGGCAGTAAAGTGGATGCAGACAGGAACTTTAAAATTCAATGTTGATTGCCTTTATTGGAAGGAGGGGATAATGAGGGGTTTCACACGGAAAAGGTACATCTTCTCTGACAGTCACAAACTGGCGATAATTAGGAAGAAATCCACGGTTTCATTTACTTTTATACTTTTTAAACACTCCTGCCTAAACAAGCGTTTTGCATCTTCTTGTGCAGTAGCAGAGCAATGATTTTTTTCAAGTTAAAAAGAGGCAACAGCTCATTGTGTACATTTTTGTAAATATATTTGCCTGAAGACATGCCAAGCCTGGGTCAGCTGTAAGATAAGCTGTGAAATGCCAATATTCTATAAAGACAGAAGCTGTTCAAGTTATCCAGTATAATACATAGTTCCGTTTCTGCCAGGGTTGGATTCTTCACTTTTCATTACTCAAGGGAATTGCCATGAAGTGGATGAGCTTTGTGGAGTCAGGGTCTTTGCTCAGGTGAAAGACTTGAGTATGTTTAGTTTTAGGAGGGTAAACTGTGGAAATATTCCTATGCTTCAAATTATGCCTGCACACCATTTTATTCCTGTATTCACCATGAATTTTTTGTCCATCAGACATAAACTGATGGGGAAATTCGTTTTCCAGAAGGAGAATTTGCAATCAGTTTGGGATCACTGCTTTTGAGTGTGTTTGTTTCTTTTAAATGGCAAATATTTCTCTAACTTAACATTTTTTCTTTTTCTTAACAGGCAGCAGTTGGCCTAGAGGACAGACTGCCCTGCAGCCACAATCCCATCCTGTGGCTGATCCAGAGCCTTGGGAACGAGGCACGTGTAAAGTGACACTGCACAGGAGTCAGAAAATTGTTCCTGGACTCCACACAGATTTCTGGAGGCAGGTACATGTCACTTGTTAGGGGAGGTTCATCCTCTCTTTAAAGCCCAGGTCAGGGCCCATGTGGCTGTTCTGGGATTTGCATGGATTGTCAGGAATTGTGTTAGAACACAGTGTGTGCCTGGCAATCTGTGTCCAGGACACAAATGAGATCTCCTGAGGAGTGCTCAGGAGCTCCTCCAATGTCAAGGAGAAGTGATCTGTAGGAGAATCAACTTTTCATCCCACCTTTTTATTTCAAAAGGAAGGGGCTGGCTGGTGTTGATGTTAATCATATTATTTGACTGGAAATGGCTTTGGGTTCCACATCCAGAGTTTCCCATCCAACAACTGGACCCAGCTCAGCTCCTGCAAGGGCACTAAAATAAATTGACAGACATTCAAGACTTGCATAAGACCTTCCAAACCCAAGCTTAGGAAGCTGATAACCATCAAGCTTTCCTAAGCTTCATGAGCATGGTAACAGTAATGGTTGTAGGGTGATTTTTTTCTGGGGGGGGAAGATGTCACGTTCTTCAGCCAGGAGCCCCTTCCATCTATCCCAGCCAGAAATGGATAATACCTTTTCCTGCCTGGCTTTTAGGGGAAAAGCATGCTGTGTTCCCAGGTGTTTGAGAATTGAAGAATTACCTTTTTTTAATGTATTTTATTGATGTCATTTTATACATTTAAGACCCTTTTTTAATGTTAGCTCTGCGTGTTGCTGTTTCTCCAGTGCCAGTTTTCTAGCACTGCTTAATGATGAATCATGAGCATTAACTGTATATATGTGTAATGCTTTATATATATACACACATATATTTATGTAGAAATCTGGGTGGTGGCAGAGAGAGACGAATTCTGTCTGCTCCATCTTTTGTTTGGATCTAGTTGCCATAGAAACACTAGGATCAATTTTGACAGACTAAAATACTACAAATTACACTGTCGGATGACCTCATTACACAGGGCTGGCACGTTGGATTGCAACATTGCTGAGAGGAAAAGCGTGAACGCTGCAGGAATTTCTGCTCCGTGGAAAAATGTTATTTTTGGATTCTTCAGGAAGGCGTGCACATAAAACCACCGGTTCCCTGGTGAGTGACTGGTCCCCGAGACCAGCACAACTTTCATCTTAATTTTTGGTTGTGGTAGGTGATGTCATATTTGGCCATACATTTCCTTAAGCTGCAACTGGCATCTCACTGAGAAAGACCTTCATGTTTTCCTGTGAAACACTGAGGTAACTGATTTCTTGCAGGAAGACTGACAGAATGAGTCTTTTTTCTTCCTTTTTTGGTGTCATCTGCTACCTGTGTGTCTTGGTATTGATACAGCTTCATTGGTTTTGTGGTTTTTTACCTTCCTGATCAATTAAGAAGCATTGAACTATGCCTCGTGTCTCAAAACTGGTTCATGCTGGGAACAAATGTCCCTTTAACTCCTGAGCAGTGCGTTTTGGGATGGATTCTCAGTTGAACAGGAGGTCCCTGCTGCATGGGGACAGCTGTGACATCTCAGGTTGTTCTGGGTTCTCCTTCCATCCCGTTTCCATGCTGATGTGGGCCTTGCAGTTGGACTCAGTGAAATGTCTCGTGCAACTTTACTGCTGTGTGGTAAAAGACACGTTTAGTACTGGGTTTTATTTAGCCCCATTTATATGTTGGTATTATTTGTACACAGGGAGACAATGTATGTGAGTTGGCAAACAGTTCAGCCATTCTGTTTTTCCTCTAGTCAAGAATATGACTCTTGCTCTATCTAATCTAGAGTTGTAAATTGCAGCAGAGGTACAAATCCAAAACAAACATTCAGAAGAATTTGAATGGAGTAGAGCCCCAATTTCCATTTCAGTTCTCTCTCTGTTGTCCAATTTGTTAAATGCAAGTGGTCCCATGTGTGAGTAGCATGACTGCCAGAAGCACTGTGCAGCCATCTGCTTTTCTGGTAAGTCTTTGATTATTTCTCTGTCCAGTTTTCTATCCAAAATTAGAACTGGCAACTCAACTGGTTGATTGATGTTATATTTTTTATCATTTAGCATTTCCAGCTTATGGCTAGGAAATGTCAGCAAGGTCATAAAAAGCACCAGAAATGAACTTTCCTTCTCAAGACCAACTTTACCATGGTAGAACTTTTTTACCACGGTGTTTCAGCCCTGCAAGAGCAGCAAGAGAATTGAATAGGAAAAGTTTTACTGTTTGTGGGTAACACCAAACTGGAAGGAAAAGACAAAACAGCCTGGTTTAATCTGATGGATTAATCTGATGTGTTGGGCATGTGAAGAACGGCCAGGCACTGATAGAGGTATTCACAATAGAGCTGAACTTAAAGCCAGCACTGCATATAAACTCTAAGTAGAAAGAACCACTAGATCTTTTGGAGTCTGTGGTTTATTTGGGCTGAACTGTCGGGTTTAACACATTGGAAGTGAAGGGGAAGCTGGCTCTGAGGCACCCCAGAGGACCCCTGAGCCCCGGTGCATGTCGTGGGCAGAGCCTTTCTGTGTTTATGCAGTTCGAGATTTTAGTTCATGAGTTGCATCAGCTGACAGAAACTGAAAGGTTTTAGATGCTTAAAGTAGAAATTCTTCTGGAAACACTGTGAGACAAGCAGAGGGGGAGTGAGAACTCTGTGTCACTGCCCTTGTGTTTAGTGCATTAACTCCCTGTGCATGACAGGGTGCTTTTGGATCAGAGCATGCTGGGTGTGCCAGAGCAGGCACAAAGGTTTGAGCTCTGTGGTACAGACCTGGCCGGTGAGATTGCATGAGGAAGAATAACTCAGTATCCATTTGTTTGGGGTTTTCCCCTTTTAAATAAATTGCAGCAGAATTTTGGTCTGATCCAGCTGCATCTTGGGAAGTTTGCAGGACAATGGTTGAAATCTCACGTGGCACATGCAGAGGTTTGGTATTTCCAGCACCACCTCAAACTGCAGCAGAGGTGGGTGAGGAAGGGAAGGGTGCAAGCTCACCTTGTGAAATGTGCCGTATTCTGGTGTCATTGATGGGGAGGGTGGCTGGTCCCTAACACAACCTCAGGCCCTACATTTATCCTCAGCATTTTTCTTATTGTGTAGACAACATTAAAATGTTTCTTTCCAACCTAAAGATCTCTGGGAACAGAACTCCCTTTGCATTTCCAGAATCGTCCTCTGACTGGTTGCGAGACATTGGTTTTTGTGGCAATATTATGCAGAAAATCAGAAGTTCAGCAGGCTCTGGTGGTTTCAGGGCTGCTGTCGAGGGTGGGCAGCTCTGGCTGGGCTGCAGCTCTCCATGCTCAGGCAGCTGATGGCCAGAGTGACAGGGAAAGGCAGGCACTGTCCAAATTCACAAAGACCCAACACATTAAAAATATTTTTTGTTTTAAATTATCATGGAGGAGGGAAATAATTTAGCAAATGGGGATGTGATGGGAGCCAGCCAGGCTGGACTTTGCTAATATCTGAATCAGGCTGTTGGAAAATGTTCTAAATCCACCAGAAGATCCTGAAAGTTCAGCTCTCCCCAGTTTAAGTTAGTGGGGACAGGATTGGGCCCTCTATTACTTTTTTATGTGGTGTTAAAAATTACTTTCCCATCGTTCCAAAGCTGTTATTGAATCTTTTCAAAGCATGTTGCGAAATCATTGTATGCATTACTCAAACTACCATATGTACAATAAGGTAATACAATATTTGGGCTTTTCCCTTTTGTTTGGCTTCTACAAAAAATGGCAAACTAAAAATCTTTCCTCCTCTCCCCATTTTGGCTTTTTTCCAGGTAAAATGGTGGCAGACATGCTCAGCTCAGTTCCATATAACATACTGCTTACTGGAATAACCAATTTAGGTCTCTGCCCTTTTACTGTAAACTTGGGGTTGTCTTTTATGTATTTGTGATTTCCTTTAAACCATTTATAAACAGGTTAGAAATACCATTTCATGACTCTATTAATAATCAGAGCTCTCTATATGGGTTCTTTAGGAACCTTTCTGTCTAGAAGGAGCAAACTATGATAAACAAACACCTCCAAACTCTTCCTGCTGCACAAATATTCACTGCATTGTTTTGTTATTCCTTAGAGCATTCTACCTTCAGTCAAAATGTTGTAGTCAGAGATTTAACTGGTATTTGTTATTTCCAGGAAGATTTTTTTAAATTGTTGGTTTAGAGTTTAAAAAAAAAAAAGGTCATTTTTTGCAACAACATTCATGCAACATGTTGCATGAAAAAAAATGCTTAAAAAATTTTTGGCCAGTTGTGAGAGTTGGGATTTTGGTGCCAGATGCAGAAGGCTGCAGGATGGTTTGTCTGCTCTGCCTGATCCAGCAGAGCCATGACAGGGATTCACTGTCCTGGACTTGGTGACCTCCAGAGGTCCCTTTACACCTAAATTATTTCATGGTCCTGGAGGGTTCCCTGTACTGCTCTGGCACTTGGGCTCCTGTCTGAGCAGATTCCTCTCACTGTACCTGCAGAGAACTGAGGAAGAAGCCCTGATGGTTTGTGCAATGAAGGACTGGGAGAAGCTTAAACTGGTGTGAAGGAGCAGCAGGATTGGGTGATGGGGAGTGCTGGTGGAAAAAATAATGGAGAGAAGGTTGTGGGACAGCAGCATCAGCGGTTAGAGCAGCTGAGCTCTGTCACTGTGCTGACCTAAAATGGGTCTGGTTGTGCCAAACCTCACCTGTCCCTGTGCAGGATGGATGGACACGACCCTTGGGCTGTAATGTTGGTAACAGAGGATTTTCTGAATTCTGGCTTTGCCCTTTGCGAAGTTCAGGCTGTTACTTGTCTTATAACTTCACCTGTGCTCGACTCTGAGTGTTTCCTTGGACAGAAGGATGGAAAGTTCCTGAATAGTGCTGGAACATCTGAGTGCCTTTGACAACACTGCAGAGAAGGGTGGTGTCACCCAAGAAATGATCTCCCAGAGCTGGAGTTCAGCAGCAATGAACATTTTCTTAGTGCTTCCTTCCCTCTAAATATAAAATCCAGGCACCAGTTTCTCAGCTGTGATAACCTTTTCATGAACTGTCCTGGCTCTGACGCTTTCACCTGTTAAAATAAATGACATTTATTAAAAAACCCCAGTCACAATAACACCAAACCCGTGGTTTTTTAGGGCATAAATCTACCACTTCAATTGCAGGAGCCTGTCAGTGAATTTCTGACACCAAGTTATGTTATTTAATGAGTGCTATTAGGTAGTTCTGTCACTTAATAGGATTGAGGGTTGGAAATGCCATGTAATATCACTTCACTGGAGAAAAAATCAACAAACAGCCCTCACTAAAAACCTCGCGTCGCCTTTGAAGTCGGTCAGAGCTGCTGTCACTTCAGAGGGAACCCGCGGGGCTGTTTTCACTCCCATTTTAGGGGAGGCAACAGTTATTCTTGGCAATTTACAGTAGGGGCACTCAAAGAAATCTCCCACCATCTGACTGGGAGTGAGGAAACAGAACAGTTATGGCAAAAAAAAAAAAAAAGGGTCTTTGCAGGCTCCTGTCCATAATTATCATCTCGTTCAAGGAAATGGGCTCTGCCCAGGGAAAGTGTTAATGGCCATTATTGTCGGGGTTGTCATTTGCACTCAGGTGTCACCTAAAATCCCTGGGTGAGGTCTGGGCTGCCTTATGGCCCGTGGAATTAGTGGGAGGTGGTTTTATCCTGACAACTTGGTGGTCATGGAGTCACCTGTGTCCCTCTGGTGCCCTCTGGATGAGCTCAGGCTGCATCTTTATGGGAAGAAGGTGTGCAAGAGAGTGACACCAGCCAGGAGAAAGTAGATGGAGATTTGGCAGCTGAAATTCTGTTTCAGGTATTACTTTACACAGGCTTAAATCCATCAGATTTTTATCTCCTGGTGTTTTCCCCTGTAAGCAAAAAAGGCTTTTTTTTCTCCAGAGAGGATTCCTGACCTCACTGGGAGAACAGACACCAACTACAGGTACTACTGAGGAGAGCAGAGGGAGGAAATGTCCTCCCCTTAGAGCCTGGGGCTGAGCCTGGTTGGTGGCCCTCTTTTCATCCAGAAAGTCAAATTGTCTCTCTGATGCTGGTGTCCAAAGTGTAGCAAAGGAGCTAAAATCCCTCTGCAGCAGCCGAGCAACTTAAGTGGGTTAAAGACGGAAAGATTAGACTCCCCGGGAAAATATAATGGAAAAAGGTGTTTTGCCTTTCCTATTAATTTCATTTTGAAGTCCCTGTGAGGGTTCTGGGGTTAAACACGCTGTCAGTACCTTCATGAGGAGTCCCACATGTCTTCACATCTTTCCTTAACTGGGCTTCCTGAGTTTGCAGGCTGTGAACTGGTGACTGGTGCACAGATGACTCTGGGTTCCTTAAATTCTGAGTTTCCCAAGGCTACAGCCCTGTGTTCACTCATACAGGATGCAATCTGTACCTCCTGGAGCCTGTGCAATAGCAAATAAAATCCTAAATCATTTGGAATAAGGGGAGCTACAACACTATATCCAAACCTGTTGTACTGGTTTGCTTCTGTAAATCTACCAGACTAGGGGGTGAAATGAAAAATGCTGGATAAATGGTGAAATGTGTGTAATGAAATAACAATTAAAGGCTTTTTTAAGCCATGGCTGTGGAGGGCCCATCCCGTGTGAGCCCATGGAAGGACCCTGTGTGTGTACCTGGAGACAGGGAACGTTCCAGCAGTGAAATACAGCTTCCCTGACATCCCTGACACAAGTCTCTCTCACCTCAGGGCAGTCAGGATTCCATCACAAATCCCACTGGGCCCATTTCAGCCTCCACAGGCTCCGTGCAGTGGAAGTGAAAAAGTCCTGTACAATGGATTCAGTGTTTCCAAAGGGAGCTGGGAGCTGGGCAGTCGATGTTCTTTGGTCCTAAGCTGCACTTCAGGGTTTGAGATACACTCAACTTTTTCCTGTAACAAATCAGATTTGTCATTACTTGAAAAAGTGCTGATAGAGACCTAGGGAGAAGTTAAATCCTCTACAAAACTTCATGAAATAGTACCAGTGGCAATGTTTAAGAAGTGAATTAGGCTGCAGTATCTTTATTTCTTCCCTTATTTCAAGCGTTTTCCTGCATGTGGCAGGTCTTGGCTATAAAGCTGGATCTAGGGATTGAGGGTCTTTCAAAGACAGGACTTCTGGAATTTCATTTTAGATACTTCAGTTTTGCAGAATTATTCAAATTTCTGTGGTGCTGTTAATCAGTAGACATCCAGTTCAAAGTGTTTCCAAGGGGGGTTTGTGACTGAGGAGAAAGTGAGTTAGGCAAAAAATGGATTTATCAAGAGTATTAAGCTTGTGCTCTATTGCAGCTGCATAAAATTTGTCCTGGGGTCAAAATAATGTGTGTGTGGAGAGAGGGAAGTGAAATCCCAGGGTTTGAATCCTCAGCATAAAGAAGGTTTATTAAGAGCAGATCTTATTTTGGACCTTGACTTTGGGATCTAAACATAAAGTGCCCAGCTAAGCTCAGTGAAGTCCTGCTGGGATAGGTGATTTTTTGAGTAATCCAGACATGACTTGGGCTGGCTCTTTCTGTTCAGGAAGCTGCCCAAGTCTCTGGTTTAAACCAGACCCCTTTTTTAGGGATTTTCTGTGTAAAGAATTGCCACGCGCAACCTCGGTATGAAATCTTTGCACAAATAGCTCCACTGTAGGGAGATCCAGATTGAGCGTACATCCATTCCCTCTGATTAATTTATTTTTGCATTCATGGACCCCTGAAATCTTGAGGGCAAACCGTTTCCCGTCAGGAGATGTTTATGCAAAGAGTGAGATGGGAAATGAGTGAAGGGTAATGTTTGTGTTGCCTCAGGGGCAGCTGCTCAGCTGGACTGACAGAGTTAACGCTCATCACATCACCCAAGAGCCAGCACAAGCCTTCTGCCTCCTTAGACAGTGGCCATTAATATTTTGACACATATTTTGGTTCTTTCATCTCAGAAAGCAATTACTGTGTCCAGTAAATCAAAACCACAACCATGCAAGGCCTCACCCTGACAGGACCACCTTGCTAAAACCATGCTTAATGTGATTCTAATTGTGAAATGTGTGTTGATGAGGAGCTGAGGTTTCAGTGTCCTCTGTGAGATGTCATCCTTGTACATCAGAGACTCCGAACACGTGTCCAGGGTGTCCATGTGGGGTGTGAGGGGATCACCTCCTGTAGGGAGAGGCACGAGGGGGAGCCGTGCAGCAGCAAGTGGCAGCGTCCCTGAACTCTGCCTGAGTGCTGCCAAGGCTTTGTTCCCTGCTTCATCCCAAATAACCCTTCATAAGCTTTCAATGGGACTTTTAAAGTGCAGCATGAGCTGATATAGCACAGTGAACCCCTGGGAATCTGAGAGAAAGGAATACAGGAGTATTCACTCCTGAACACCAACAATCTTCTTTTTAGTCCTCAAACATCTTGCGTGAATCCATTTCTTTTTTGGAATATTCTCTTTCTTTAAAAGCTTTGGAAAAATGCCCAGAGTGCAGTTTGTGGTGGTGTGTCCAGAAGATGTTCCCAAAAGCAAGTGAGGCTGCTGTTAGGTGTCACTTCATCCTGAAATAATTATCTGCCGTTGGCACAACAGAAATCCCATCCCACTCCCTTTATCTTCCAGATGTTTTTTACTGCTGCCTCCCTTGCTCCAGCATCAGGCTTCAGGGCAATGACCTGCACCAGAAAACAGATCCAGCTAAGAACTAGCCAGACTAGAAATACATTAATAAATAAGTCCCCAAGTTGGCTTTAGGCCAGGCTGAAGTGCCTCTGCAACTTTGCAGCAGGACAGAACCTTTAAACTTTGCCCACAAAGATCCAGGTGGGAGCCCTGCTAAGGAAGGAATCACTGGGAGCTGGACTTCTTTCCCTGCACTGCTCCCTGGCCAGGCCACTCACTGGAGCAGCTCCTCCACGTGGGACCTGCCCTGCATTAATATTTTTTCCCTGGGCTCAGCCTGGGAGAGACAGGTTCACATTCTGCTGGATCTGCATGAGAGCAGCCTCCAGGAAGAGCTGGAGACACCAGAGGCTTCACATGGACCAGCTCCGGTGTGGGAACCCCGGCTGCTGCTCCCGGAGGTTCTGGCTGCTGTCCCAGCTCTGGGGACTTTCAGTTCTGGGGGTGTCCCTGTGCAGAGGCTGCAGGTGATTTATAGCTCCAGTCTTGGGAAACACCACTTGTGTAAATGGAGTTTCCTAGAGAACCAGGAAATTTGGGAGTCTTCTGGGACTTTAGATATTTATTTATTTTTCCATCTGAAGCAACAGGGCAATGCTCCTCCTACTTGTATCCTAAATAGGAAGTATTTATGTCTTGGAAGACTTTTTTTTTTCCTATATTCTATATAAAAGAAATGAAAGAGTGAATTTAATCCTTCATCCTCAGACATCCTTGGCCATCAGGACATCCATATTAATGGAGTGGTTTGGATTTTAAAAGATACATGACAGATTTTTTCAGTTGTATTATAAGAGGGAGGTTCTGGCTACTCCAAATCCAGCTCTGCTTCCAGCTGCTGACGTGGGGTGGGGATGGCTGGTGGTGAGACCCTGAGCAGAGCAGAGCTTTTCCTAAGCCCAGAGCCATTGGGCTGAGCCTGCTGGGTCCCTTCCAGCCAGCCTGCGTGATATTTCCTCTGGAGTTTGAATCGGATTAGATATTCATCTTCTCTTCCTGTTCCAAACTGTTGTTTAGTGCTGATGTGTCCTCTTAACCCACTGCCAAGTTCCAGCACAGTGGTGGTGAAGCCAGTCCTAGGCTGTGCTGGGGTTTTTCAACTTTGGAAGAAGTTTAACCCTTTGTCTCCGTTGGAATCAGAGGGATGATTGCACCTAAAATCTCTCAATACCTTTGGGAATTCCAGCACTGCAGCCACTGAAAGGCCAAGCTCGAGGCCAAGGCAGCTCCAGACCCTCTTTCCCTCTGCAAGGTGCAGAGGGATTATTCAGAATCTCTTTGGGAATGCCTGCAATAATAAGGGTTAATTTTTCTCTGGCAATTTAATTGGCAAAAATGTTTCATAAATGGCTATTGTTTTCCAAAAGGAGCAGATTCCTTGTGCTGTTGAGTTTTTAAATCCTTGGAGATACAATATATACAGACACCACACTTGGTTATCCACATAGACTTGGTTTATTTGTGTTTGCCTGCTTAGTGCAAACTCATTACTCTCCAGGAAAGTCCTTTGTTGACACAAAAAGACACTGGGGAAATATAATTTTTTTTTTTTACAGTACAGTCTTATATTCATATAAAATGTTTCTCATTGGCAAAACAAAATAAAGAGCCCAGAAGCACTGGCCTGCAGAAGTTCACAGCTTCTAATACAGTCCATGTGTCATAGCAGTGTGGCCACCTAATGAGGGGCTTAATACATTTTAAAAGCCTAATAACAGGACAGCTCAGGGACTTTGAAAAACCTTAAAAACTCATTGTCTGAGAGCGTGAGGATGAATAACTAATAAGCTGAAATGTGTTTACCTTTAGAATGATGTGTTTTGTTCCTCTAAGTGCAAGCCTTTGATCCATTGAAAGGGCTCTGCTCATTTCTAAGGCAGGGAGTCAAACTGGAATTCAAACTTTAAACTTGGTGAAGGAACTGTGTGAACAAGAGCATTTTGCTATTTAAAAAAGGGCTGAAAATGCAGCAACCTGCTACATCACTTGGGAAGTGTACCCCAGAGACAGAGTTTAGATTCTGGGAGCAAACACACAGAGTTTCTGTTCAAAACCCCTTTTCAGTGTGCATTGTAGATCCCAGAATGGTTTGAGGTTGAAGAGACCTCAAAGCTCCTCTCATTTCCATGGGCAGGGACATCTTCCACTATCCCAGGGACACTTCCAGGGATGGGGAGGCCACAATGAGATGTCCCAGCTCAGCTGGGAATGTTGAGAAGGGTGTGAGGAGGGTGTGATGCCCCAGGTCACATCCCCTGGCCCTGGCTGAGGCTCTGCCCTGCCCCAGAGCACTGCCTTGGGGGCATCCCTGTGCAGCATAGTGCACACACTGTTCTGCACCTCGGTGTGCTACTGGCTGCTAAATTTACAGAGCAGAAACACCCTGCGTGCCAGAAGTACATAAAGCCCGCCGGTTTCCTATAGACTGAAGCTCACATTCAGGAGGGGTGATTAGCTCATGCTCACCTCTGCACCTGGGGAGCACTGGAGGCCAGCAGAGAGCTGCTGCTCCTGCCTGCTCCGTCTGCAGGGCAGAGTTCAGGGCGGGGGCACCGCGGGGCTTGGAGGGTTGTGCAGATCAGGCTGCCCAGCACTGCCCAGAGCCAGCTCTGCCTGCCCAAAAGGGGTGCTGGGCAAAGGGGACAGACCCTGGTGTGTCCCCGTGTCTGCAGGACAAACCTCGTGTCCCAGCAGTGTGACTCTGTTATGTCACCTGCCCGTGCAGAGTCGGGGTCACAGCAGGGACAAAGCAGGAGCTTTTCTGCAGGGGAGGGCAGCAGGTGCTCAGCCACAATAACAACCAGGTCAGGCCAGCTTTGTTAATGACAAGAAGGACCTTTTTGGCCCAAGCACGGTTTTCACTGTCATTTTTTGTTTGTGTTAAAATTGATTGATTTTAAATCAGAATAAACTTTCAAGAAAAACGTTTACCTTCCATTAAGTAAAACTTTCTCCACTGTACTAAGCAATAAAAGGCAAAGCCATGACTACTCTCCCTATGGAACAAAAAGCTGGCATGTGATAAATACCACTCTGCATTCTTCTCTGCTCCATTTTTGCAAGGCATTTTGAGCTGAGTGATGTCAGGGGCAGCAGGAAACCCGGTCAGGCTATGAGACTGGCTGAATTTAGAGGAAGTGCTACAGGGTCTTCTCTAAAAGAAGCAAAATACCCTGAGTGTCTCCCCAGAGCCCTAAATTCAGGTGAATTTCTGGTGTCTCCAGAGCCTTGCAGCTTTCCCAGCCATTTCAATGGTGACTGGAGGATGCACAGTCCCTTCACTCTCATGACACCTGTTCTCTGATGTGTGTTTGGGAGCTGGTTTTCCAAGGAAAAGCTGTTTTGTTTGTCTGTATATCCACAGACAGATACAGCTGAAGCCGTTCACCCAAAGGAATTTAACACTCCCCACATTCTGTGATACACAGAAGCTGCCCTGACAAGGGAGATGCCATGAATATTTTGGCTTTGACAAGCTCACCTCTTGCTCAACATCCCAAAATCCACGCTGAGGCATCCTGTGACTGGACCACAGGCTGTGTCACAAACCAAACTCCATCCAGATTTCCCTAATCCTGGGTTCCCAAATTACTGGGTTTATTTTCACCTGTCTGCCTTCTTCATTGGTGCTCCTCAAGAGTTTTGGGGCACCCTCCTTCTCTCTGTTCTTTTCCACTCTTCCTCGAGTCTTGCCTACCCTGGCAAGCCAGAATATTTTTACATAATTGACTTAATTAGCCCAATCAAGGGAGCGATGGCGCAATGAACTGAATATTCAAGCTTTCTTCAAGAAGAAGAATGAAGCTGTACATGTTCACTTGGGTTACAGCTTTCCTTTCATCCCCTGCCAAGCACTTGACTGGGTTTGTATCGTGACTTGATAAAGAAATGACATCATTAATGCAATAATAACAAATCATTTCTATGTAAATCAGGGGACCTTCTACCTGGATCGTTTTAATGATTGCCCTGCAGCTTTCTTTTTCTTTCAAACAGCATCTTTGCATCCAGTAATAACTATTTGTTCATTTAATTCGGATTATCTTGGACTCGATGAGGGAAGCCAATAGGGCAGAACCCTTCAGAAGCTTCAGAATCCAAAGAAATCAGGTGTTGTATGGTCTTTTTTCAGGTTCTTGCAGTTTTGTTTCAAGATTTTTTTTTGTTGTTGTTGTTTTGTTTTGTGGTTTTGGGGGGTTTTTTTTTGGTGTTTTTTTGTTTGTTTTTTTTTTCCCTGAGTTTTTGCAATTTGGAATCCAAAGTATTCCTTTATCATTGTTACCATTCTGCAATACCCAGATTATTTTATGCTTTCTGTAGGAAAGCGACGTTTCTCACTGTTCAAGTTGTCTCTTCAGTGAAATATGGGCTTTGTGGTGTGATCTGAAGTCAGGTGAAATCTGTCTTGATGGAGAACATTCACTGGGGAGAGTTTCCTGTCAGCTGGGACTGAGTCTTCCGACCTCTTTTCCTGCCTCTACCTCTAAGTCACTGTCTGGATCTTGTAATTTAATTAACTTTTTAGCATTTGCCTGCAAAACAGGAATGATTGTTTTATCCTCACAAAGGAGTGTTAAGAAACTTAATTAAACTCTGCCTTTAAAGTGCATCCCTTCATACACTACAAAAGATCAGTGAGCTAGCATATATCACATGCATTACATATAAATAGCTTTATTCCAAGAGCATTAAGGGAATGTGGACTTTGGAAAAGGCCTTTGTGTGCATCTCCACTCGTGGCAGCATTTTATTTCAACTGACTTTTGAGTCAGAAAGTTCAACGTGGTAATTAATTTCTTTTTGTGCCTGAAAGACAAAGCTCCACAATTAGCAAAGTGCAGGTGATAATTAACTTTGTTCAGTGACAATCTGAGCTACCTGGTCGTGGGTTGATATTTTAGGGACGGGCAGTGAGGAGCGAAAATTGTTTTTAAAAAAGATGATTTAGTCCTGCAGGAATGCAGCCATCTGAAAAATACCTATGATAGATGGGGAAAAAATGCTTCATTCTTCCATAACGAGGTCTCTGCACTGGTTCCCTATGATCCACATAACACATGTCAAAAACTGAGTTGACGTGGCCCAAGACTTGGCAGGTTTCAGTGCCAAAGCCATGCAGTGCTCTGAAGAGCTGGCAAGGTGCTGGGGCTGAGGCAGCCCACACTTAGGTGATAATTTATGGCTACCTGTAACCTCCTCGAAATAGAAACCATTCATATTCTCTCCAGGGAAGGGAGAAGTGACCAGACAACGTGAGTTCAGCCAAACCAAGACTTCATATAACTTTACAGAAGACAAACGCTCTCTGGTACTGACATTAACAATGCTGTGGGCTCTTAGAAAGGGTTCGCCTGTAGGTTTTATTTATTTTAGTATTGTTTGCTTGTGTAATTTCAGAAACTGGCAGTCTGTAAGAGCTGAAGTCGAATTTTAACTCTTGGACTTTGATTCTGTTTATTTAAAGCATAAAAAGGCCTCAAGAGCAGCCCAAGCCAGTGCAGGGCCACGCACTGGGGTTTGTGCTCTCCTGAGGGGTGGCTTGCTGATAATTCCCAGTGTGTGTGATCCTGCCACTGTCAGTCCCTGATGCTATCTGTCCCAGAGCTGCAGAATTCCTGCAGACACCTCTCCTCACCCCACCCTGTGGTTTGGCATGGCTGTGCCCTTCCCTGGAGTGCTCCTGCTCCTCTCTGGGAGGTTTGTGGGTGTTGGCAGGGCAGGCAGGGACCACATCCCCCAGGGGCTGCGGGTGCTGCTCCCTCTCCTCAGCACAGGGCACGGCCAGCTGGGGCTGGCAGCCTTGGGGACAGCTTGGGCTTTGGGAAAAACATCCATGAGCAGGAGCAGGGCTTGATCCAAGTCCTTGTGCTGCTGGGACTGTGCCACCTCCCAGGTGTGAAGTCTCCCAGGAACAGTCTGAGGCTGGCTGGGAGATCAGATGAGCTCAGGCTGTTGGAAAGCAAGAAGGGAGAGTTCTTCATTCCCAGCTCCTCAGTCTCCTCATTCCATTTATGATTCCCATAGCTGGTGCTGTAAAGGTTTGGGATGTTTTCCCTGCCTGGAGTTAATAGATCCAGGCTGAGAATCTCGGTTCAGATCTGCCTTTTCCTCCATCCTGATTTATTCATGTGCTGAGATCAAGGATTGCACATCAAATTCTCTTAATTCTGTGGGTGCTGATGTTAATTTTGGTCTGAGCTGTTCTCTGCTCTGCTGTTGGTCTCTATGTGCTGTTTATCTTTGCACATCTGCATATTTATACATTATTATTTATGAAAGTTCTTCCTTATCCTCCTGAAGAGGGTGAAATACTGGAAGGGGACAGGGACTGTTTATTCCTTATACAGAGTAATGCAATACAGCTTTCAGATATCCCAGAAACTCAGATCACTAATTCCATTGTGTTTAACCAGTGAGGAAAACTTTACTGTTTTACAGTTCTTTGTGGCTTATTAACTTCTCTTTTGTGGACCAGCAGATTCAAGTCTTCTGTACCTCTTTTTTATTTTTTTTTAAAGTTTTCTCTTTTTTGTAACTGTTAAGCAATTCCACCTGGAGATGTGAAAATTTCACAGGCTGTAAAGCTTATATCCTGCAAATCTCCCTATCCAATATTAAAACATCTAAAGGAGGGGAGGCACTGTTGAAATATTTTGAGTTATGTTTAGGAATGAACACAGAGATTGGATTTATTCAACAAAATAGCCTTTGTGGTTTTAGGAGTGGCCCAGTGAATGAATCTGGTTGCAATGGAAGTATGGAAAATATCTTTTACCAGGTAGTGGGATGAAAGAACTTCTTTAAAACTGGGGAGAGTTAAAGCCAAATGGAAAAGATCTTAAAAGCAGAAGGGACAGTGGCCAGAACTGCCACTGCCTTGTGTAAATCCTGGAAGTCCTTCTCTCCCACTGATGACCTTTGAAAAGATGCTTTTCCTTGCAGAGGGGAAACATCTGTTTCTCATGTAAGTTAATACTTAACCTAAGATACACGGTAGAAATATCTTATCAAAAATAGGATGGAGGCAAAGACTGCAGGGGTTGCTTTATCCATGTGGAATCAAGGTGATGCTTTCACTTCAAGGAGAAGAATGTGGATTTTAGGTCTAAAACCATCTTATAATAAGCCTGGGGTGGTTTGTGTGTACATCTGTGTCTGTATATGTAATTAATAATGCTTCTCATAGGTTATGTTTCTGGAAACACTGACCTCTGTGTTGTTACTCTTATCCTCAGATTTATTTAATATGCTTGGAGGGTCCCTGGGTTGTGCTGAGTTTCACACTTGTTTCTTGCTAACTCGCAGGAAAATATTGCAGTTCTGCTCCAAGCCTTCCTGCACTCCACCTGCCACCACACACCAGTGCATGCAGGGCTCCTGGGCTTCTCTTTGGAGATAAAGAGGGAATGCAAAACCAGATTACACTGAAGGGATCTAGAGTATCCTAATCCATACAGCAGGCTTATAGACGTGCTTGCTGAGCAAGGAAAACCAAATTCTGGTGTCACAGGACTGGAAAGGAGCATGTGAGTGCACGGTTGGGTTATAGAAGTCTCACCATGTCCCTGCTGAAGTGCAGGCTGCACTGTGTGGAGTTTTGTGGATCTTTACGCCTTAAAGGAAAACCTTAGAACTTGTTTTCTTTCGTGTTGCCATAACACTTTGTATCTTAGCAATAAAATTTGGGTAAATTTAGTGTTATCACAAGAAATTTGTGCTCCAGAGATTTACTGTTCCACTCCCACAGTGCCTTTAAACCCCATGTCAGCAGTAGGACAGCAATTCCTGGCCTGTGTTAGGACCAATTTACCTCATTTCCTCTGCTTCAGCAAAGTGAGATTGAAGAGGTTAGAAAAATAACAAACATAAAACGAGGAGGGAAGCGATTGCCAGTCTGTGTGAGTGACTCTGCCCGAGTCACCCTGCAGGACAAGCCCCAAGGTGCAGAGGGGAAATTATTCTGCTTTTGTACTCCTAAGCAGGGCCCTGCTGGAATCCAGCTCGTCCCTGTTGTCACATCTCATCTAGGTGTCTTTAACGTGAAATAAAATATTGCTGTGTAAAGGACCAAAAAAACCAAGTGGAAAATGCACTCATCTGCGTCCCTCGCTTGTGCCAAAGAATTTTTCATTCCCACCTCAGCTCTAATTTGAAATGTGTTAAATAAAAATCTCCAGGAGAGTATCCAGAATAGATAGGCATGCTCGGGTCAGCCTACAACTTGGCATTGCCGTGGGCCTCATCTCTAATTACTAAAGAAATAGTGAGTTAAAATACCCAGTGACTGTGATCTAAATCATTCCCACTCTGGATACTGGCCTGAAATAAAAAGGGCTTTTCATTAGCGTGGCACAGATTTAGTGTCGTGGGACACAGTTTGTGCTTCGCAGGAAGTGCGGTCAATGGGCCATTAAGTTCTGAAACAGGAGGCAGGGCATCCTCTAATGCTGCTGACAATAAATATTGGGGACTGGCTTAATATGGATTCATGGCAGCCACGCCAGAGCCACTCAAGGAAAGTCAGATTTGCGATGCCGTGAATGCGCACGCACGGCCCCCACATAATGCAGGGATCGTTTGCAGGTCCCGAGGGAAATCTTTCCTTTCAGCCCTGGAAGATGAGAAACCGACTGGGAACTCTAACCCAGGCTAGAGATTGAATGGCAATTACTTGTGTTGTGGGATTTGCTTTTCCCCCGTGGAAAATAAAAATGTTCAGCTTAGAAAACAGTCGGTGGATTTTGGCAGTTTCCCGTTTAAAAACAAGTAAACAAACAAAGCTTCAAAGGAAGATTTGCACCTTCTGAGTGTGCATGGAAGGCTCCAGAGCTGGGGAGAGCAGCACAGGGATCCCTGGAAGAGGTTCTGGGCTGTCATTTGAAGTGGTTCTGGCTCCACATGTGAGCATCCTGTGCTTATGTGTGAGCTCAGGGCTGCAGGAGCTCTGCAGCCTCTGCTGCCTGTGTGTGCAGGTGCCCCACGTGGCAGAGAGCTGCTCATTTCATCAGCTGTGTGCTTTCAGGATATTAACTCTTCATCTTTATCCTCCACATGGGCAAGGCTGTCCTTGCTTGCAGCAAGCTGTGAAAACTTCAGTCTGGAGATGATATGGTTCATTTCTCGTGTGTTTGCATGGTTTTCACCTGTTTTTCACCTGAATGCTTCACTAAGATCAGTGGCTTTTTCCAATATTTCCAGTCAAGAGAAATTTTACCATCATTTAGAGGTAGCTCAGGATTGTTTTGTTGAATAAATACCTATAAAAATAAACCAAGCCAGTGAGGGTGCCTAGTCTGAAACAGCTAGAATCCGAATTTTTGGAATTTGTGTCATCAAACACTTTAATGCAGTGTTTAACTTTATACTCCTTCGCAGAACAATTGGAGTTTAAATGACTGTGAGCAATTCAACTAGAAACAGACACTTGCTTGGAAGATCACAACCCAAATGTTGAAAGTAATCAAAGAGTAATTTGTAGGAAATAATATTTTACAAGCCAAGCAATGCTAGTAGCAGGCTCTGGGGATGGCTAAAAGTGAATGCTGCAATTTCTCTGCCTTGGAGGAACTACAAACACTGTTTGATGGGCAGCTCATCCAGCATGCACCCTGTAGAAATCACAGGTTGTGTCCAAGGCTGGATCCTCACCGAGCCCATCCCTCTCAGCTCAGGGTCAGTGGCAGTGCTGGATCAGCTCTGGGATGTCCAGGTGTTCCCCCAGCTCTGCTGGCCCTCACTCTGTGAGCAGCACTGCAAGGGGAGCAGAAAAGGCTTGAGATAAACACATCTGTATAGGCAGAGCCACAGCTGGAGCATGTGGGTGAATGTATGGGCATAAAAAGAAAAAGGCTCGATTACTTCAGGATAATTTCTACTGGTTATTTAACTCTCAAAGAATGCAAAAGTGTGACTCTTAAATGACATTAAAGTCTGGTTTTCTTCAGACCTGGCTTGACCTGACAGCTCCCTGGCATGTCTGGCAGAGGTGGCCAGACCCACTGCTGGATACTGAAACTTAGGGGCTATTTAAAACCCTCTGAAGTGGGTGAAATTCTCAGACAAACTGAAGTCACATGGGGAAAGACAATCCTGGCTCCAGGGTGAGCTTAGCTGTGGTCCAGGGGGCTCACAGAACCCTTGGGAATGGCCCAGGCAGGAGCTTGGGTCCAGCTCAGACTGTGCATCCCTCCAGCCTGAGAGTTCCTCCATCATTCCAGAAGTTTCTGTCCCTGGAGTAGATGAAGGCAGTAAAGAGCTTTTATCTGGACGTGGCTCTGAAATGCCACGGCCTGGGGGAGCTTGACCCACCTGATTTGGGGATATTTGCTGCTCCAGTCCCTGCCTCAGGCATTTGGGGCTCAGAGCTGCTCCCTCTCCAGGGCAGCACAGGGGCTTGAGGCCAATGTTTAGCAGAGAACAAAGGTTACCTTAGCAATCAAGTTCTGCAGTATTGAAGGAATTATTTTATGGGTTCTGGAGAAATACCACGGCTGCCTCAGCACAGCCCTGGCAGGAGTTGGGATTCCCAGCCAAGAGTGGAGCTGAAAGCAGAGGGGGGAGTGCCTGCCATGCCAACCAGCACCAGGGAGGGGAATGAGGACACAACAAAGTCCCACCTGCCTCCAAACCACTGAAATGTGCCCAGAGAAGTGACAAAAAGCAGCTGTTGGGATTGTGCACCTCTTTGGTGGCCGTCCTTGCTGCCACAGCTTCACCCAGCCTGCAGCAGGGATGGTTCCCAGTACCTTGGCTAGAGCCTCTGCCTTCTCCAGAGCATGTCAAGGTGAGTTTTCATCTATGTGACCTCCCCAGATTGTGCCACACTGTTGAAAACTTTTGAAAATGGAGCTGTAATGCAGGAGCTGTGCAGCTGTTCTAACAAAATCTCCTGGACTTTGCCCATTTTGAAAAGTTTTTATTCAGGAAAACAGCGATGCTAATGGGAATTAAAAACCTGAAGGCAGGAGAATTTTTCTAAGTAAGGGCTAAGCTGGAGAGAAGAGCCAAAATTTGCAAGGAAACATTTTGCTTGGCTCCAGCAGCATGTAATGGCATCATGTGGGGATGTGGCACCTGGAATCCTGTCCTAGAAAAAAAATACAGGACACTGGCTCTCCCAGCCAGGCCTGCAGAATTCCTGGGATATCGAAAGGCACAACACAGCCCACGGAGTGTGGGAGAGCTGCTGCCCAATCCCAGACTGGAATTCTGGAAGTGGATTCACCTCCAGAACATTCCCATACTCAGGAGCTAATCCAGTGATTTTGGTTTGGTACTGACTGAAAGGATGAGGCGAATCTTTTCAAGGCAGCTGTGGAACTGGAAAACAAGAGAAGGACAAAAATTGCTCCGCAAAAATTAAGATTCTGATGAGCATCAGAGCCACTTTTATCTGCCTGGCAGGAGGGTGAGCACTTCCTGGTGTCCTTGTTCCCAAAGCTGGAGCCTGGAGAAAAGCTAAAGCCTCTTTTGCATGTCCCCCTGCCAGGGTGGCCATACCTGGCACATGTCCTGGGAGAAGATGAACTTGAGGAACCTCCTTGGCAGAACTGGTCAAGGAAAAAACTTACAGTGCCTGAGAGAGCTGCTTGCTGATCCTTTGGGTTTGGAATAACAAATTCACCTTCAAAATTTAAAAACTGACAGTGACTTTCAGCCCAGGGTGTTTCAGTGCTTGTATGGAAAACAATTTTCTGCTCAGTGTATTGATATGTTTGGAGCTCTGTGCAAAGAGTTAAGTTATTGTATATTTTACTTTTTTAATTGACTCCATATCTGCTGGCAACAGAATAGACATTGATCTGTTTTTTTCCTTCACTTTATTTAGGAAAATACAGCACAGAGTGTTTACTCTGCCTCCATACAGCATTGCTTTGTAGGGTGAAAGTGAGGGCGAGACCACAGTGAAGAATTCCCTCATTGTCAATTTTAAAGGCTTCATAATAAATGGTAGGCTTTTTTGGATGGGAATCAGAAATGTTTTCATGTCAGTGTTTTGCTTAACTTTTTGTATTCAGATGGGATTTTCTAAACTCTTTTGAATTTGCTGGTTTGATCATTTAAACATCTCCTTCTGGCCACCAGCTACTTGATCAAATTACAGCAGTGACACGGTACCTGACAGCTGCTCAATAGGGATTTGAAAAGCTCAAACTCGCGAGTGTGAATTAAAATTTAGTTGTAACAGGCATCATTTCCCTGGAGATAGCATCCAGCCTGCCTTTCAGGGTGAGAAGGTGAGGAACTGGACCT
Source organism: Brachypodius melanocephalos (assembly GCA_013398615.1). Classification (NCBI taxonomy): domain Eukaryota; kingdom Metazoa; phylum Chordata; class Aves; order Passeriformes; family Pycnonotidae; genus Brachypodius; species Brachypodius melanocephalos. The sequence goes on along the minus strand of VZSR01003798.1, from coordinate 763,426 downwards.
GTAATTCAGCGTGGAGAGAGGCAGAACTGGCTCCACACTGAGTTTTGACTGAGAAAGGACTGGAGGAAGGAAGCGGAAAGGAGTGGATGCCCAAGATTGATCCGGTCCATATATTCCAGCTGAACTATCTCTGAATTTGATTTGCATTGGGCCAGGCCAAGAACATTAATTAGTGGCACTTGGCTCCTCCTGACTTTCCATTTCAACACAATTTGTGTAGCTGTGTCCTTCCAGGGCCCTTAGCAGGACCTCTCTGGTTCCTGCAGGACTGATGGTTTGTGCTGATGTGGACTGGGGGCACAGCAGGATTATATTGAAGTTTTCCATATTCCCCTGGGCTTGAGGCAGTGTTGGTTTACTGATCCTTTCACAGTGGTCATGCAGTCCTTTCAAGGGTTACTCTTGCTTTCCTCTGAAAACTCTCCAGGCCCTTTGTTTGTTTTTCCTCTGGCTTTTTTTTTTTCTTTCTTTTTAATTTTTTTTTTTTCTGGAGTGCTTTGTTGTTGGAGGTCTCCCTGCCTTGCTGCAGCCTCCCCTGTGAAGGCTGCATTCAGACAATTTGTGCAGTTTTGCTCTGGAAATGTTCCTTGGCGTGGGTCTGGCTCCTCGCAGCCCCACTGCTCAGAGCTTGCCCGCTGGAGAACACCCTGAGCAGGGAAAAGCTTGGAGTGAAGGAACCCTCTGGAAAGCATCTGCATTTTCCCCAACTGTAAGAGCACAAAGCAAAGTGTGATCCTTGTGATGGATGAGCAGCTGAGGTATTGATGCCTTTTTCCATGCAGTCAGTCCCGAGTTCATGCATCTCCTGGAATGACCGCTGCTTGTAATGCCTGTTTCTTGCACTTCTTTTTTAAACAGCAAAACGTCCTTTGAAAAAGAAACCTTGTTACTCTTAATGCAATGCAAGCCACCCACGGAGCCTCTCCAACAATCCCAGGATTGCTGGGGTCCCTGTGTTTATTTTCCCCAGGATCACTAACAGTCTCAGGACTATTTTGCTTGCGCTGCTGAAAGATGTCCTGGAGATCTATTTTACCTTCTTAGCACCACAAGCTGCTTTCATTCTTTCAGGCCTCTTGCAGAATAGCACGTGAGTGGCAGGACGTGTCCTGCATTAGGGGAATTTTTACGAGGCAGAACTTCACTTGGGAGGTTTCATTTACTCCCAGTGGTACTGAGTGAGTAACTCCATGGTGGACTGAGCTCGTCACCCATTTATTGCATTTAACCATTGGAATACACATTGGTGAAGACCATTTTGCTGTTTCTCTGTTTTCCTGGCCATGTAAAAATTCTGCTTCATTGTTGCATTTTCAGTTTGAACCGTGTGGGCTGGTGCAGGAAAATATCTTCAGTTGTAATAAACAAGTTCCTTGCACTTCAAGGAACTGCCCTGATCAGTGTGTTTGTGTCAACCTGCTGATCATCATCTCCAAATTCCCATGGGTTTGGGGCAGAAGAATCCTATGGGGTTATCCAGTCACTTCAGAACATGAATTAGAGCTTTAACTGTAATAATTAGAGCTTTTACTGTAAATGCTTCATACTATCTTCTCTCTCTCCTCCTTCCTGATGGCTGTAGGCTTGGAGTTTCCTTTCCTTCCCTTCCCTTCCCAAAAAGCTTTGGGGAAGAGGGTGGTCAGTAGCGATGCATGTCCCCAAAGTTTGTGTGGTTCAGCTGGGATACTTTGCTTCATATCTTTTCCTCACCCCATGAGATCTGTTTTTCTCCTCTCAGTGTATGAGAGTGTTTTCCCTCCCCTGGCATAGAAATAATATACTCCAACATGCTTCAGTACAGGAAATCCTATATCCAACGTGGGGAGGAAAGGCCTTAATCAGTACAAATTCCATTGTGTTTATATCAATGCTGACCCTCGGTGTCATTGGGACAAAGCTTTTTCATCTGGGCCCCAGGCACTGGTTGGTGCTGCTGGCTCACAGCTACGTCACTGCCAGCCCACAAGGCCCATATTTGCCAGATTTCTGCTCCTGAAGTTATTTTTTATGGAGATTGCCTGGCCTTTCCATGGGAGGGGCTGAGATAAGGGGCAAGTACACAGGGAGCTCCTCTTAATTGCAAGCTTTTCCCTTCTTTGGAGGATAGGTTAATCCCCCAGCATTTCCTGAGTATGAAGGCCTTTCATAAGGGAAAAGAGGATAATTCGAGAGAATTTGTGATCTATTTCACAATCCTTATCCCCATTTTCGAGGCCAAGCTGGCTGCATCATGACCACGGTCTAGAGGGAAGGAGCCCAGTGAGATGCTGGTCCTCTCTGGGCTCTCGAAGATCCCATGTGAGAGCAAAGGTCCGTGGTGTGAGTGTTTAAATCAGCAGGAAACTTTCCAAGCAGCCTGGCCCATTAGTGGAAGCTCTAAACAGAGGATTGACTCTCCATAAAAAGAGCCCTGCACAAACAAACATTCCAGCAGCACCCTTCCTTTGGCTTTCAATGTGTTTTTTATCAGGCCTCGAATTAAACCACTGTCCAATTATTTGAAGGCATGATTTTCAGGAGTCATCCAAAACATAATTAATGACAAAGCAATGTATTGCCTGGGAGGGGAAGGAGGGAGTCTCCCTGCTGTGTCTTAAAGAGGCAGCTCAGTGGAGCTCTCCCAGGGGTGTCCCTGGACCAACCTGGGAGGGAGCTGGATCCTGTGTGACCCCCTGGATCTCTGTGAGCTGGGAAAGGTGACCAAGGGACATGGCTGAGGCCCAGGATGAGTGCTGGCTCCACCCTGTCTCCAGTCTGGTGCTGGGAGTGGGGTTGGAGCAGCTCCCTGAGGGGTCTGTGGGCAGCAAGCAGAGACCTCTGCCTTATTTTCCCTTCCTCTCTCCCTCCAGCTCTTTCTTCAGAGCAGCAGCTCCCCGGGGCTCCTTCCAGGCAAAGCAGGCTCAGCCTGGCACAGCGCTGCTCTTCTGTGTTCCCTCCATCCCTGTCCTTCCCTGGCTGCTGCCCATCCCTGTCCCTGACCCTGCCCTGCCTCTGGCTGAAATATTTTCTCCCAGCTCCATATCCTGCTGCTTTTTTTTGGAGAAAAGGCTGTGGTGGTCTCGTTGGGATTGTCCCATGGCTCACCCCAGGTGCTGCCAGTAGCTGTTCTTTGGGAGCAGCCGTGTTCCTTTTCCTGCACATTCAAGGCATTCCCACGTGTGGCATTTGAGGACACTCTTTAATATTTTCGTCTGGTGGGTAACAAAGGAAAATAAGTCACTTTAGCAGCACTTTTCTGAGTGTTTAATTAAAGCTGTGCGTTTATGACAGGAAATGGGAGCCAATATTCGACCTCTGAAGTGTTTATACAATTGATATATCACTTTTTCTTACCTCATCCCCTGTTTGTGTACAAGATACTCTGTCACTACGTTCCCAACACAATGCAACACTTTGTTATACAATAAACATTTAAATAGCAAACTATTTTTTTTAATAGTCAGGGGTATCTGCTGTAATTCTTGGCCTGGGAAATGGGCTGGCCAGAATCTTCAGATGCAGATGGCATCAGTTCAGGTACTAGTATTATTGTTATTTTCTGCCAAATAACCAAATTAACATTGAGTAGTTTGGCTTGATGCTGAAAAATTCACTTTTGGAAGTGAATTAGGTTGTTTTTTTTTCTTTTGCCTTCCAAGTCCTGGCACGTGTTGCAAGGGCCTTAACATTGGAAGAAATAGATTTGGATGCTCTTCAAAGAACTCTGCTGTGGTTCTGCCGTTTTTAACTTTTTACCTTGCTGTTCTTTCTCCCCACCTCTTCCCAGGGGAACTGAAGGTAAATGATTGATACTCTGTCTCTCCTGCTCACTTTCTTTTTTTAAAATCTCTTTTGGCTAGACTTCTCCAATGTAGAAATATTTACCAAAAGGAAAATTGCAAGGGCGGGGGAATGGAGGGAAAAAAAAAAAAGAGTTGGGAAATAAAATATAAACATTCAGCAGTCCAGGATGGTGACTTTGTTGGGGAAAGAGGCCGAATTGTTTGTAGAACCTAATGAGATTTAGGATTAGATTTCCTGTATCAGTGGGCAGCCGCTGGGGAAAAGTAAATTCCCTGCACTTAAAACACTTTGCAGGAGAGGCATTTATCTTGTGGTGTTTGCAGATGGCTGTACCTGAGGGGTCCCAGCCTCGGGAGGTGCCTGCCCCCAAAGACATTCCAGTCAGCAGCAGCCAAAGCAGAGAAAAAGGCTGGGAAAGGACAGAGGAGCGTGGAGAAATGGCACAGGGCAAAGGGGAGCTAAAGGTGTTTGCTGGAAATGCTCACGGGTGGGGTGAGATTGGTCTGTTTACAGCTGTATTGGTCCAGATGTGCCAGTGTGAGTGTCAGGGGAGTTTTTCAGTGTCTGGAAGGTGACTTTGCAGGTACACAGGTAAACTTTCCATTAATGTGTTCTTACCTGACGGGCGCTCATTTTTTAGCTCAGATGAAACATTCCAGTGTTAGAGCTGTTCTCCTACAGCTTTCCTGTAAGGACTGAAGCATTCCAATGCAGGAACTCACTGGGCATCTCACTTAGTGCAGTTTTCACTGGAATTGTCCTGTGCCACATCCTGACCGTGTAACTTGAGTCCCCAAGGAAGGATGGAAGGTGCCCTGTGGGACAATGTCCCTCCCCAGGCAGGGGACACAGCAGAGCTCTCCTGGCTGCATCCCCACCGGCTTCCACCTCAGCCAGGGCAGGTTTTCCAGATTCCCTGCGAGGCTGAGCAAGAACAATACCCCACAGAACCACAAAGTCACAGAATAAACTGGATTGGAAAAGACCTTTGAGATCATAGAGTCCAGCCTATGAGCTAACATCACCTTATCAGCTAAACCACAACACTAGGAGGAAGCTGTACATTTTAATCCTTTGAAATTAGAATTTTCCCACCCAGGCAGGTGGCTTTGGAGGTTCATCTGAGACAGCGTGAGTGGAAACCAGGTACCTGGGAATTCTCCTTGAAGGACCATAGACACCTCATGAGTCACCCTGACTTGTTTTTCTGTAGTTGTACCAATTGATGTATTTTTTCCTCTCCTCTCCTAAGCCACAGATCACACTCTTGCGCCTTGGCGTCATTGACAGTTCTGGTTTTCACATCAGACTATGAAAAAAGTCTCGCCAGATCAACTCTGGCAGCTGTCAGCAGCCTAAGGTGCAGGAAATTCTTCCTTTTGGGAGACCTGGCTCGGTGAAATGTCATCTCTGACGTTAAGGTAGGTGCAGAAGATCCAGCAGAAGTGAGACAGAACTTTCAAGCCCGTGGTTGTCCCTTGCCAGCTGGGACCTCTTGCTGAGTGCATTCCTGAGGTGTTTAGACCTCTGGCTTGGGAGGGAGGATGGGAGAGGCACTGATGTTTGATTTCAAGGGTGAAGTTCCCTCCTCTCTGCCTCTGCCTGGGTCTTTCAGCCAACCTCTGCCAAAGAAAATTCCCAAGCTTTCCCTTGGAAGGGTCAGTGGAGTCATGACTCTTTTTCCAACACAACAACTGGAATCAGCTGCTTTGGAGAAGGATCTGTCTTGCATCATCCATGGGCTAAGCAGGCAGAGATTCACCCCTCAGCCCTGGGGAGCTCTGAGACCCTGAGCTGCAGCTTCTGGGCTCAAGGGTGACAGCCCACACTTAGCACAGGCCTTGCTAAGAGCATCACATTTTTTAATCCTCAGCAACATTGTGCCAGGCCATTGTGATTCCACCGCACTAAAAATGTCCTCCATGTCTTGTTTGCTTTTTTAAGCCAATCTCTGTTTCCCTTTGTGATACCGATCCCTTTTCCAACAATCCTCCCCCCTGCCAAAATAAAATTCTTCCTGAGACTTAGTAACATTTTTTAATATATACACATAAAACAAATTTCCTTCCCCGACCGTTCGTGTGGTTTTTCAAATCATTAAGGGAGTTTCCTCATTCTGTGATGTCAAGAGTCACCCAGATCAAAGCCTTTACTGATATTACAATTAAGCACTCTGCACCATTAAATTCACTTTCCACACTGTAATTTTTATAATAGGTTGGGAAGGAGCTTCATGGTTTGATTTCAGTCCAGCCATGGCACCAGATTCTGATTTCTCATTAGTTCCTCCACCGAGGTTTGTGAAATCTTGGAGTTAACAAGGAGCCTGGATGAATACTGGACTGGCACCTGTCCAGCTCAGTGGTGTTCAGTGGACTTGGGGCATGTGGGATGTCAGGGAAATGATACAGTCAAGAGAAAGGAGCAGCTTCAAGATAAGGATGAGGTAATCCCTCTTCTTTCTCCCAAAATCCACTCCTGGGTGAACTGAGGTTGTGCAGAGCAGATCCAAGCAGTTGCTTCAGTTCTGCATCCTTGCAGTAGAAATATAACACAGAGAACAAAGAGCAAAGCTTTAGTTCAAAAGCCCAACAATAAATTTTCCATCTTATGTTCAAATTTCTGTTTGGCCAGAGGCCAAATGCCAAGGTGTGGCTTTGCTGCTTTTGCTGTTCAGCAGCAGCACATTTTTCTCCGGTGCTACCGAGGAACCTCAGCAGGTTCATGATCATACCCAAGATGACCTTCCTGTGGCAGAAAGCAGAAGTGCTGCTCCCTGAACTCTCTAGAAAGATGTTTTTTGCTGGAATTCTCTGTGTCAGGCTTCACTGCTGCTCGTTGCTTTTCCTTGTGGCTTGTTTGGGATCTGATTTGAATTAGAGGCACCTTGGTGCCTGGTTTGACGTGGGGATGCACGGCACAGAGGCTGTCAATGAGCCACCTCTGTGCTGCCACTCCTGATGGCTCCAGCAGTGCAGCCCCTGGGATCAGTCCTCAGCTGCTCTGGGAGCTGGGGGAGACTCAGGGAATTTGTCCCCGCTGCAGGTGAAAGTCTGAGAGCTTTGGAGTGGGAGCTGTGCCCCAGGAATGGGCTCAAAAAGGTAAACCAAGAGTGTTCCATTCATGGCAGCTCTGAGGAGCTGTAACACATCACAGGCTCAATAACCTCACACTTGCACTTCACACAAAAACCCATTTTTCCTATCTTTTAACAGAAATCCTGGAAACTGCAGAACTGCCTTCTATCTTTTTTTTATTCTTTACACATTCCTGCAAAAAGTAGGATGAAGCTCTCTCTGTTTTAGGCGAAATATTTTGCAATTTTCCAATGACTTTGCCAATAAGAAAATGATTCCCCATATATCATGGGAAATGCCTGCTTTCTCACAGGGCTGCAGTGTTCAGCTATCACCAGTGAAGGATTCTGCTGGCTGCAAATTTGGCAGGAACACCAAGATCTTCTGGTATGGTACATTACATGAACTATGGACTGGAGAATGCCAAAAGCTTCACCCCATTTTAAATGAGCTCCATTTTTTAAACTAAATCAGCATTTGAATCAGATGTGTTTCTTGCAGAAAATGAGAGTCTCAGCCTCTGCCCCGGGTTTACATCATTGCCCTTTGTACCCGAGGAATCAATCTCCAGTTAACGGTTGAATTGCTTCATCATCTCATCAAACACTTGGGCTGAATCCTGCGGTCCCAGGGACGGTCCAGTGACCATTTTGCAACTAAGTGTTAATATTCTCCTGACTAGACATGTCCCTTTCCCTGGCTGGGTGCTGGTCTGTGCATGCCAGGAGCTATTCATTATGGATGAAGAATGGTTTGTGGTTAAAGTCCTGGACTGCGTTGTGGGAGATCTGAGTTCAGTCCCAGATTCTTCTTCCATCGCCCTGTGTGACTGTGCTATGAGCAAGTTGTTTAATCTTTCAGTGCCTCAATTCTCCTTTGGTAAAATGGGAATAATCCTATTTCCTTTCTTCCACCCTTCCCTTTTACAGTGTTTGTTTTCACTGTTGCTTGTTTATCACGTCTGTGGGATACAGCATACAGCAACAGGAGCGTTAAAACATCACAAAACCATAAATAAGAATTTAGCTTCTCACTTAATTTTTCATATCCCACTTTTAAATTGAGGAAGATAAGAAAAGCTTGATGGCAGCGCTGTCTGTTTATGTGTTTATGACCTACTTGTCCCAGAAAGAAGCATGGCCAAGAAATTGAAACAAGATCTTGTGAAGTGCCATTGCAAATAAATCTGCTCCACTTCCCTTCTGTCAAGGCATCTCACGCTAGGGAAGACCACTGGGAGTCATTAATTGTATAATGGATATACTGGATTCTTTAAAAGGGCTGTTTTCCCAAAGATTAAAGCAATTATGAGCAAAGTGGTTTGAAAAGAGAAAAAAAAAAAAAAAAAAGCCAAAATCAGCCTAAAGCAAACAATGTTGATGATAATGGGGAATAGTTTAAGAAAATTTCAGCAGATGCTGTGGAAGTCACCGTTTTGCAGTGGTTGAAGAGGATTTTGTCAATGGGAACCAAAGAGCCCCTTCCCCTCCCTCAGCCCAGCAGAGAAGAGAAATGGAAGCTGCTGTGTGAACATGCACATGAAAACAGGCGCTTGCATATATATGAGTGCAGGAATGGAAATAAAGGGGAAATAGGAGACTGATAGTGAGGCTGGAAAATATCAGTATTTATGAGATAAAGATGGCTGATGAAGGAAAAAGAGGAAAATCATTAGAAGTTGTTGATGGGGCAGTAGAACTGGTTACAGCAACACAAAATAGAGAGGAAAAAGTGCAAAAATAGCAACAAAAATCCCTGGTGAACTTTCTCTGAACGCTGTTCCCCATCCATGGCATTAAGGTAGGAGTTTGCCCTTCCCCAGGTGCAGGTTCCCTCCTGCAGCTCAGGCTGGGGTCACCATCAAAACATGCTGGGATTGTGATGGAGACACCTTTCCTTGATTTCAACTATTTCAAGGTAGGAACTCAACTTTTAACAAAGGAAATACCAGAGAATAAGGGACTTGTAATTTGTGAGCTTCCACAGACTCCTTGCAGGTGTACTTGGCATTTTCCTGAGGGTGGTGGCATGTGAAAGGTGCCATTAATCACTCTAAAACTAAAGCTTGGCAGAGAGCACAGTGCCACAAGTTCCAGCTAAACTTCAGTTAATACTAAAGCAGATCTGGAAAATGGCCTCAAACCAAATCAACATCATCATCTCAGCTCAAAGAAAAAAATCATCTTGGAAGCACAGTAACAATTCCATGTGTTCACCTCCATTGTTCACCTGGACATCAGTTCAAGCTGACAGTTTGGTTTGTATAAATAATTTCTGTTCATTTAATTCCTTAAATAAGCTAATGGCTTCTGACTGCCATATCTGTGAGGAGGTTCCTGCCTGAAATTCCTGCCATAAACGAGCGGAGACTCCCTTTAAAAGCACAACAGCATGAAATGCATTTTCTTGAAAGCAAGATCCAGTCCCCTGATAGTGCAGGGATATAAAGCAACTCTTAACCTGAAGAACCTGTGCCTCTGCACGTGACCTTGTTAGTTCTTTTTTGAAAGACAGCACAGGACTAATAATTAGCTTTTGCAAAATGTTTTGAAGTAGCAAAGTCTTTCATCCTGTCTGGATGCCTTCAGAGCAGCGAAACTACGGAACTTGGGCTGGTCCTGCCAAGGCAATCCAAGTGTACATTTCTACATTTCTACAGGAATTATTGCAGCAGCTTGGAGTGATCCAACAACTGTGAAGCTGTGTTTATATGGTTGCTTTCATCTGGCAGCAGAGCAGGGTGGTTCCATCCTCCTGCCTGCTGTTCCTCTTCATCCCAGCTCCTCTCCTGTGCTGACATCACCTTTCTGTGGGTTCGGTTGTTGTTCAGCTGGATCAGTTCCCTGCTCTGGATCCCAGCTCAGCCCAGGACTGCGGTGCTGGCACGGGCCAGCCAGCAAAGCCAGCAGGGGTGGGGAGGACACGGTGCCAGCAGTGACTTATGCTGGAATTAATGACCCTGCTATTGCATCCTGGAGTCTTCTACAGAATTTCTCCACCCCTTTGTAAAAGTTGAAAATAGGATGGAAGGCAGAGAGCAAAAGGTTGTGCACAAAGTTTGGTGTGGGTGCTTTATTTACCAGTCCCAGTGACGGAGGATGTTGGATGCAGAGATTAGCACTTGAGGGTCAGGGCAGCCAAATCATGCTTGAATTTTGATCTCTTTTGTTCCTGGTGAATTTGAGAAAGCAATAGTCTACAGGCAATTTTTATGTTGAGGTCTTGTTCTCCTAACCCTCCAAACCCTGTTCTTGTGACCCTCCAAACCCTCACTACAAGCAGCTCTTCAGGGCTGGGGAAGAACCTGTCTCACAGAGCTGCTTTTACCTTTCTATGGGGCAATAATTCCATTCCAGGGCTCCCAGAGACGACTGCAGTCACAGTTTACACCTTTATGCAGAAGCCACCAAAAAGGAAAATATTTTAAGGCAGTACATCAACTGATAACACAGCAACCTTTTCTTTTTAACTTTCTTCAATCCAAAGTGTCCATGTCTCAAAGAGATGCTCTGTGCTCGTGTGTTTGTCTTTGCATTTTGGTAGATTTAATTTATTCTTGTGTCCATTTCAGCTGGGTGGGAATGTGTGCAAACAGATGCTCAGCACCCAGGGATGTGCTTGTTTTCTCTTCCATCCCAACCTGAGCTGCCTTCAAAGGTTATTTTTCCACAAAGTCAAGTGCTTGGCTGTTCAGAACTGTCACAGTTCACCTTCAGCTGACCCCCTGGCACATGTATTGTGTTATCTGTCTTTAATGACAGGTTACCAGGGGTTTTTTTGTTCCTTTGTTTTAACCCTTTTCCTCTGAAGTTGCTGAACCATTTGGTTAGGGGGAAAAAAAATATCAACAACCCAGTACTTAGCACGGAAAGCTTCAGCAGGAATGGTTAGTTTGGCAGAGCCACAGGAAATTGTAAAAGGGTTTCTTTTTGGCAAACTTGGGAAATCTTGATAAAAAGAAGGGTTGCAACCTGCATGTGAGCTAATAGCTCCTGCACAATTGTTCATTCCCAAATAAAACCAAGGCAGAGACCACTATTTATTCAATAAACAGGATGCATTTGATTAACCAGAGAAACAATTTGGCAGAACCGTGATTTATGTAAAAAGTTATTGAAAGCACAACTAAATTTAAATTAAAAAGAACACATCATCACCACGGTTAATATTTTTCTGTAGCCTAGTTTTGAAAACCATTAGTAGTAATAAACTTTCCTCCCATAAAATTTCTGCCATTTTAATTTCCAATTAGAACTTGCAAAAGATATATATGTGGCAGTAAAAGTAAAGAAATTAAGTCTCAGCCCATGCTGCAGCCTGACACAATGATGCCCCAATGCTCATAAATCAGTTTCTGTTTGTTGTGAACCTCTTAAATCCACACTGGTAAGAGGTGTAGAGGTATTTGTCTCCCATGAAAACATTCTCCCACACCCTTTGTAATTAAAAGTAATCTTAAATTTCATCTAGTTCCATGAGAAAGAGCTTTCATACAGTAATTTGAGTTGGACTCCAGAACGATGGAATGCAAGTTGAAAGTTTAATGAATTTACTCTATAAATCTTATTCTCTGTTTTTCTTGTCAGTTGTATCAGGGCATTACACATATTTTTCCTTGCATTGCTAGCTGGGGAATTTTTTATTTTTTTTAAGAGAAACTCAGCGCGTGTTTTTGTGTGCAGCCGCGTCTGCTGAAGTTGGGTTTATTAATCCTGTAGCAAGATTGCTGCTTTTGGGGATCAGGGCTGGATGCCATTCTTCCCATGAAACAAGACTGGGAAAGCTCCTCTTGGTTAAGTGATTTCATGAGTGTTGTTTTAGTTTATTGGCTCTGGAGGCTGATAGCACAGCAGAGCGTTGGTTGTGCTTTCAGCTGAGTTATGTATCCAGTGGGATTTACTGAGAGCAGGCCTTGAGCTCTTCCAGCTTCTAGAAGAGGTTGGAGAATGGAAACCTGCTAAGAAGGAGCTGCTGGATATTCTTTCTTTCTTTTTTTTTTTTTTCAGTGCAACTTCTCCTGGAAATCAGGATGTGAGCTCAGTTGTGCTGACAGGTGAGGAATAGTCCCTGCCCAGGAAAAAATGCACCCAGAGCTGCAAGCAAGGCTCTTTTACAAGGGATAGAGGGACAGGACACAGGGAATGGCTTCTCTGGCAGGGATAGATGGGATATTAGGAAGGAATTGTTCCCTGTGAGGGTGGGCAGGCCCTGGCACAGGGTGCCCAGAGAAGCTGTGGCTGCCCCTGGATCCCTGGAAGTGTTCAAAGCCAGGCTGGACACTGGGGCTTGGAGCACCCTGGGATAGTGGAAGGTGTCCCTGCCATGGCAGGGGTGGGACTAGATGAGCTTTAAAGTCTCTTCCAACCCAAACCACTCTGGAATTCTGGGATTCTTTACTGCTCAGACTTGCCATGTGCTTTTCTTTAAGGACTTCATTATTGCTCTTGAAGTTGCCCTCGCGTGTGTTTCCTTCCAGGTGCACTGGAATTGGTATTAAAGTGAATAAAGGAACAAGGGGAATGATGACAGGATGGAGCAGGGAAGGGGAGCAGAGGGGTGAGGACAAGGAGAAGGTGGGAAAGTTTGCCAAAGGAGTTTGGCAATTAGGCCTTTGCAGTGACCTCACCATTCTCCCACGCAGAACAATTTTCTGAAACAAGACAGATTTATAAGGATTATGGGAAAGTTTATTTTGCACTACCTACTGCATTTTGTTCTATGTATGTGTATAAACAGAGCTGAGAGTTCCTTAAACATCTTTACAGAACAGAATTCAGCAGTGGCCAGAAAGATTAAAAGTACGCAGGAGGACTTGGTGTAAATAAAAGAAAATGGGAAAAGAAAAGGAGATGAGCAGGGAAAGGCCAAAGGGGGAAGAAGGGAGTGCTGCTCCCTGTTACCCCACATGTTACAGGGAATACAGATGAGTTAAAATCCTGTCTGTGGGAGAACTGGAAAGTGGATAAAGGAGAGATCTGAGATTTTCTGTTACCAGAAGCTGTCTCTTTTCTGGTGGTATCTGCAGGAGTGTGGAGTGAGGGTAAAAATCCACCTTTCTGCTCTGGCAGCAGCACAAATCATTTGTACCAGCACAGGTACCTCATAAAAAGTTACAGAGAGAATTTCAAGTTGAGCTTTCCATCATCTCAGCTGCTTCTCGAGTTTTTCAGGATCAAAATATGAAACATTAATTAATAATGAATTCATTCATTCATTGAATTCCCACATGCTGCTGGCTAAAGCAAATAGAAGTGGCTCTTCTATGTTGACAGCTGACAGGAGGAACTCCGAGCTTTGCATTTTTTAATAATAAAAGTGATCATAAGTGATCAAAAAGAACATGTCAAAACACACAATCATAAAGGGCAATTGTGTGGTTAAACAGAGAGAGCCCCTGTTTTGTGCTGGCCTTTGGTGGGAGAGCTCTTGCTCCTCCAGCTCCCTCCTCCAAAGGAGGCACGGCACGGATCGACAGCTTTATTTTCCTCCTTCATCTTTCAGTTTGGAAGACCACAGTCTGTCACCTGTCAACAGCATCTTTATTATTTTGGAGAAGCCAGGGGGATAAAAAACATGCCTTGAGGTGTTTCCATATCAGCAGACGTCGCAGTGCGGTCTTTGTAGCCAAAAATATGTTGAAATATCACAGGTTTTTCTTACTGCTACTTTCTTTCCCTGTTCCATCTCCAGCAATCTGCCTTCAGATGGAAGCAGATTCTGCCTGGGATGATCTCCCTGTGCTCAGATCTCCCTGTGCCCTGCCTGGCTCTCAGGCTCAGTGCAGGACTTGGACAGAGTCACCATCCCTGGAAGAGTTCACAAACCCAGCAGCCTTTTGGGATAAGGTTGAGTGGGAAAGAGGATATCAGTCAAAAATTGGACTTTAATGATCTTGGAGGTCTTTTCCAGCCTTAATGATTTTATGACTCCTCAGGTTTAGATTTCTGCAGAGTTGCCCCCCAGAAATAAAATGAGGCATGTGCTGCAAGGTGGGAACTCAGCTGCTCTGGAAGGAAGCTCTTCCAGCTGCTTCTACCACATCCAGCGCATCAGTGCAGCTCAGTCTGGCAGTGTCCTAGCCCAGATTGCTGTCACTATTTAAAAATGGGATGTATTTTGGGTTTGCAGGTGGGATTTTCTTGAACCTGAAGACTCCTGCACCCCAAATGTATAAAAACGGAATTGGCAGGTGCAGCCATGGAGATCAGCAGCCAGGAGAGCTGCTTCTCCATGCAAAACTGACTGTCACAAATGCTCTGTTGCTTTTTCACGGGTGTTTTGCTAAATTCTCCTCCTTTTCCATCCAAAAGAAAAAGGTGGAAAAGTGCAGTGAGGTCCTGGTGAGACTGGTCAACCCAATTCACAGATCAAAGGCCACTGGAATGGCCAGCAGTCCCATCCATCCCATAAACAACTTCAGCAGCACTCAGTCCAAACCCACTATTTAGGTTTCTTTTTGGTTAAAAAGGAAAAAAAAAAAAAGGCAGCAAATTGTGATGATTAATGTGGATGTCCCAGGGCAAGCAATGGATATAAAGGCCTCTTCATTTTTGACAGGTGCATTGTGCATTCTGGGCTCCCAGCCAAGGCACATTGTCATCAAATGTTAATCAAATCTGCAAATAATATACAAAGTATTAAATTGTGCTTATTCTTGGAGTAATTTGAGACATAAATTTATCAAGCTGTGCTATATGTTAAGGTCCCTTAAAATGAAGAAAATCAGGACTGCGAGGCAGATAAAGAGATTGGGACAACAAAGGGCTTTCAGTGAGCCCTGGTTCAGGGGAATGAAGCGTTTAAAACCTCTCAGTATTTTGGTTCAGAAAATGTTCTGATGTAAATAAGTAAATCCACAAGTAAAAGAAGCAGGCTGGGATGAGAACATGTGAGATCTCTCTACAGCTGCACACTGAAAATAGCAATTTCAGTTTTCTGCATGTGGCTGTGCCCTTCCTCACCAGGACTGTGGCTACAGGTCCCACCCTCCAGCAGTTGTTCTGCACCTGAGAAAAACACGTGTATTGGAATAAGAAACTCAGTTTTCAGGCTGGAGGACTTTCTGCAGCTGTGTTTTGTGTGGTTTTGCCTGCTCACCCTGCTTCCTGTCAGCATCCTGGTGCAGTTCTTTGGGATGCTCTTAATCTTCCCCTTTGGAACTCAGATCCGTGGTGTCCATCATGTTTTCATTCAGAAAGTTACTGAATCTTCTGACTTTGGGAGCTCTGCTTTATAAGTCAATTACTGTTTAAATTACTGTTCTTTACTGTGCAATTAAGAAATAGTCAAAATTAAATATAATGGGCAAATGAAATGCAGAGTGTGAAGATGTTGTAGATCAGCCTGCCAGCCACAGCAGACCTTTCTTACTGATCCAAGCTCTGTGCTGCTCCAAGCCTCCCAGGATTTCCAAAGACTACCCAGAAGGGATTTTCCTGGAGTAAACTGCTTCTTCCCCACTGGTGCCAGTGGGATGGATGGCTGAGAGTGTGACTGTGTAAATGCAGGTGAGAACCAAAGCCTCACTCAGAAGCTCTGCAGTGAGGCCATCAGCTCTCTAACGAATCATTTCTTTTCTCTGGTGGGTTTTGGAGAGTGGAGTTGTCCTGTTTATATCCAGCAGGGGAATAAAGAGGGGCTGGCAAAGCCCTGAGCCCTGATCCTGCCTCTGCAGCCCTGCCCTCCCTCCCACCTTCCCCTGCCACGTTCAACACAGGGCAGCTCTCCCAGCCTCGTCTGCACTCAAGAATGCAATTGCTTCACTGCCTATCCCCTTAGCAAAGCAGAAATCCAGCAACTCAAACTCTTCCTCCTCAAGAATGTGCCTTGCCAATGGCCTTTGTCAGGGCCAGGTTGTTATCAGGGTAATGCCTGGTGTTTACTTTTCAGTGCCAGTAAATAAATCTCAGTCCTGCTTGACCCTTCGCTCTCTGGCCTCCCCCGAGCTGAAAACAAAAATGCTGTTCTGGATACAATCAACCAGTTTGGTTCAAGTCCTGCTTTTCAGGATCTGACTCTGAAACTGGTGGTCTCTGAGTCTCTTAATGCCATTAAAGCTCAGATTTCAAAGATGTGTGCCTCGGAGCTTTTGGGTTTGATTTAAAGATAAGCCACTCAAGCTATGTTGATCAAGGGAGTGTCTTTATGTGAATTTTCCTTTTCAAATAAATCCAGGCCAAGATTTATCGGATCCTTCTAAAGGCATTTGTTACTGGAAAACATTCCTGCCTCCTTCCAGCTCGTCTTTTTTCTTCCTTTAAGGAAGGATCCTCAACTGGCCCTTTCCTTTCTCACAGCATCAGGAGCTGTAACTGGATTTTAGGCAGTCCATAAAACAATGCCATGTTCTCATATGCTGGGGCTCTGTGTGATTTGTGAAGCCTCCGTGACCATTCCTCACTTCCCTATTCCTTTTTTTAAAAAAATTTCCTTAAAATTTATGAGAGTCTCTCCACATCCAGCAAAGCAGTGGAAATAGCCAGGAAAGTGAGAGCTGGTGGGAATTAAAGGCTTCTCTTCCACCAGCACAATGGGAAGCAGTGGAGCTGTCTCACCAAAATGCCACAAGTGATGCTTGTCCTTCACTTACGGATAGAAAATGTCACCTCTGAGCACCTGCGAGTCACCCCTGCCTGAGCTGGGCTGAGCAGCACCAGGGTTGAAAAATTCTGAGTGTGTGAAACATTTCAGACATTTATTTTCACCTTTTTATAACATGTACTGTTTACATTTCCCAGTTATTTTGACTCTGCTCCACAAATCTCTACAGAATCAAATTCAGGCCTTTCAGAATAGCAGCAGATTCTGTTAATTTGGTAGAAATGACCCTTATTTGTAAATATTTTAGAGATTCTCTTCACATTTGTAAAATATATTCCAAATATAGGTGGTAGCATGGGCAGTAGAAAGAGTTCTGAAGGATTGCTGGATCTGCTGGGCTGTTGTCACATGGACAGGAATGAGTCTGTCACCTTTGCTTGTTGTTCACCTGATCTTTTTAAATTTATCCCTGTTTTTGCTCTTAGCTGGGTTTATGCTGCTGTTTTGCATTCCTTCATGTTTAAAACAATTCATAAATCTGCATCAAAACCCCACCTTAGGCTGTTTCCCCTCACTTTTCACATTGGCTGGAAGAACTGGGCCAAGGCCCAGGAATGGGCAGTTTGGGCTGAATTGTGAGGATTTCTGGGAGAAGGGCTGGTGCCCACATTTGATGATCCAAGGGCTCCTCTCCAAGGCTGGGACCTCTAGGGGGGCAGAGAAGTGAGTCTGGGTCTCCCCAGCTGCCCATTGGCCCTCTTCCAGAGCTCTGAATTCCCAGTGGGGATATCCTGACAGTCGTCTACACCTCCTGATCTTTTCTAGGAGAACAGAGTATATGAGACTAAATTCAGATTACAAACAGAAGAGTGAAAGCTGCAGCATCTCTCAGGAACAAACCAAACCATCAGGGTCTCTTTGCTCTACAAATACCTTCAGAAGTCCAAACCCAAGCCCCATTCCCTCCCTATTCCATGAAGTTTTCAGGTGTCAACTCTGTTGATTAAAATGATCCCATTGGGTTTTTATCCATCTCTGCTTTTTGTGCTCTCTTTGGTTTAGCTCTCTCCCCACAGAAGTCTTGCTGATTGGAATTCCACCCAAAATCTTTCTGTTTGCAGGGCTGGTAAAAACCCTGATTTAGCAGTTGGAATATTTGGAAGGAGCACAGCATCCTGAGGCCAGCTGCAGAGTGGGGAGGGGAGAAGCAGCAGCTCCATTTGGGAGGGAAGAGCTGGAGGCTGGGATGTGGGGAAGGGTGAGGGTCTGTGGGAGCAGCCTGGAGAGATCCTGGAACCTGAGCCTGAACCTTTCAGAGCTCAGTCCAGCTCTTTGGGGAACCACTGCAATGAGAGCAGCACATGGCCCTGGGGTACCCAGGGGTGCCCCCATCCCACAACCCTGCATAGCCCTTTAACAGGAATACCATGTTCCTGATCAGCAGGGATACTTTCACCTCCTCCAGTTGCAGTTTGGAATCCTGCCCCTATAGATATACCCTTCCCCTATATATATATATATATAAATACACATTACTGTGTGTGTCAGCAAACCAGAGCCTTGCTGGCCCCTCAAGCCCGTGTGGTGTGTGCCCAGCAGGTGACAGTGACATGGGCCAGAGCCACCTGTCCCCCTCAGGGTGTGCCATGTGCCCTCTGCCCCTGGCAGGTTCTGTTCCCATTCCGCCCCTCTCCAGCCCCATGGCCACAGGGTGAGGAGCTCAGGTGGTCACTGCCAGCCTGCTCTCCAAAAAGAACAAGAAGAGTTTTGCTCTTAACCAGGCCTCTGAGCAAATGGGAGGAAAGATGAAAATACTGAGATAAAACTCCATGATTTGTGACCTTTCAGTGGAAAGTATTTTCAAAATAAGCCATTAACACTTCATTTCTGCAGCAGGGGATATGGTTTCAGGCTAAGATGGTTTCTGCAAAAGAGATTTTGGTTACAGCCAGGCAATAAGGGGCACTCCACTCCACTTAGACATTCCCAGAAGGAATCTCTTCTCCCTGGACCTCCCATCAAAGGAGATGCTGCTTTGTGCCTGTTGTGGAGCTGGGGGAGCAGGGGATGGGGCTGCAGAGCACCCTGGGCAATCCCTTCTCCTGGGGCCAGGGAAGGACAGCGATACCTGGCTGATTGAGGCTTTCCCAGCCCTGAACCCCAGATAAACATCCAGCTTGATCTCATCCCCTTTCCCTTCTGTCTGCTTCCAGCCCCTAGACCTTCACCCAGCCCCAGAAGGATATCTGATTTGGGGGTAAGATTCCTGAGCAGTAGTGCAGTACCTTTCATGAGGAGTCATTCCCGTATGTCATTACCCTCACAGCTACGAGATTACATCTTCAACAAGGTCGAATATGTCTGGTTGCAAGTTCCAGTCATTAGATCTCATTAAGCAAGGTCGAAAAGTCCCCCACTATCAGATCCCTTTTTGAAGTTTCTCTGTGTAGTAATAAAATTGTCTCTTCATTTTTGGGAGACAGTCTTTGGAGAGAGGCCTAAACATAGCACTGAGCATAATAAAATGAAGTTTAAATTGGCAGAGAAACAAAACAAAACAAAAAAAAGCCAACAAACCACCAACCACTCCAACCCAACCCCGAAGCCCATCCCTTCCCATCCCTCCAAGAACTTGAAGGAACTGAATTAAAAATGAAAGCTGGGAAATTTCAGGTTTGTGGTTGCACCCACCCACCTGGGCTGGCTGTGCTGCAGCTGCAGCAGATACTGAGAGGTCACCCAAGAGGTGGGTTTTAAATTTACCAAATAAAGCTGCAGCTCTCTTATCTCACATGCCATGTGCTCTGAGTTATGGTGGGGAGAGCCTTGCCTTGGTTTGTGGGTTTCAGCTACACGGCTAATGCTCATTTAAAATAGATCTCTGTGGTTTCATAGTTCTCCATTTGCGGTGTGGTTATCTGAAAAACACAATTCTGTCTCTTCAGGAAGACAGAGAATGGGCAAACAAAGCCTGAAAGTTCTGTGCTGAAAGAGCTGCTGCCTCCAGACACCTCACAGAGCTCAAGGTTGGCTCACCGTGGGTTTAATGCTCCCCTCATCCCTCCCAGCCAGAGCAGGGATCTGATGCTCCAGTTCCCCAGCTGGATTCCAGTTTGGATAATTACCCTCTGCCCACTGAAGTTTCTTCCTGCAGTTTCAACTGAATGTTATTTTTTGCTTCCTCCTTTGAAAAGAAACCCATCGTTAGCATAATTGGCACCGAGGTGGCAGCGGTGGTGGGGAGAGGGATCCGGGTATCTAGAGAAGGTGTTATTTAATCTAATTAACTGGAGCGTGGATCTGCTGCCTCCCTCTCTGGGTTCAGCTCCCAGCTCAGAGCCAGCCTCTGCTCCTCATTTTCAAGCTGGTTCTTCAGGAACTGGAGCAGTTTTCCACCGTGCAGGTCTGATCCTGTATTGTGCTAAGCAGCCTCAGCTCTCACTGAAGGGAAGGGGAGCAGAGGTAACTCAGCATCTCCCAGGAGGAGGGATTTGAATGTGAGATGAGTTGAGGGTATGGGTTTGGGATCAACATTTGGTTCATGACTCTGGGGTTAAGGGCTTAAAATAATTCTGCTATGAGCAGGTTTAGAGTTTGGCTACCTTAGAGGTAAATGTTGAAAACATGCCTTGCAGCAGGGATCCACCTTCCTCAGTCTGTCTGAGGGCTGACCACAAGTGGAAATTGTCTGGAATAACCCCTCAATAACAGCCCCTGCACTGACCATGATTCCAAATGAAACCATGCTAGACCAGCAGCAGTGCTTCTCTGCATCCTTCCTGACCCCTCTGATGCCCAGAATAAACCCCAAGGGGCTCATTCATCCTTTTGGGTTTCATTTCTCTTTCCATCCTGTGCCACTGGGGCCGTGTTTCACTTGCAAGATTTCACCTGTGGCTGGATTTCACCAGCAGCAGTGACCAGAGTGACAGAATCCTGCCGGTATTTATACAAACTGTGCTAAATCTTCAGAAAGATCATTTTACTTTCCATCCTTTCCTCGAAATAATTTTAAGTGTCTGATTTAGTTCAAGCCCCTGACTTATCTCAGTGGCTGAGTGGCTGTAGTGGATTTGTGCACCTGGAGTGACATTATTGCTACACCAGTGGAATGTCCCTCCTGATGACCAGGCTCACCTAAGAGTCAGTGACAGGGATGTGGGCAGCAGCATTAACATCCTGACCCAAACACTGAGCTAAAAACTAGTATTTATAGGATATTTTCATAACTGTATTGCATTTCTACTGTCAGGATCTGCAGAGGAGGATCCTCAGGAGATGCCACCCACAGATCTGCATGGGGTGAGCAAACCCCAGAGGGGGAGGAGGTTCTGTTTTGATATTCAGCCAAGAGCTGCTCTAGAAACAAGGCTAATAACAGTCTGCTGGGGATGGGCTTTTACTTGTGATGTCTTTGGTTCTCTCTGGCATTTCGTGCAGAACCAGGAAATGGAGAAAGGTGCATCCAACATCAAACGGTTTTCAAGGAGGCATTTTTGCCTAATATCCTAAGGAAATGAGTCTTGTGTGATCATGCTGCCTCTGGTGTGTGTGTGTGTGTGTTTGTGTGTGTGTGTGTGTGTGTAAAAGCTTCTGAATTCACTGGCCAATTCCAGCCAGAGTTAGCAAAAGGGTGAAGATCTCAAAGAGGGATCTGTTCCTACAGGCTGGGGGAAAAGAGGTGGCAGGGAAATGAATGGGAGAGCCCCTGTTAGCACCTCACTGAGGGAGGAGGCCAAGCTCACCTTCCATCAAACACCAGAGATTGACACAGGGAAAGGAGGTGAAGGAAGATTGGGAGTCAGACAAGTGGAAAACAGTCCTGTGTTAGTTTTGCTCATCATGGATGTGCTCTGTGAAATCCCAGGACTGGTCTGTTATATTCACTGAGCTGTGAATCTTCCAGGAGTTCTGTGGAGCTGGATCACAGGACTCCCTCTTGGCCAACACCTCCCTGGGAAGATGGTGGTTGCTTTGAGGGGGCAGAAATCCTAAGAATTCCCAAACCCTAAGCTGGATAAGAATGGATTCCATGTGAGATTCCCCAAATCACAGCAAAGCTGCTTCTCCAAGGCTTTAAATAAAATGATCAATTTTTTAGTCCTTGCTTTGCTGCCTCCAGGGGGATGCAGCCCTTAATCATAGGAGAACATATAGCATTTTAAGGGGCCCAGAGGCTTTTTGAATTATGTTTATAGAGACCAAAGTCTTTGAGCACAAATGTTTGATTCTCATAATCTGTCTGGCAGTGTCGCTCATAAAGATTTATATGCAGGGTTTATCAGGGACCCCAGAGCTAATGCTCTTCCCATAGGGAAAATCCTCTGGAACAGAAATCTGCTGGATTAAAATGGAGAAGTACTTGCTGCTGGGATTTACCATCCAACAGAAAAAGGTTCTAGGAGCTCTTTCTTACTTCTGGGTGACCAGCTTTTCAGCTAGTTTTGTAGATGGAGCCCTGATTCATCCATGTCCAAGCAAGGCTTGGAGGGTGCATTTGAAATGTCAAGGAATGAGTAGGAAATACTCAGATATTTCTTGGACTTACTCAGATATTTCTTGGTTGACTCTGCACACTCTTAAAGCAGAGTTTCTTCACACAGACTCAGCATGAAATAAAACCATATATTGCTAAAATATCCC
Source organism: Brachypodius melanocephalos (assembly GCA_013398615.1). Lineage (NCBI taxonomy): Eukaryota > Metazoa > Chordata > Aves > Passeriformes > Pycnonotidae > Brachypodius > Brachypodius melanocephalos. Next base: position 741,383 of record VZSR01003798.1, on the reverse strand, counting down.
CATTCCCAGTGTGTTTGGTTGTGTTGGGAAGAACAGTTTCAGGCAGTAGTGCAGTGGTTCAGCACTTTGGGCACCAAAGTGTAAAGCCCTGGGTTAAAAATCTAAGTGTTGGCAAAGTGACTGGCAAATGGAGTTTGCAATTTTCTGGCTTAACTCGTGCAGCTGCTCTCCTGAGAACTGCTTTAATGAGCTTCCCTGAGTCACTGCCACACTGGGCAGATTTCAGAACCTGCCACTTCCTTCGAGGGAAAAATATTTGCTGCAGAATATTAGACTGACCCATTTTGATTCAACTTTCAGCAAGTCCTGTGCTGAAATCACAGACGTGCTTCAGCTGGAGAGTTCACTTCCTTGTGCTCCTGTGGGTACACATTGGGCTCCATTCATTGCCGTGGCAGCCACTTCTTCCTCTTTTTTTTTTTTTTCAAAAATGAGAAGTTAAATACCAAAAATGATGGTTGTGACATAGTGGGTGGGATTCCCACAGGGAAAATGCAGCAGGCAGGTTGGATTTCTGCTCAGAGTCCTAACAGATATGGCATTCACACTTGTTAGAGTTTGAAAATTAGTGCTGAGTTATGTCCATGGGTCTGCACAATCCACTGTCAGTTCAGTGGCCACATGTGAGGAAGGAGTTTTGCAAAGCCGTGGTCCCCAAACTTTACCAGCAGAGCAGTTTGGCCTTGATATCCAAAACACTTGGATGCTTAATTAATGCTAATTTTATTTATATGCTCACCTTTCTATCAAAAGAGTTTAATGTTAAACATACAGTGCAATTCTTGCTGGGATTAAGCCCTAATGTGCAAGACCCTGGAGCTGGTGCCTCGTTTCCTTTGGTAGCTCATCCTGTCAGACTCCTCACATTTGATAATTCCTGAGCCTTGGCAGAGTTGATTCACAGCAGTGGGGGTAAAGTCCTGGTTCTGTTCAGGTCAAAATCCAGGGTTCAATCAATGAATGAGCAGCCTGGTCTAGTGGAGGTGCCCTGCCTTGGACAGGGGGGTGGAATGAGATGAGCTTTAAGCTCCCTTCCAACACAAACCACTCTGTGATTTTATGATTTTCCTTCACTATAAAAAAACAGGGGAATAACATCTGCCAGGGGATGCTTTTCACAAGGATACTGCAATTGGCTGAGAAAGAAAATAACAAGCCTCAAAGGAAAAAAACCACAAAGTTGTCTCAGTTCTGCTTTCCATATTTGTGAATAAAATGCCACAAATGTTTTCAGTTGAGTGTATTGAACACCTGTGGCTGGGCAGTTTCCATCTTTTGGCCTCCTTCCTATTTCCAACATTCAAATAATTCTAATAAGGCAGATAAATGGGGGAAAAAAAAGAGGAAAAAATAAAATTAGTCATAGGAAGATAGGAAGTGATGAAGTTGGCAGTTAGGTGTAATAGAAACAATGCCAGTTTTATTAAATGCCTTTCCAATAAGAAAACTCGGTTTTGGGGTGTTTCCGTGATCTGTAATAGGCCAGAGTAATCCCTCACCCTACAGACTCATTTGAAAAAAATTCCTACCTCTATATAAAACAGTTTATTCCTGCTCCTCCAGGAAACAAGGGTGGAGCGTGCAGTAAAAAAGAACATCTATAAATCATGTCTTTGATGCCAGATGAGTGAGATGTGAGCTATGAATCATGGAGAAGGATGAGCAGGCTCTGCCTTCCATTATCACAACTGACCAACATCTTTGTTTGCATTGACTGTTCTCATTCCATGAGCACATTTTAAATTAAAAAGCTTGAAAATATCACACTTGCAGGTTTCTTTGAAATACTTGAGGAGGAACCCAAAGGCTGAGCATTTTGTATTAATGTTAGGAGGAAATTTATTCTGTTGGGCTCTGGAGTATCCCTTGGTTGGGAATGAGTGGCTGAGGGAAGGGTAAAGTAAGTAAATACTTCATTTCTTTCATTTTTCATACAGGCATGCTTGGAATCCTCCCTCATCAATCGAGGTTTTGCTGGATGCTGCCAATGGCCCTCAGGCAATGCACAAGATTAACAGGGCTCCCTATCTAATTACAGGTTTACTGACGGATATTACTGAGGCCCCAGCAATGCAAGGTCCCTCCATCGCACTTTTCCCCCTGTCTAGAGCTCACAGACAGAAAAAGGGGCAGAAAACCCAGCGTGCTGGGGTAACAAGGCACGACTCAAATCCTGTACCTGCTCTAGGAGGGAGCATTTTGCTCCTCAAGCAGTGCAAGTTTAGGGGTAACTTGTTTTTAAGCAACCATCCAGGTCTGTGTGAGAACTGGATGGTTTGTAGGCTGGAGATAATGAGGAGGAACAAAAGAAGTTTTCTTTGTCAGTTTGTGCATAGTAGCAAATAACTCTTACCAGATAATGCTCCATCAGGGAGATCACAGGCAGAATTTCAGCCTTTGCTTTAGCTGGTGCTTTTCTTATTTTCCTTAAGAACTGGGTAAAGAGTTCAGGAATTAAACACAAAACCAAACGTCCTCTAAACTTATCCCTAAACAAACCAAAACAGCCCCTTCCCCTTTTCAGATGACCACATTAGGGGTAGGAAAATGCCAGCTCTGTTCAGATTTGCAGCCATGGCAGAATCTGGCGATTGAGGCATGAGATTCAATGGAATTTTAAGTTCTGAATCCAAGGGTGGAAATAGAAAAAGGGGAAAATAGCAATAGAAACAGAAAATAGAGTAGAGAGGTTCGTTATGCTCTGACATTTCCATCCCTAAAGGGTTGTGATCCCACAGGTTTATTATCTCCTCAATGCACAGGCAGTTTTGGCATGGCTGTTGTTACAGGGTATTTCCCTTCTAGGTGCACCTTGGAAATTTAAATCCTTTCAGCCAACTATCAAGTCTCTGTCAGTGGTTTTCTTTTAGGAAACAGCTTTTTTCTGACAACATGACAAGAAACAATGACTCAAGACTCCTTCCCACATTAAAGGGGTCCTAGAGGAACTTCTAATTGTTGCGGAAATACCAATTTAAGGTTCCAGGATAATTTTCATGGATTGGTTTCGTGGAATTAATTTTCATTTTACATCTTTTCTTCCATAATTAATTAGGTTGAGGCAATTAGTGGAATTTACTGCTTGGAAGGGTCTCCACGAGGCTGTGACAGGGACCCTGCCCGGGACCCTTCGAGCTCGGGGCTGTGCTTGGCTCTCCCTGCTCCATTGCTCTGGAGAGCTGCGAGAGCAGCAAAGCTTTGCTCCTCTGGACTTCTCACTTACTCTTTTCCTCCCCTTTCTGTGTGTTGTCTTCTAATAATCCCTTCTCTCTGAATTCATCGCCTGCAGCGCAGACATTAGATAAATAAAGCTGGCGTGGGCCCCGAGCCAGCAGGGATTGCATAAATACCCCGAGCTCTGGAGCACGGAGCTTTGCTTGTTGAGAATGGTGCAAGTGCTGCCCGGGACTGCTGTGGGGTTTCCTCACAACTGGGGGACACTGGGACGGGCCAGGCAGGAGGAGGGAGGGGTGATGGACACTGTGGGACTGTTCCTGTTTGACTCCATGTCAGCATTTCCAGCTTTCCCTTGTCTCCAGTTCCATCTGTGCCTCTCTGAGGGAGATGCAGAATGGCACCAGGTTCTATAAAATAGAAGTGGAAGGTCTCAGGAAATAATCCACAGCCCTAAAGCTCCATCCTCTCCTTCCCAGGGGTGCTCAGGCCTTTCAGAGGCACATCAGCAGCTGTGGGGTTTAAACAGGACAGGGATGAAAGAGGGAAGGGAAGAATTGCACTGCCTGACACCACAGCCTGTAGCTGGCTGGGCTGAAGATGAGAAACCAGTTTGTCCAGCTTTGCCTTCACAAGAAGGTTCAGAGATGCCTTTTCTTGTAGTAAAACCCACCCACACCACGGGTCCCCCAGGCACAGCCAGGGGCTGACGGGAGAGCTCTGGTGCTCCACATGCCTTCCCTTCTTTCCCTCCTGCCAAGGACTGCAGGTGAATTCTCTTCCCAGTTTATTCCACTCACTTCACCAGCTTGTGCATGATTGCTCCAGGTTTTCCTGGGTTTTCCCTGAGCTAGCACCATGAAATTTCTTTCATTTCAAAGGTCTGCCATCCTTAAAGTCCCTGTGCTCTCAGATGTCATTACATTAGCGCATCATCCATGCTCCAGGGCTTTAGATGATCGTACTGGGATGGATTTTGATGGGGCTGGATTTACTGGGATGGGGTTTGATGGGGCTGGATTTACTGGGATGGGGTCTGATGGGGCTGGATTTACTGGGATGGATTTTGATGGGGTTGCATTTACTGGGCTGGGTTTTGCTGGGCCAGGGCTGTTCTGGAGCTCACTTTTGTAACTCCCAGCTAGAACAAACCTCAAGGAACTCAGGTCTGACCAGGCTCACTTGTCTCAAGGCTCCTTTCCAGCCTGTTTTCTGTTTGGGCAGAAAACACAGTTATTTGGAAACACTTGAATTGTGCTCTAAGTGTCCCCCCAAAAGGGTGTTGAGGACCTGGCACCTTTATAAAGAGCTTTGTGCTGTGTTATTCCTCTGTCTGCTGAGTGTGACAGTGCCAGTGGACCGTGGTTCTGTAAAACATTTTGAAATGCCAATAAATCAGAGGCACCGTTTGGAAGCTGCCAGCTGGAATTTGCTACTTGAGCTTAAACAAGTTGGGCATATCTGCTTACTCCTGTTTTATTTGCCTAGGTGGAGTGAGAGCAGTGCAGTGAGCGTGACTGGAGGTTTTATTAGAAAAGCTTGGGAAAGGGGAATCTAGAAGGAGCCATGCTAAGTTTGTCTCCTCATCCTCGCTGCTAAAACACTCAGGTCATTTTATGGCATGTTGTGGGGAGTTTGTAGGCAACCCTAATGACACTTGCATGGTGCTGGTTGGAAACACCATCCTTCAGATTCACACCAAAGTGGCTATTTCACTCTTTTTTGGTTGTTTATTGGCTTCCAGCTGAAACCTAAACCCAAGCTTGTGAGCTCTGGAGGGCATTAAGAATCTCCAACAGCTTTTTGCAAATGTAAGGGTATTAAACCCAAAGGCCTGGCTGAATTCCAAATGAGCAAATCTTATTCTGAAACCTTTAGATTTCCCCTCTACTTAAGGGAATTTAAGATGTTTTGCACTTCTTAGATCTCACATGATTATAAGCGACTTGCCCAGGTAACACAGGAAATCTGCTGGGGAAAAGACCTATATCTCACTTTTCCTGACTTCCCAGAGAGCTTCTGGCCATATTAAGGGATGTGCAGTGTGAGGAAGGGCTGGGGCTCGAAAGTGATTCCCAGAGCACCCCTGAACTATGGGATCCTCAGGAAAGCACCTGTGAGAATCTCCAGCAGTGGAAGAGTTGTGACCCACACTCAGCCTCCCTCTCTTCCAAAGGGGAAACAAAAATCCTGTCTTCTTTACCTGGCAGCCTGTTCTCATGGAACTGGGAGAATTTAATCTCTGAGGCTGCTGAGTTTGGCCATTCCAGAGTGAGAGCCTGGGAATGCACCCAGGTTAAATAGGAAGCCGTGGCACAGAGGGCACGGGGTCACTGCTGCATCCAAGAGTCAGAGCAGTGCCAGGGGTGATTCCCAGCTACATTTGTGACAAGCCAGTCCCAGAGAGCAGACATGCACTCAGAGTCTCTTCTGGGACAATGTCACCCACTTGCAGACACTGGAACACACTGGTGGCACCTTTGTCCAGGTCCTGGTGCTGTGTGGGAAGAGTGTCTGGTCATGGCTCTGTGCTGTGCCATGCATTTCCATGCTGGCTCCTGGCTCGTAGAAAAATGCCTGGCTTGGCTAAACCCAAATCCTCAGAGCCCTAAAATCAGGCAGAGCTGCCTTTGACACTTTGAGCAGATCCAAGTCTTGCTGCTGCTGCTGCTGCTGCTTTTGCCTGTGCAGGCTTTGAGAGGCAGGTGCCAAGAGCGTGGGAGCAGAAAGGCTGCCCAGGAGGCTCCCTGGGGAGGGGGAATTTGCCTCTGGAGTCTGGGAGCATCCATGGGCACAGTGGTGTCTGTGGGCTCTGTACCTGTTGGGTTTTGTTAGCAGCCTTGCTAATTGCTTTGATTTGTAAAGTGAGGGGCTCGGCAAAGCAGGAGGAACACAGATGAAAACCAGACCTTGATGAAGTGTCTCATTAACTGGAAAGGCAGAAATTTCAGGCATTGCCCACCCCCCACCCGTGTAGAAGGGTGGTTATAATGTCTTGGCCAACAGGGAATAAACAGATGGTCCAAGCACAGCTTGGAGCAGGTTCAGGTTTGTGCTGCTGGTGCTTTATTGGGGTTTAATTCCACTGCCATGGAGCTGCCCCAGTGCAGGAGGGGATCCAGGCTCTTCTCCTGCCTCTCCCAGCCCTGTGCCTTTTCCTTCCCACGTGCTGAGCTCGCAGTGAAGAAAATAGAAAGATCAACCTGAACCAGTGCAAAAAAAGCTCATTCCAAGGGTGGCAGAGCTCAGGAAGGCAGAATGGGTCATCCTGCAGGCAATGCCACTTTGTTTCCAGCTTCAGTCATTCCAAAGAGCAAATTCAACCTGAGCAAAAGGGACCTATTGGAGTTTGGGTGGCTGGAGCTGACTCCTCATGAAAGGCACTGGGATTCTCTTTGTTTTTGCTAACAGAAAGGAAAACAGACCAGCTACATATCATCCATCTGAAAAAAAAAAAAAAAAAGGCTGTAATTACCACTCCCAGAAATTATTTCTTATTTAATGAAACATCTCTTTAGGCTGAACAAAGGAATTTTCAGCGAGAGGGGAGAGCAGTGAAGGGCGGGCCAGAGAACACAGGCAGGAACACAGTTCAATTACAGGGAATAAAATCCTCTCGACGTTCTGACGTACTTTGTGGGAGATCTCATTAGAACCCTTGCCAGGCCAGAGCAAAGGCTGCTTTTTCCTACAGATCTTCTGGATCTATTTATACTGATCCAGCACTGGGAACCACCATCCATGGCTGGCCATGGCACGATGGATGTGCAGCTCCTTCCTGCAGGCACACTTTGAGAGGGCTCTGCTTGCTTTTCCACCAGCAAAATGCCAATTTTTCAAATCAATTTTTGCCAATTTAGATCAATTCTCAAAGCAGGGGTTCTGCCAAGTCTAGGAACAATCTCTCCCCCTTTGGAAGGAAAACTGGCTGTGGATGAGTAGGTCTGCAGTGGGAAGGAGGGTGGAAGTAAAAGAGAATTAAGGCTGGAAAAGCCCTCTAAGGTCATGGAGTCCACAGGGTTGGGGTGGTGTTACCCAGGAGGAGACACCCCAAGGCTCAGCTGGAGGGAGAGAAGATCTGCAGAAGGGGAGCAGGTACCACAGGGTGGGAATCACCATCCTTGGTGTGAGATGGAGATTTATTGATCCCATCCTGGTGGGGGAGAAGCTTTCCCCAACTCCAAGTGAAGCTCATAATCTCTCTGTCTCTTTCTTGATTTTTTAAAATTTAATTTATTGTTTTTACTTAAGGTCCTCCTTTGGAAAACTGTGCTGGTCTCTCTTTTATTGCTTGGATTAATTGACTACAGTGCACTGTAACTTACAGTAAAGTCAGGTTGGGTAGGAAATAACAGAAGATTTAACCTGTAGCACTGCTTTTAAAGCAGCCTCAGTCAAGTCTGAGGTAAATAATGCAGCTGTGGAAATCACCTTTCTCCAGTTTATGCTGGGGGAAAAAAAAATCTCCTGTAATTAAGTCAGACCCTAAACCTTTGGTGTTAAATGTCATGGGCAGGTTCAGGGATGGAACATGGGATCATCCTAAATGCCTAAAAAAGGGCCTTATGATCTCCAAACCAGGGAGATGTCATTCCTGAGCCAGTGGGTCAGGTCATAACCAGCTGAGTGAGGAAAGGGCAAGGAAAGGGATGAATCTGGAGCCCAGAGTCCAGGTCCTGGTGACCCGGAGCCTGGCAGAGCTGCAGGAGGTGGGAGCTGTGGGAATGTGGTGTTTGGTGGGATGGGAGAGCTCCTGGTGTTCCCAAAGGACCAGATCTCCTCTAGCCTTCCCTTTCCAGTTGTCTCACTCCACACAGAGCCTTGCCCTTTGTTTGGGCTCCACATTTCCTTGAAATGGGACAATTTGGTGGCCCTCAGGCTTGGAGCTGTGTTCTGGGGCACTTTGAGGTTTGCTCTAATATCAAAAGGCAGCTTGTGACCAAAGAGAGACACTGGGACAAGCTCTGGAAGCCCTTCAGGGCTGTCACAGCTCTGGGACCGTGTCACCCACGCCCATCAATGTCAGCAGGAAAAGAGGCAGGAATCCATAGCCTGAATGAGGCTGAGGAAACTTCTGAAATCTTTGATTAATCAGCAAATTCTAAACTCCCATTGCCCTGGAGCTGGTTTGAGATGCTCTTTGCTCTGAGGATTGTTCTGTGCTGGCAATCACCCCAACATAATTAAGTAGTTTATTCTGCCATGTTTTGATAAATTCCAACCTTCACCCGCTGGCTTACCTCGGGAAGGCTTGATCCGTGTGCTGCCTAATGTTTGTGGTACACAGGGATTTGTTATGCTGCTCATTAATTCCTTCACATTAAATGGACTTGGGAAGGAAAAATATTGATGGAGAAATAAAGAGCAACTTTCTCACCGAGGGCTGCAGCGTGTTCTGCCTGGAATCCTGATTCACACCAAGCCAAGCTTTCCCAGTCTGGTGAAACCATAGGTTTTCCTGCTACAAATTGATAAAACATACCTGTTTGCATTGAAAAACTGATATCCAGGTGCAGCACATTGCTATGAAAAAAAGCATAACATGACCTCAGCAGGATTCAGCTTTGGTTTTGCTAATGCCTCTTTGGCATTTGTTAGCCAAGGCAAATGCAAATCACATGCTGGAATGATTAAAGGATTCAGCCCTCGCCTTAGCTAATGTTTTGACTCTGCAAAGTAGGTATAACTTGCACTTGATCCTCAGTCAAAAACAGTTTCTAGCAGCAATTCTGTCTAGAAGGATGCCAAAAATGAGTGGGAACTGGATATCCCGTTGCTTGCAGGCTGCTGGTTGGAGCCAACCTTGGGGTGCCATGCTGGGGGTGACCATGGGGGATATTTACTCAACTGTAATTAACTTAATCAGCCACTGGGTATCAGTATTGTCTCACATCCATCTATAAAAAAGGGGATCTTACTGGAGCTGAGCATCTCTGTTTGGAGGCCTTGCTGAGGGCTGGCCCTGCCTTGCAGGGCTGTGGTGGGGCGGTCACAGGGAGAATCTGTGAGATACCTCTAACACAGCCCTGACCCCAAAGCAGCACTCCACAGAGCCATGGAGCTGAAGGAGAGGTGAGCAGCAGCACAGGAATGGGGTGCAGGCTGTTCCCAGTCACTCCATCCCCAGGGAATTGCTCTGCTCCTGTCATTCCCACAGGCTCTGAGCATGCTGCAGGTTGGGATGAGCTGCTCCTCTCAGGAGAAGAGCTGTGCAGTGTTTGTGTGTGACCTCTGGGGTGGGTGTCAAGGGGGATTTGGGGACATTAATCCCGGGCACGGGCTGTGCTGGGAATGACAGAGTGCCTGTGACAGTGTGGAGGTGCTGAGTGACCCAAGGGCTGGGAATGGCAGGACATTTAAGGTCCCTTCCAACCCAAACCATCCTGGGATTCTCTGATTCCATGTGACCATTTTCCAGCTGCATTCCTTGTGTGTGGTGCCCCTCTCCCTTCCTCCTGAAGCAGGCAGTTGTGTTTGTGTTTCGTGGGGTGCTCCAACCAGGATGCACAAAGGCAAAGGTGGTGCCTGGGTGCTCCATGACCATTTGGGACCACCCAAATTGCAGGTTTAGCCCTCAGCCCCCTGTGGGGTGGGTTTGGAGGCCTCCAGCACCGGGTGATAGACCCAGGAGGGAAGAGCTGCTGGGAAAAGCCCACCTGAGTGAGGTGTGTCCCACTGCCAGGCCTTCATCAGCAGGGAATGCTGCAAAGGCTTGGGCAGGTTTTTCTCTTGGGGCCCTCACCTTCTTCACTAGGGATGGGACTGCAGCACTGGTGGGATTTCTGCCTGAGTTTCCATTCACTTTTGGCTCCAGGTAACAGTTGCTTCCCTCACTGCTGCCTTCCAGGCTCGCTTCCCTTGCCAAAATGCTAATTTAGCCCTTCAGCTATGTTTAAAAATAAAAGATCCTCCACTTCTCAGGGTATTAAAAGGCCAAAAGGAATATAAAAAGTTCACCAGACTGGTCAGTTCACTCCCTGCTGTGTCTTCCTGGGGCGTTGCAGCAAAAACACAGGCACGAAATCCAAAGCAAACAGCTCCCTCCTCAGCCTCCCCTGGAGCCTCTGGCTCCCAGCTCTGCGCCCATCTCCCTCCAGCCCCTCCCTCTCCTCTCTGCCCTGGGCATCTCCCCAGCCTCTGGTGGCATCTTCTGTACCCCTTCAGCCACTTAGAGGCTGCTTTTCCAACACCTAGGTCATTCCTATTCTTGCTTTCTCCTGGCCCTAAAATTTCCCACCAACTTCTGGGCTGTTCGGGAACAAACCCAGCAACAAAGATTTTTCCCCCCTAGTCCCTTCTGGAGTAAGATAATATATCCACATCCTCCCTGCTGCTCCTGCCATTCCCAGGCATCCCACAAAGAGACCCCACTCAATCCTCAGCTTGACTTTATTTCTTGGGAGCTGCAGAGGGATCTGTTTAAAACTCCAAACAGGATTGTGGCTGTGCATTGGGTTTCGTAGAAGCTCTGCAAGGTTGGTAAAACCTGGAGGGTCACAAGATTCAGATTCGTTCCTGCTTGGTTAAAGCTTAAATTGTTATAGTACAGAGAACTTGGATAACTAGGGCAGAAAAAAAGGTCATTTAATGGTTGGAAGTTTTAGTGTTTCCTGGCTTTAATGCTGGTTGTGAGTTAAATACAGGGATGTTCTGCTTTAAAAAGTGCTGTGGGTTGGGATTGGAGTCCCTGAATGAGCTCCTTTTGTTCCTCAGGCTTTTCATTTCTCACGAACTGAGAAGTGCAGCTCTCTCCCTCCTACAAAGGTAAAGAGGTGACACTTTGAAGCAGCCATGGGGAAGGAGAGGTCTTGTCTGGATTATTTCAGTTTGGGGCAGTGCCTGTTTCAGTTTAGAGCTGCTCACTGTATGGAGAGAGAGCTCCTTCGTGTTCTTCCAAATGAGCTGTCACTCCCCAGAGCTGATTAATCACCACGAGGCACCAGCCCTGCTATCAATGCAGGCTTCAAAAGGCTGAGTCAGCCCAACACGGCACGCCATCCCATCCCCAGGTTAACCACACGCTGCTGCTCCTTGCTGCCAGCCCACTCCAGCCTGCAGGAATTCACCAAAAGCCATTTTATTGCCTGGGACCAGGAAGGATCAAACACTGCCCGGGGACAATGCCCAGCTGGTGCCCAGCAACGTGATGGGAAGGAAAAGTGGGATGGAATAAAGTGAAGGGGGGACATGGAAATAAGAAAGGTGAAGTGTGGTTCCAGCTCTTAAGCAGCAAAGTAAAATCCCAACACAACCAGTCCAGTGACCATCATTCTGCAAAGATATGTTTTTTTAATGTAACTCATGTTGAGTATTTGAGTTCAACCAGTTTGCACTCCAACACATGGCTTTGCTCCATTAATGCTTATCCTGTTCTCATCAGTTTTGCCTTTTTTTTTTTCCTTTCCCCATCAAATATCTTTTTTTTCCTCAACAAGAAAGACCCTAATCATTTCAGGGTGCTTGCCACCTACTATCAGTGGTTATTTTAGGGGATAGCTCAGCAAAGCTTTAAAATGTCTGAAGTGCATTAAAATAAATTGTTGGCATTCCAGCTCAAACCTCAGGAGGCAGGAATCTGCCATGAGAGCATGGAGGGAAGCACTGTTATAATAAAGGATACATGTAATGAGGTTTGAAGTGCTTGAAATTCAAAGTCTGGTCCATATTACAGAACATTCACTGCTTTAACGAAATCAATTTCAAATTGATCTAATTAAACTCCTAGACAGCTTTAGTGTAGACATCTTCATAGCGGTTTATCCATTCTTAAATCAGTTTAGCCGGGATGTGTTAGGGACAAAATACCCAGGAACTTCTCAGATGGGAATTGGTTGTCGTTCACACATCTGAGCTAAGTTCACTTTTCAGGTTTGTTCTCCGTATCTTGTTTCTTTAGCTTCTCGTAAATCTCATGTTTGTGCTTCTCTAACTCTGGGCTCTTGGTGACTTTGGGCACCATTACCTGGCCTTGGATTGGAGTACAAGGCTCCAGGAAAGAGGAGGAGGAGGAGAAGAGGAGGAGGATGGCCACCCCAATCATGCAGTGTCCAGGAGCAAACTAAGAGTGCAAGAGTCCTGTGAAACCCATGTAGAGTCTGATCACTTTTAATAAACTGGGATTTGAAATGGCTCAAGGCTGAACATTCAGTGTCCTCAGTTCAGGCTCGTGGTTCTGGTGGAGTTTCCAGGCTGGAATCCACAACAGAGTTGGATCCATGGCATATTCACACAGTGAGGAGCTGCAGATCCACAAGCAGCACAGGGCTGGTAAAACCTTCACTGAGAACTTCATCATCAACACTGCTCTGCACAGAACATCAGTGTCTGACTGTCCCATCCAGAAAGACTTTGTCCCAAAGTGGGAATTCCCAGTCCCAGGAGCTGCTGCTGGCCTTTGGACAGGCAGCATTCCCGCTTGGAATAACCCAGCAGCCTCAAACTGCCCCGGAGCTGCAGGGTGGGACCCAGGGATGCCACTGAAAGAATCCCTTCTAGTGGGAAAGAGGAGCTCAGTGATTCCCTTCTGGTGGGACAGAAAGGCTCAGTGTTGGGCTTGCTTGGTTTTCTTTGCAGGAGCAGGAGGGATGATGCCAATTCTGAACTCACCCATGGATCTTGCAGAGGTTAATGCACCCCCCGAGAGTGTGGAACAAAACTGTCTGTCAAACAAAACTGCCTTTTGGAGTGCATAAAAGTACATTTTATTCTGTTGACCATTAATTGTATAAATAAAGCAGCACCAAGAATGTTTTTATATGCCACTCTGTTTTCTTATAAAATAGAGGGGCTCCTGAAGCTGTGTAGAAATTCCATAGTAAACAGAAAATCTGGCAAGTTATACCCATCCCGTGAAATACGGACAGAGATTTGCAACTCTGCTCGTCACAGGAGCAGGACAGGCTGGAGGTTTTCCACAAAAGGCAGGGACAGAGCAGCAGAACAGAAACCTCCTGCAGCTCTGACCCTGCATGCCCTTTGTGGGGAAAGGAGCTGTCATTTCCCGGGGGCAAGGGAATCCCTCTTCCCTCAGAGAGCACAGGTGATGCTTTAGGAGGGTTAGAGATTTGAACACCATGTTCTGCTGTTGAAACCCTTCCAGAGGGCAGGAGAGGTTGTTCCTGTGTGGAGAAATCAGTGCTTTGCTCACATCCCTGGTCTCCAGTGGTGCCCAGCAGCTCAGAGACATGGATTTGGTTTTTGGAAAACTTTTTAGGGCACTTCTGAGTGATTCTGACAGCGGCCGCCTGCCCGTGGCTGATGAAAGGTTTTCACATTCCTTTCCATATGCTTTGAAATGCCAGAGGAAATGTCCCAGCGACTCAAATTATAGGTGTTACATGGGAGTAACTGCTGCATTATTGTTGAACACCTGGAATTGGCAGCAGGCAGGCTGAGTGCTGGAAAAAAGGGAATTGGATACTCAGCCAGCCCTTCCTACCCCCAACATCCCTGTAACAGGAACAGAGGGGTGCCAGTGGCCATTCAGATCAACCTTGTCCCATTGCCACCCTCTGCTCTGATCCTGCCCCTCAAATATTCCTGTTCCCTGCTGAAACACCAGGGAATTTAGTTCGGTGTCAAGGCAGTCATTCCACAAAGTTAAGCCATGGCTGGATTTGGATGGGAATCTGCAGATATTAGGGATGTTCCCAGAGGATAAAGTGCATCTTCCTTCCACAGAGAAAGGCAGCTGCAGTCACCTGTTATTTATTTCATTTATTAAACATCTTGACAGTAAAACCCTTGGAACTGGGTTTGCCAAGGATACTTCTTTTTCTTCCAATTTATTCTGTCCTCTCAACCTGTGTAAGGAAAGCGTTCTTGGCATGGCAGGGGCAGCCCTTCATCCCACTGCTCTGCCTGGGAAGCTCCAGCACATCTGGCAATGGAGACTGAACTGGTTTGACTGGTGTCCTGCTGCTCTGTGGGTACTTGGAGAAAGAGGGATTGAGGAATTTTTTTCCCCATCCAGTGGTGCAGAAAGGGTCACTTCTGTCTAAGGGCCTTATAATGTGCACGGTCACATCTTCTGCTTGGAAACTGCTCTCTAACAGACCTGGTTAGGCTGGTTCAAATCTGTTTTCTAGGTAAGGCTGAAAATTCCCAATATTCAGTTACTACAATCACAGCCTCTCTCTGTATCTGGTCTAAGGCACATTTTGGTGAGATTTTCAGACACAGAGCTCAAATGCTAACAAGATCAAATTGGCATCTTTTATTCTTAGTTCCTTCTCCTGATTTATGACAAGGATTTCTATGGACTTCCATGGCTTGATGCAGAAAAGTGGGAATTAATATATAAATTATGTGTAGCTCAGTTTTGCTCCATTCTTGACTGGAATTATCAGGGTTTTACTTGAGCTTTGTTTTGTAAGTGTTGCCTTTACTACCCACTGCACCAATGCAATATTAACAGACCGTGAATCCTTGGTGTCTCACTGAAAATTTATCTTTATGGTAAAGTCTCTGGAGGTTTCTGGGATTTTTTTTTTTTTTTTTGGTCTTGATGCTTTTTATTGTTTCTCTCCAGCTTGAGTAGGAGCTTCCAAAAACTAACCTAGAAGTAACTTCATTAAGGTGCATCTGCCATGTGAGAATGTGAGATATAACTTTATTTTATGCAAAGACACTTCGTGAGTCAGCTGAAATATTGTATCTAAAATCAGACCTGGTTTTTAGGGAGCACTTGATGCAAGTGATGAGTGGAATGTGCTTTACATGGAGAGCCAGTCTTGGAGGAACAAGCACACAGGGCTGTGCCATGCACACTGAGCTTGCAATTTATACAAGTTTTACCCAAAAAATAGGGAAAAACTTGTCAGAAGGAGCTACTTGGGTTTGCCAGCTGTGGAAACCTGGAGCTGAGATGGGCTCCAGCCTGCCAGATCCAGGGATGTGAAAGGTGGGATGTGTGGATGCTGTGTGTCAGCCGTGGTCCCTGAAAGTCTGGAACCTCCCAGAGGTGGTGGTTGATGCTGAGGGGATGCTGAGGGTTGGAAGGGATGCTGCTGCCTTCAGCATGAGCTTGGTTTGTGTGTGCACTGCACTGCTTTGGGTGTTTAACTCGAGCAGCATCAGTACCATCTGCTCACAGCAAAAAAACTGCATTTCCACGTGGTACCTCTGTGCTGGGAAGCCTAAACCAGTGTGTAAACAGGAATTAACTGGATCACCCCAGTGCAATGAGTCATTTTCATTAACCCTGCTCTCAGACTAATGCATTTTGCTTCAGAGATCTAGGATGACTTCTCCAAACCAAAGCAGGAGAGGGCCAGGAGGGATCCCTCAGGATCCTGGTACTCCCATCCATGCTGGGAGGTGTCACTGCCTCTGCTCTAACAGCCCTGCTGGGCTAGCCAAGAGGGGGAAACTCTGCCTGTCCTAAATATCATTGGTAATTATCTCCCAAGTGCTCTAATCTCTGCAGCTACTTTGCGATCCTCTGATTTCTCCTCCTTTCCTCAGTAACTGGGGTTTTTTTGCAAGTAGAAATAGGCTGAGGTGGAACTGGAAAGCAAACAGGATCACAGAGAATAAATTCATCTTCACAGGTCTTTTCTTTGTGTACACCTTTATATCAATTAGGTTCAAAGAAAGTATCTCCTTACTCTGCACTGTTTAGCATTTTTTATTAACAAAGTCCTCTTTTAGGCTCTAGTCCATTGAGGTTCATTAATCAACAATTGCTGTGAAGTGAAAAATTCTCAAACTTCCAAAAATCTTTTTCTTGGAGTGAGTTAATACTAACAATGAAGTTTTCCTTGGCTAAGTGTCCCCTGCTTTGATGTGTCTGGGTGAGAAACTAAAAGCCACAAAGGTGTTATAAACTAGGCACCAATCACAGATTTAGACAGGCTGGTATGTGCTTTTAACCAATAAATATATATAGTATCACAAGAATTAGTGTTTGGTTTGTGTGAGAGAGAGAATTTTTGGCATTTGAATGATTTTCTTATCGGTTTTTCATTAGTTGAGCTATTTTTTTTTTAATTTTTTTTTTAAAGAACAGCAAATTCCCCTCAGTGTCCTGCAAATGGCACTGAAAGTGGTCACCCCATTCCTGGAGTAACATCGGTTTACGTTATTTCTGGCAGGAGCCATAATACAGCTCTTCTTAATTTTGGGAGCAGGCTGTTATTGAAAGCTCTGCCTGTGCAGCTTGGAAAGCTCTGCAGTGCCTCTGGAAGGGCTGGCACGGGGAGCTGAGCTGGCAGGAGCCGTGACCCCGCTCAAAGGTCCATTCCTGGCACCACACCTGGCAGGAGCAGCAGGCACAGCCCTTCAGGTGGGACAGGAGCAGATGTGAGGGGTTTGGCCGCTTGGTGCTGCTCAGAAAAAGCCTTTTTTTCATAAAAACACAGGCTGGGGGATTGCTCTGGAGAGTGTAAAGCCCCTAAACCTGCTCCGGGCTGCCTTCCCAAACAAAGGCTCGCTCCTGAGGGCTGTAAAATCAATAGGAAGACTCCCACGGCTTTCCAAGGGCCAGTGGAGGGGGTCGAAGGACCAAAGAGCTCCCGGGAGCAGCGAGGCTGTTGGGGCGCTGCTGCAGCCCCGCCAGAGCCGTGCTCCCAAGGTCAGGGGGAGGCAGAGCATTCCACAATCCCAAGATTGCAGAAGAATGAGCGCTGGACAAACCACAGACTCCAGCAGTCCCTCAGCCCAAGGGAGGGAAAGCTTTTGTCCCTCACTTTGTTCCTCGGGTTTGCCTTGACTGCTGCGATTGTTCAGACAGCGGGAAGTTCTTGCTGGCGTCATCTTTCCACGGCAATATTGTTATTTTTTAACCTGCTATAAAAAGCCAGCAGAAACAAGAGGCGCTGCTCTGGCCTCCCTAAATAAGAAGCCGTGTTTACCATTGATCACAGTTACCAGGGTGCTTCTTCCTCCAGTGGCTCTGAAGTGGATCAGATCAGGTCTCTTTGTTTCTGTTTTTGTGTGCCTCTATTTCTGTTGCTCGCATTTCAAATGCCTGTATTTTTCTAGCAGTTAAAGGCGGCGTTTTGCACGCATAGCACATTCTGTAAAACCTTTGGAAAAAAAAAAAAAAAAGAAAAAGAAAAAGAAAAATTGGCAGTGTGAATTCTCTCTGCAGTGGGGCTGGAAGGATTTGAAAGTCTCCTAGAGGAAAGAAAGGCCATGCCAGCTTTCTGCAAAGGAATCCTGCACTGAGCAGCGGTGATCAAATAGCTGATGTGCACGTTTGATACGCACACACACACACCCAGGGAGCACCAACCCTCAGAAAAACGACAGCTTTATGAACCAAAGCTTGCTCCTTATCTCACATCAGCTCATATTCCAGCAGAGTAAATATTTCACTGCAGCAGCAGAGCTCTAAAACCTGCAGGGTGACGTGGGTGAGGTCCCCACGTCCCGAGTGCAGGATGGGGGCCTGGCAGGGACGTGGGTTCTCCTGCAGCTCTGCTGATCCCTCGTTGATTTGGGGTGTGAGGATCTCCATGGACACGGGGCTGTCCCCTTGGGGAGCCACAGGATCCTGCTAGGAAGCTGAGGATGCTTGTTTCTTTGGTGGAATGTGCTTTGGGGAAAAAGAAGTGAAAATGCATGGGAATGTCACTGAATGGTGTCCTGTCACTTGGGAACTGCCCAGAGACACAGAATCAGGGAATGGTTTGGGCTGGAAGGGACCTCAAAGCTCACCCAGCTCCAGGCAGGGCCGTGGGCAGGGATGCCATTCACTGGCTCAGGCTGCTCAGGGATACAGGTAACAGGTAAACCCAGCCTGGCCTCAAATACAGGTAACACTCATTTGGAGATTTGTACCAAGTTATCCATTGCAATTTGGTAATATTTAAAATAAACTTAATAAAGAAGAGATAGCAGTTCTTCCATAGTTGACAGGGTAGTTTCAGCATTGTCCTTATTTTTATATCATTTTAACAAGGCTGTTTTTCCACCCTGTTCCCACTCAGTGGCTTTGCTTTCCCTGAACAGAGTAAACAATTCTGTGCAGGAAGGTGCCTCAGTTTCCACTGTTAATAATCTGGGGCTTGAATAAGTGAGAAAAGCACTTTACAAATATAAAATAATAATTTTAAAAAATACAGATAAATACAAGAAATCAGAAGCTCTGTTTGGCTTTACAAACAAAAGTAGCCCAAAAATAAACAGGCCTATCCAGCAGAAAGGAGACTGGGAGGGGAAGTGGATGCCAACTGAAGAGGCAGATGTAAAGAGCATTTCCTATTTGGTTTAGCAACTGCAGACTTTTGTCTCCAGTCTGCCTGCATTTCCTCCAATGATTCATCATAAATGTGCATTTATAAATAAACTCCACCTTGGCCTGCTGCATTGATTGCAGGCTCGTTACTTAGGGAAATTAAAAAAAAAAAAAAGAAAAAAAAAAAAAGAAGCATACTCCCCAATTTTGAATGATACCCGTGTGGCAGTATAATTTTAAAGAACTGTTTCCAGGCTGTTCCTTTTATTTATGTTGAGGGATCGTGACTGTGAGAGACGGGACCTGTGGTTTCCTCATTCCATGAGAGTAACAATTCATTAAGGAGTTTATTTAAGCCAGATCCATGGAATGATGTCTCCGTGCATGTCCAGGGACTCGGGTTTGGGAGCTGCTCCCAAGCCTTGGGCTGGGATGGTGGAGCTGAGGGAAGTGGGGTGTCTTTGGGGTGGAGAAAGGGGTCATTCACCAGAGCAGTGGCTCCCCCAGGGCCATGGGGACCCACAGTGCTGCAAGAGGCTTCCCAACCCCACAGTGTTTATCCCTTTTTCTCAGAATTTATCCCTGTTTGTTCAGAACACCCAGAGCAGCAGCCAAGGCAGACCCTGGTGTGAGACAGCTTTTAATGAAGCCAAGTTTGGAGTTATTTCTCCCTCCTTTGAACTCTGACCTTGAGCACGGTCCTGCAGCCTGACCTGCACAGGAGGCAGCACAGAATCACCTGGAAAATCCCTGTTTGTGTGGTTCCTGCTGAGGGACAGGTCCCTGCCAACCCAACCCATCTGTCCACACCATGGACCCTCACACCTGCCTCCTTCCCATCCTCTCCCCTTGGAGCTCAGCTCCTGCCCTGGAGCTTTCCCCTCTTTGCTGCCTCCCCAGCCCCACACCACGGAGTCCCAGAAGATGGAAAAGCCCTCCGAGATCATCCTGCCCCCAGCACTGCCAAGGCCACCCCTAACCCGTGTCCTGAGGGTCACATCCACACATCCCTTCAATCCCTGCAGGAATGGGGACTCCACCACTGCCCTGGGCAGCTGTCCCAGTGCCTGACCACCTGCTCAGTGAAGAAATCTTTCCTGATATCCAACCTGAAGCTCCCCTGGTGCAACTTGAGGCCGTTTCCCAGTTTTTCCTGTTCTATTGATGCCTTAGGATTTTAGCTTTTGTATTTTTATATATTTGTAATCCTGCAATTGTTTAGTGTCTAACTCTAAACTCCACACACAGTGGGAGCTGTTGCTTCCGCATTTTGGTCAGACACAACAATTCCTCTCCAGGCCTGGGAATCAAGGACACCCAGGCATCACTATCACTTGTTACCTGGGGAAAAGATGCTGCTGGGTGGAATGAGATGAGCTTTAAGGTCCCTTCCCACCCAAATGATTCTGTATTTTGATCTCTCTGTTGGAACTCAGAGGTGGAGGAGTAGTTAAATAAATCTTGTTTAATTTGTTTTTTAAGAACAAGAGCTAGTTGATAGTAAGTTTTCCTAGTTTGTTTTTTTTTTTACCAGACCCTGAGCATGTGCAGAGCACTCCTGAACTTTTCCTGACTTGTGGAGCCACAGCAAAATCTGCAAAGCAAAGAGCTGCTCTCTCTGCAGCCACTGTAAAGGTGCAGCACAGAGAAAACAAAGGCAAGGCAGTCCCAGACTCTGCACAGCACATGATTCCCTAATAAAAAAATGTTTGGCCTCTTCTCAGGAATAACATGGCCATGCTTGTAGCTCCAAAAGAAGCCCTGAATGATATTAATACATTCATTAGAACAAGTTCAAAGAAAATCATCTTAATTAGCTTGCCTGGCTGAAAGTGAAGTTCATTAATCTAAAGTAGATTAACCTGATGGTAATGCCATGAAAGCTGGCTGGGATATTAATGAAATATATGCAGTTGCAGAGAGCCCAAATGTCCTGCCAGTGGCGGGCTGATAAAACCGCCCGTGTTTCCTGCACTTGGGGCTGTTTTTAGGAATTCCTGTCCCTTTTCCAGCCACCAGCCCGGCCCTGCAGCTCAGCCATGGCACTGCTTTAGGGACAGGCCGTGAAGGGGGGACAGCATTCCACGGGGAAACTCGGGAAAACAACTCACTGGAGCCTTTTGTGCGGAGAACTTGCCGGAGCAGAGCGTGCACGTGCACGTCTGGAGCAGGCAGGGATCTGCCCGTGCAGGGAGCACGCAGCCTTTTTATAAGGCAAACCTTATAAAATCTCCTCATGGCGCAGGACTTCCAAAATTTGACCTGTTTTTCAGCTCAGTGCTGGTGCACAGTGTGCAGCAAGGGTCTAAAAGCTTCCAGAAACCGAGCTTAGACCCAGCGGGCTTAAAATGGCCTTCTCCTCTCCCCAGGCTCCAGTATTCTTAATCTCAACTCTTTTTAGTCTTTGACACATCATTAAAGTGACAGTTCAAGAACAGCTCCGAGATCAAAGGCCTGCAGAGCTTCTCTCGTGTTGCAAGGCTTTGGGCAGCTCTTTCTGCAGCCTGTTCCTTAACTCCCTCCCTGCAGCCAGCAGGAATCTCTCCCACTCCTTCCCTGCCCCTCCTGGGTCTCTCTGGGGCACCCCAAAGGTCACTGGTCCAAGGCTCAGCCCAGCTGAACATGGGGAATTCACAGATTGAGGTGTATCACAATTGAGGTGTATTCACAGATTGAGGTGTATCACAATTGAGGTGTATTCACAAATTCAGGTGTGTCACAGATTTAGATGTATTACATATTTAGGTGTATTCACAAATTTAGGTATATCCCAAATCTAAGTGTATCCCAAATTTAGGTGTATCACAGATTTAGGTGCATTCACAAATTCAGGTGTATCACATATTTAGATGTATCACAAAGTTAGGTGTATCCCAAATTTAGGTGTATCACATATTCAGGTGTATCCCAAATTTAGGTGTATCCCAAATTTAGGTGTATCACAGATTTAGGTGTATCACAGATTTAGGTGCATTTGTGCTGCCAAAACAACTTCAGGTTTGGGCACGGCCATATCCAAATATATACAAATCCAAAATGCAAATAGGGAGGATTTGCAAAATCAGCTCTGCTCCAGAGTGCCAGGAGAAGGCACAGGATGAAGGATGAGGTGGGGAACTGGGCAGATCAGTGCTCCTCTCCCAGCTTTTCCCTTGGTGCTGCTCCAGGGGAACCTGCTGATCCCCTGGAGAGGCTCCCAAGTTCTGCCAGGTGTCCAAGTGCCCAGGAACAGCTGACTCTGTGCTGTGATGTGTCCAGCGCAGGGTACGGGTGATGCTGAGAGAAGGAAGCTCAGGAAGTGCTGATTTTCTCTTTACAAACCCCTACCTCTACCTAAGCATTGTGTAAATTCTGTGGACATGTATTTATAGAAAGCTCTGTGATCCAAACGTGAAAGGAAATCCATATGGACAGGGTGGTGTTCTCAGGACAAGGTCTAAGGACCTTCCTTCCTCTGCAGAGCTCGGATTTTCAGATCACAGAATCACATAACCCCTTGAGCTGGAAGGGACCCACAGGATCATCCAGCTCTGGTTCTGAGGACTGACCTCACTGTGGTGCCTCTCCCTAAAGCTGAATATTCAGTGACTAAGTGTCTTTGCCTTGTTTCCCCATGAAAGGCTCGGCTGGCCTACAGCTTATTTACAAGGTACCATGGTGTGATGCATCATAAAGACACTTTTGAAGAATTTCTGTTATTAAAAACTGCCCGTGGAAAGAATTAGGTCAGGTGTTTACAAGTCAAAGCTTTGAGGATAATTAGGTGGAAGGCAGCAACTGTAGAAAAGAAGGTTATTTTCCAGCCCTCCAAGAAGTGTGGAGTAATGCCTGTGTTACAGGAACCTCTCAGCAGCCAGGTTCCCACCTCCTTAGTGCAGGATCTGTTACAGCCACTGCTTTGGGCATGGGGAAGAAAGCAGGGCTTAGAAAAGCCTCCAAAAATACAGAACCCCCTGAGCAAACCTGTTGGTGTCGGGGTGTTCTATAAACAGCCATCCAAGTCCTCTTAAGGGGGCTGCTTGTAAATACAAGCTGTAGCTGCTACTGCTGCCCAGCCAGGGTGGATTCTATACCACCTTTGAGGGAAGAAAGTTATTTTCTTTCCTTTTTTTTTTTTTTTTAAAAAAAAAAAAAAAGGGCACTTGTTCCTGGTGGCAGAGAGTGTGTGTGGAGAGGAGGGACGGGACAGGGCGCTGGCTGTTTGTGCACTTCAAGCAGAGCGACCTCCTTGAACCTCACCGTGCACAATGATGCTTTCCATGGAAAGTCTGGCTGTATTACCTTTGGCAAGGGCTGAGGAGAATATTTTTGGAAGCTTTAAAATCCTCTGTGGAACACGCTTCATTTTTTGTTCATATACAGTATCTTTATATTTATTCAGTGAAAAAAAAAAAAATAAAAGTTTCTGTTTTGCTGCCTGGCCCTGACCCTTCAGCTCTTCTCCAGCAGTGCCCAGGGTGTTGGGAAGGCTGGGACAAGGAAAAGATCAGGCCTAAACCATCAGCCCCTGCCATATTGTACTGGTTAAAGCTCAGTTGCTCCCCTCTCCTAAAAGTTTGTTTAAAGTGGTAAGAATAGAACCTGTTCAAAGTGAGCCCTCCAAGGGCCTGGTTCCCATTTGCATTTAAGCCTTTCTGTGGAGCTGGAGCTGGGTAAAGGGGCCCTCGATCCTAAATGGGAATCAGACTCCACAGCTGCACTTTCCAGTGTCCTTCCTTTCTGCCAGCAAAGCCAGGAAACTGCTCTTGAATGGGAAAGGGACAATAAAACACAAAAATTTGCAAATCAAGGGTTGGCACAGAACTTGTGGTGTTACCTGTGGATACAGTCCTGGCTGGATCCCTGGGATCTCACCCTGGATCCCCTTGCACAGTGGCTGAGGTATAAAACACAGGATCTCCTAAACCCAGCTGGAGCTTTAGGGTTGCTTTTGTTAGCTGAAGGAAGGAGAATATGGAATGTGGGAAGTCAAATGAGCACTATGGCATCCTAAGATGAGTTTTTATAACTTTTAATAGTAGTAAATTTAGGAAATCAGTGTGATTTGCTGTCTCTGCCTCTCCTGGTTCAGCTATGATGGTTAAAACAGTGTTGCCAGGAGGAGGAGGTGCCCAGGTGCCACCAGCCCGAGCATCCCAAAAATGAAGGGATGGAGCAGGACAGGTGAGCAGCCAGGCTCTGTCCCTGCCCCGCACTCACGATTTGTTTCCGCAGATGCAGGCAAAGACAAGACTTCTAGCAGCCGCTTTAGAAAGACGATTCTTTCATGTTTTCAGTGTGTTTGCAGTGCTTTGGAAGGCTCGGGGAGCGCTGGTGTCCTGGGCTGCAGAGAGGAGCAGTGGGAGCGTGGAGCCGCCGGAGTCACCACGGCCAGAGCAGATCCTGCTCCCGCCGGGGCTGCCCTGGGACCGGCTGCCTGCGAGTCCCTGCACAGCCCTCCCTGCTCCCAGGGGCTCGGGAGAGGTGCTGCCCTGCCTGACAGAGGCTGCAGCTGCCTCTCCTGTTTAAAAAATGACTGCATGTGGCACTCGGTGCCATGGTCTAGTTGAGGTGTTAGAGCATGGATTGGACTCGATGATCTTGAAGGTATCTTCCAACCTAGAAATTCTGTGATTCTGTGATTCCTGTGCTCTGTGCCACCAGGAGTTGTCCAGAGGAGAATTTGGCCTCCTCATCTGGTGTGGGCGAGTCTGGTCTTGGCTGTGGCTCAGAGCCATGGGGGTGAAGGTGACTGGAAGTCTCCTGTGCAGAGGCCTCCAGTGTGCAGCTGCTGGCCCTGTGCACGAGCTGGAGGTGATCCCTGTACAGGTGATGTGGCTCTGCTCTTGTTCTCAGGGCAGCATCACAGAGTGGGCTGAAAGGACCTTGGAATATCCACTCATCCCTCCCTGTCACAGTCATTGTCTGGCAGGTGTGAGGGATATTTCCTAACCATGGGATGGTTTGGGTTGAAAGGGGCCTTAAAAATCCTCCTGTTCCACCCCACCACCATGGGCAGAGATGCCACCCACTAGACCAGGTGGCATCGTGGGATGGAAATTCTACCTAACCCTTGTAATCCTTTCTATAATTGTCTTGATATCCAGTCTGAATCTTCCCCTTGCTGTGGTTATCTTTGTCCTTCCTATCCTGCACATGGAGGAGGGAGGATCCAAAGTTGATGAGCACAAGCATCTCCCCTGCTGCTGTGCCAGGTTGGAGTTTGCAGGTTAAAATCCCCGGAGTGATGCCGTGATAAAATCTGACAATAATGGCAGAAATCCCTCTTGCTTCACCGAGTTCCGGGCCCAAAAGAACGTGTGAGGATGAGTTAAACCCCAGGGAACTGGGATCTCTAGTAAAAACAAACACGAGCAGCCTCTTCACTATCGCAACTCCGCTATCAAAACCCCTTTTCAGAAAATGTTTAGTTAAAGATTTAGTTTGGAACAAACATTGTTAAAGCATGACCATCGGGCTGCTTATTGGAGCCAGATGTTGATTCGAAGGACATTTGGGTCCATTCAGGGATTTTGCATGCCCTCATCAACTGGGGTGAGCAGAAGGGTTTGGAAAGCTCTGACTCAGATCCTCAACTTGCCCAAAAACGCAGAACCCCACTGAAAGTGCCTCACCCTGTGCCATTACAGGGCAATATTCCGTAATAGCCAGCATCCTTTTTGTCTTTCTGTTTTTTCTAAGGAATGACTGGCCTCTCCCAGTCTGTCCTTCTTGATTTTTCTGTTAATCCCACATACTTGTTGAACAGTCTTTTAGGAATACTTCTCCCTGAAGGCTGACTTTCTTCACAATTAAAAAATGAGTTTCTGTTGACATAATCCTGCGAGCTGGCTGGGTGTGACCAGCCCACGTTTTCCAGTGGAATGGTGCCCTTGGAAGATGTTCCAAAATCTGACCCCTGTTTCCAAACCAAAGGCCAGCAGAGCCACGGGCCCTGCACATTGCATGAAGCTTTGCCCAAATTCATCTGCTGAAAACAAAATCAAACCCAAAGCTTTGCAAGGCTGATTATAGTACTTTTTAGAGCTGCTTCTTTGATTTTTACTGCTTGAGTGTTGCTTACTGGCTGCTTCGTGGATGAAAATCTCACTGGAGGTGCTCAGCAGGAGAAAAACAAACATGGGAGAGGGCCAAAGTGTGCTGCACATCCTCCAGACCAGGCTGACCTGGGCTTGTGGGCCTGATCCTTGATGGAAATGGGGTTTGGAGCAGATCAGGGCACTGCAGGCTCCTTGGGAAGAAGCCACTCGATGGCCATGTGGCTTTGTGCCCCTCTGCTCCTGTGCAGGCAGGGATGTGCCAGCCTGGAGACCCTCAGGGCTGCTGGACCCACCCTGGGGACAGATCTGTGTTGGGGGGAGTGTTTGAGGGGAGGAGAACAGCAGCCCCAGAGCTGGGGACACATGTGACACACAGAGGAGGGACCCTGTGGAGTCAGCCTGGCCCTGGCAGGGCTGAGCTGGCCCTGCTCTGCTGGGGAGGAGGAAGGAGCCAGCAGGACATGGAGATAGGACCAGGCTCCCCTGGAGCTGGATGAGATGACTCAGCTGGGGTTTAGTGCAGGAAGGGTTCTGATGTGTAAAAACCACGTTGGTTTTTTTTCCATCCTGGACTTCCTTGAGTTTAGAAGGGAAGATGAGAATACGGGGAAAACCACAGAACAGCAGGGCAGATCCTCCCAGCCTCTTCTGCTGCCCACCTGATGCAGAATTTGGGGCTCACATCTGTTCACACATCTGCAGGTTGCCCTCACAGGCAAACCACATGTGGCAGTGGGAAAGAACTGGGGAATTTGCTCTGGAAGTTCACTCTGCAGGTAAAACAGCCCTGCAGGACATCCCTGCTCACTCTCCCATCCTCCCTCTTGCAGGACACGAAGGCAGCAGTGTCCCCAGAGCCCAGAGCTCCATGCAGGCAGCTCTTGGATTTTGTGTTGCTGAAAGACACCAAAGCATTTACAGAAAACATCCCAGCATGGCCAAGGTGAAAAAAACCCACTTATTGTGACATGAAAATGGAATTTACATCGTCAGAAAAACACGAGCTTGCCTCTAGGAGCGCATCAGCCCTTGGAATGTTGCTGTCCCCGTTTCCCATCCTCTCTGCCTGAGCTCAGGGGGTGTTAGAGCTGCCCCAGTGCCTGCTCCCAGTGTCCAGCCAGAGGAGGGTGCCTGATGCTGTTTCCTGGCAGGTTTGGCTCCCTGGAGCTCAGCCTGACAACGCAGCTCTGCTCAGTGGGACCATTGTCCAGGGCTCATAAGACTTTCCACTGCCTCGACATTCTGTGACGTGACTCACAGTTGTAAACATTGGCACCAGCTGCTCTTCTCACTGAAACCATAAACCCATTAAGGGAAATTTGTTTTCTAAAAATAATCTGATCAATGAAAGGACTCTCTCAGCGTCCCCAGCCCCTCTTCCCCACCTCCCTCGTAATGACTTCCTCGTAAACACGCTCCCAAGGAGGAGGAGGAGGAGGAGGATGCCTCGTGCCAGTCTCCATTGACCAGCTCCAGTCCTCCAGTGAAGATATTTCAGGGATAGCTCAGGGCCTCATTAAGAGATAATTTTGCTTTTTGGGGTGAGCAGAGCAGGAGGGGAAGGTGTGACTGCAGCAGTTTCTGTAGGGAGAGGAGAACACAGCCCAGGTGCTTGGGAAGATTTGTAATTTCTGTGTCACATTTATTATATCAATGCCTGGGGATGGTCAGCCCACTGTGAAGTGATGAGGAGCCCAGGGAGGGCAGGATGGGGATTTGCCTGAAGGAATGAATCCTGTGGCATTAAATACCCTGGATCGACTCTGGTGTACCTTTGCTCTGCCGCAAAAGGGAATCCCAATTCATCCCTCAGGTTTCCAGGGAGTCAAGGGCTCCTCTCCACAGCATTTCAGATGTCAGCACCGTCTGGGTGGGGGCACTTTGGGCAGCTCTGTTTGTCACCCTGGCTCTTCTCTCTGTAGCTGCTCCTCTGTGTGCTCTGGAGCTGTGGAGTGAGCCTGAGGCTGCCTCGGGGTGGATTGCTCGGCTGACACCTTGGGATGCCAAACATTGCTGTGTGCTGCTGGCACTTTGGGAAAGCCAGCCACAGCCGATCTATAATTTGCTCCTTGCTTAAGTAGTACTCCACTCTATCCATGCAGCGTGGCAAGAGATATGGATTGTGCAAGAACCTGCTGAGAAATGAATGATGAGTTCCACAGCAAGGGGCAGAGCATGAAGGAAAATGGGATGTGATTGTAAACGTGCCTCTGTGGATGCTGCTCTCAGGTGCCTCCACCTTCATGGCAGTGGGTGATGGAGTGGAGGGGGAGAGCTTTTCTGGTGTAGAAAAGCTGTGACTTTGTGGGTCTGGTGTGAGCAGATGAGACCCCTCAGTATCTGTGTGGGTCATAATGGTCCACCCAAACAACCCAGCTCCACAGCCCTTCCCAAAAAACATCACCAGGCCAATGACTGACTGGCTGCTGGAGTTCTGGGTCACAGAGCTTATCTTTCACCTTTCAAAAGCACTGCTGTAATTTCTGAGCAGCCCATTTATGGTCCAGTCTGCTCCAGACAGAAGGAAAGGACAAAGTGCATTTGGCAGCAGTGGGTTTTGTGTTCAGTGGGAACTCAGGGAAAGGTGCCCTGCCCTGCTGATCTGCCTCCAGGGGTAACACTTGGAGACCCCAGTGTCCCCTGATGTCAGCTGGTCGTGTTGTGGTGCCCTGATCTCCCCCAATGACACCTCACAGGGTAGAGCTGAGAGAGAAAATTCCACACAAGTTGGTACAAAAAGGCATCTCAGCCTTCCCAATGCCATTTCCTCTCCAAACATGCCCCTAACTTCTTCTGAAGGATCAGTATCTTTTTAAATAAATGGGAAGTGATCCCCTTGAGCCACAGTGGGTGCAGTCACCGGGTGCTGGCTGCAAAGCAGAGCCATTCCTGCGCTGCTCTGCCACCAGGGAACACCGTCCCACAAGGGTCACTGGGTGCTTTCATTCAGAAAGTACCGAATTTCACTGCTGCTGCTGCTGCCCCTGTGGTTTGCAAACTGCAAATGTGAACCTGTTTAATCTGGCTATTAAGTGGAGATTTTGAAACAATCCAGACCCAAACTGGCTGCTGAGGGGAAAGGTGCCAGCACAACTGTGACCACAATGGAGAGGAACCTGTCCCAGGATTAACTCCTGGTGCCATGGACTGATCTTTCCACAGGGAAAGCTTGGAGCCTTCCTTTGGCTCACCTGCTCCCTGGACAGAGCTTCCCTTTTATCTGATCCTGCTGCCCTGTATTTTGCTGCTTGAGACACCGGGGGTTTATTATTTTAATAAACCTGCCTGGGTTTGCCTGAGGCCAGTTTGAAGCCAGCCCTACCCCTGTAATTGGGGTCTGGGGTGGTTTGGGAGATTTTTGTGCTCTGCTGCTGCTCCAGGAATGCCTGGAGCTCCTCACATTAAACTGCAGACCTGAACTGACCCCAGGGGCTGTTCTGCTCCTCCTCTGCAGGCTCAGGTGACCCCACCTGGGGTGTCCCATCAACATCAGGGGTGCCTTGTCCCAGCAGAGCACCAGGGAGCTGCCACACGAGTGCTGCCGCTACAAAACATGTCCCAGTGTGACTGGGAGAGCTGGGAGGGTGAGGAGCAGGCCAGGGTGGGAGGAAAGGAACATCAAATCATGGCAGCACGTGGGTTGTGTTCCTGCCCTAGATAAGGGACTGATGCTTTGGGGAACAGAGCCTGCAGCTCAGCAAGGAGGAAGGAAAGAGGGAATATGGAAAGAACAGAGTGCTTTCCAAGAGAGAGATGGGAAAGGAAGGGAGAGGATGAGCTGAGAGATAGGAGTGCTTGGAGCAGTGGAGATAACGCAGCCTCTGGCTTGATGGAATCCCAGAGGAGCAGGGGACCCCTGGAGTGGGGGGGCTGCATGGAGAGGCCCCAAAGCAGCATCAGGGAGGTGGCCTCAAATCCCTTTAGTCATTTGTCATGCTGGAAATTCCCACTGAATCTCCTGGCCAGGTGTCTCCATGCCATCCTTTTGCAGTGGGACAAGCATTGTGTGGGGGTGACCCTCAGCACCCCCAAATCCATCTCTTGGGGGAGCCAGGGTGCACCTCAAAACCCAGGAATGTGGGCGCACTCCTGATCCATAAAGGGATCGTTTCCATGTGAGTGTTACCACTGCCGTGGCATTGTCACTGTCCTGATCCCCAATCTCACCAAACATAATTAGTTTATTTTTTAATGACTGCTGAGATTCTTGCACAATCAAATCAAAGGGCTTTAAGATAAAGTTTAAAAGTTGCTAAATTAAGAAACTGGGGCTTGTGACCAGCAGAGACCATTGGAGAGCTGACATAAAAAAACATGCTGGGGGTAAAACCAGAAGGGAAATTAAAGACAACGATTCTTTTTAATTTTTAATTTTTAATTTTTATTCCGCCGCTGCTGCTAGGGATAGCAAAAACCATAACAGGCTCATTTGAACTCGTGGATTTTAACACATCATAACGGGAAGGGCCTGAGGAGGGGTCCTGACACTGCGGGAGCTGGCTGCCAGCGCCGGGAGCAGCCTGGCTCCTGCGAGGGAACAGCTCCAGCCCTGCCCCTGCCTCGTTTGATGCCACGGCGAGATTTCGGAGGCTGTGCCATGAACAGGCGCAGCCCTTTCTTTTCTAAACATGTGTGCTTTGAAAGGGAAAAGGTTGCTGCCAGCATGTCTGACTCCTTCGGCCTGACAACATCCGACCATCCATGTTATCAAGCCTTGCTGGGACCTATCAGGAGACATAGTTAAACAAGCTGCTGTTTATCTGGGGGAAGCTGTATTAATTGCGCAGTGGGATAAAGAACTGGCCGGCACCAGGCAAATCTCTCTGGCATGGGAAAGGGACGGCCGCCTCCGCTAACAATGGGCTGGGCAGAGAAAGTCGCTCCGTGCTGGAGCCCTTTTGCTTTGCAGACTTCAGGGTGTTGGTTTTTTTTTAATAGCTCGAAGCGGTGTGTTTTGTTTGCCCGTTTTACAATAAGCCCTCGCTGATGGCTGTGCCGCGGGGAAGCGCCGCTGCAGGAAACGGGAGCGGGGCTGCGGAGCCGGGCTGGGCTCGGGGGCTGCGACCCCTCCATCCTGTCCCTGCTCGCTGCTCGCTGCTCACCCTGACCCATCCCAGCTTCCAGCCAGGCATCCCCAAAGGCTGCGGCACGGTTCTGCCTAGAATCCCAGAATGGGTTGGGTTGGAAGGGACCTGAAGGATCATCATGCTCCAACCCCCTGCCGGGCGCAGGGACACCTTCCCCTGGTGCAGAAAATGAGTTTGGGGTTTGCTCTGTGCTGGGGGCTTTGGGTGGGCTGGGGTTGGGGTTGGGAGCTGCTGTCGTGGGGGAGGTTCAGGGATCCGAGGCACCGTCTCTCTCAAGCAGGGAGTCCTTGGAAAAGACCCTGGTTTTTCCAAGGGAACACGGCTTGCCAGCACTGCTGTTATCCCATCTTGGAGCAGGTGTAAAAGGAGACTTTGCAGCTAAAGCTCATCCAATAATCCAACAGTGAGGAGTGACTGAGAGCACAGAGTTCAGCGTTGCTTGTGGGCTCATGCTCCTCATCAGCTACCCAGAAAACTCAGATGGAAATATTTGCAAATCTCCTTCTTTCACAGGGTTAAACTTTGAAATTGGTACTGAAAGTGTGTGGTTTGCTGGTACAAAAAAAACCCCCAAACCCTCAGCCAGTTGCAAGCTTAGAGCCATCGATTAATGCTCCAAACAATGGCCAAGAGGCAGCAATGACCCACCCGGCCCAGCCAAAGGGAGAATTTCTCCTTGATGGCAGTGACTGGTTCCTTTTGGGCATGATTCTCTGATCAGATGAAGGGAGTTGTGTCGGCCTGTAGAGCCCAGCTGGGCTGTGGGATGGGGAACAGAGGGAATTTCATCCATGCTGTGCCATGGAGGCAGCAGTGATCAACCACACGGGCAGAAGCAGCCCTGCATTGTGTGCTCTTGTGAAGAAAAATGTCATGGAGGGGCAGCTTTCATCCAATGATGCTTCACTCCAAGCAAGATGTAAGAAAAGGGAAACTACCAAATGAATCACATCCCTTTTCTAATCTTATTTTCTCTTGGGGGTGGGTTTGGGCATGCTCCAAAGCCACAGCCTAATTTAAATCAGGAGAAAGGTGGCTGGGAAGAGCAGAGAAGCAAGAAAGCTGGGAAAAATGGACAGAAAAATTTGTCCCTCCATGAATGAATATGTGTCCTGCTGGGAAACGGCCACATCTGGTGATAGAAAACAGAGGTTGCTTCTAGACACTAATCGCCTGCTTCTTATCTGGGGTTCACGAGCCATTTTAAATACTGTGCTGTGATGTGACTGGGGCTTAGCAGGGGGAAGGGTTCCTGCCTTCCCCAAGTCTGCTGCCCTTCCTCGGGGATGCTGACAAATGTCTTGGGGAGATAGTGAGCAGCTTGCAGGAAGGAGCCTCTTCAAAGCCCTCTCTCCCTTATCTCCCCGCTGGAGTTGTTTTGACAGCGGCCAGTTCGAGGCAGGAGCCCTTGCTGGGATGAAGTCAAGATTGCAAGAAAAAAAACAAACCCAAGAGACTGCACCAGCAGCACAGGCCATAACTCTCCTCTGGAGTGGGCAGATGGAGTCTGTGGGATTGCTGCTAGGCCAGGGGAGCCCAGCCAGTCTAAATAGTCCTGGAGGTAACGTGAAAGGTCACTGCTGGTGGAGTTCAGCAGTTTAGAGCTGCCAGAGCTCCGAGTGCTGTTGCAGCTTGGAACGGGCTCCTGGCTGCCGGTGGGGTTTGTGATAGGGCAAGAGCAGCCCCTGCTTTTCCTTGGCCTGCTGGGCTGGGGAATGGTTCAGGGATTTTACCTGGCTCAGGGTTCTCACCTGGTTCCACAGTGAAGTTCTCAGGTCTCTTACCTGGTTTTTCAGTGAAGTTCTCAGGGCTTTCACCAGGTTTTTCAGTGAAGTTTTCAGAGTTCTCACTAGGTTCCTCAATGAAGTTCTCAGGAATCTCACCAGGTTCCTCAGTGGAGTTCTCAGGGCTCTCACCAGGTTCCTCAGTGAAGTTCTCAGAGCTCTCACCAGGTTTTTCAGTGAAGTTCTCAGGGCTCTCACCAGGTTCCTCAGTGAAGTTCTCAGGGCTCTCACCAGGTTCCTCAGTGGATGGCTCAGGCTCTCCCTGGATTCCTCTCTCCATTCCCTTCGCAGCCCTGTGCTCTCCAGCCCCATGTGTGTCCCTGGCTCACCCCCTCACCATTCCACTCCCTCAGAGGTCCCACCTTGGCTTCTTTCCCACCTCTTGTGCCAAGTGCCCTGTGCCTGACCCCCACAGGCTGCTACTGAAACCCCTGGCAGTCAGATCCTGGGATGGAGCTGGCTCTGGGGGCTGTGCTTGCCCTCAGCTCCTCAGTGCCCAGGGGGGAGCTGGGGCACGTGGCCACTCAGTCACCCTTGCAGCCTTTGGGACCCAGGTTAGGCAGCAGTGGGGTCCCAGTGGGTTTTCTGTCACCCTGGGCTCATCTGTTCAATCGTTTCCATTTATTGGTGCAGTTAAAGAACCAGAACTGTGCCTCTCTTTTTAAAGGTTTTTGGCAATATTTTTAGCCCCTTGAGCTATGTAATCACAGCTCCATGACACAGACAGATAAGCTGAGTATGTAGGAACACAGATTGGATCTGGGATTTGGCCCAGCTAGTCCTATACCCTCTCTCTGACAGTAGCCAGCAGGAAATGAATGAGAAATTTTTGCAGAAAAGGCTGGAAAGATGATAAGCCCCTCTCCCCAGATGCTGCCTCGTGGACTATTTCGCTAAAGATCCTTTGTAATGGATTAAAAAATCCATTTCCAAAATCCCTGTCATTTTTTACTTGGCTCCCAATCAGAGAATCACAGAATCCTGGAATGTTTGAGGTTGGAAGAGACCTTAAAACCCACCTCACCCCACCCCCTGCCACCTTCAACTATCCCAGGTTGTTCCAAGCCCCATCCAGCCTGGCCTTGGACACTTCCCAGGATGGGGCCAAGGGCTTTGATGGGCTGAGGAACGCCCAGACTTGGGCATTCCATGCCTCTGAGTGACTTCCAGCCATCAGCACACAGCAGAAACCCAAGGTTTGCAGTGGGAAAGGTTTCTGTTGGGTTTTCAAGCAGCATTGGAGCAGCCTTGATGCATCTATAAATAAGGAATTATTATTTCAGGGATGCCTGGCATTGGTGGCTGCCATGGCAAGGAATGGTTGGGTCTCTGCTGGGGTCAGGCTGAGCATTATTGTCCAACCTTCACCCAAACAACTCCCAGTCGTGGTGCAGTCACTAAAAGACCCAGCAGATGGTCTGAAGTAAATTCTGCTCCGAGCTGTGCACCCTGGCGAGGTGCCACCTTCCCATATCAATGCTGAATATGTGAAGACTACTGGATTTCTTTGATTAAAAAAAAAAAAAAAAGTTTGTTAATTGTCTGTACCAAGCCTGTCTAATTAATCGCACATGGATCCACCCTCGTGCACAGGGAGCAACAGGAGTGAATCCGTTCTGCCACGACTTCCCAAAGTGCTCTAAGTGCATGTAAAAGCTGTAATCAGGGGCTGTAATGGCTTCCTAGTTGGAGGCTGCTCTGTAGCCTATGAAAATATGCTGTGTGGAAATAAACCATTTGTGCATCAGGCTGAATTAAAACCAAATGCTTGAACTTCTAATTAATTTTTTTTTTGAGTCGAGGAAAGGAAAAGCTTAATTACCACCAAACCCCTCCCCTTTTCTTTCTTTCTTTTATCATTTTTTTTTTCTCCTCATGTCATTGTTCATAATTTATCTGTGTCCCATAATTTTGGGGACATCTCACATTCCTGGGCAAGCAGCCCCATAAGCCAGGTTGGCTTTGCAGGGCTACCTGCCCATGTGGTGCTCGTTGGCTCTGCTTTCAAAGTTTACTGCAAACACATGGATGGCTGCCTACACATTCCAGATGCTAAGAAGGCTTTAGGAAAATGGGGTGGAGGGGAGGAAAAAAAGAGGGAGAAGCGTGCGTGGGGTGGAGGGGAATAAACAGAGTTAAGGAGATCCCATTCCTGGCAGACAGAGATGCTCCTTCCATGGCTTTGCTGTTCCTCCCTATCTTGCACCCTGTATAATAGAGGGCTTTTTTTGAACTTTAACATTTGGACTCCTCAACAGGCTGTTCTTTAGTGTGGTTTGGGAAGGACAAAAGAAGACTTTTGTTGATTTGGCATAAATTATACAGTGGGTATTTTTGGCAGAAATGTCGGAGTTTGATGCTTTTTTGTTGGTTTGGCAAAATATACCTTGAAATCACAAAAATATGCTTCTAATTACAGAATGTATGTTGCAGTGATGTGGGACAGTGAAGTAAGGAACCTTTCAGTATTTATATTAACTGAATCAAAAAATTAACCTCTTCCTGTTGAATGTTTACAGCTGGAACCCAGTCAAGGAATCTGAGGCTGGAGCTAGTAATGCCTAATACATTTCTGCCTCAACAGCAAAGATAAGTAATTCATTATTCAGATTTTAAGCATTCAGCAGGCCAGTCCCTGCAATTAGGGCTTAGACTTGCTTGAGAACTGTCAGGTACCCTGGGCCCCACATTTCAACTGTGTGCTGATGTTTTATAAAGCCTCCATGATGAGAAATCTTGCAGGGAAATAAAAGGGCAAAACTGCAATGAAAACAGGGGCTTGTTCAGGCTGAAAGCTCCTCCTGCCATGTTTGTCACCCGAGCATTTCAGCAGCCTGCTGGGGTTCACAAGCAAGAGGAAAGCTGTGGGCATTGCCCAGTGGTTCTCCATGCAGCTCTGCTGGATCTGCATCCCATCCCAGCTTCCAGGGTAGGGTGGCAGAGAGCTGACTCTGGATCCCCACCCCTGCTGGATCTCCATCCCAGCTTCCAGGGCAGGGTGGCAGGGTGTTGACTCCGGATCTCCATCCCTGCTGGACCTACATCCCATCCCATCCCATCCCATCCCATCCCATCCTTCCAGGGCAGGGTGGCAGAGTGCTGACTCACTGGATCCCCATCCCTGCTGGATCTCCATCCCTGCTGGATCCCTATCCCATCCCATCCTTCCAGGGCAGGGTGGCAGAGTGCTGACTCTGCCTCTCCAGCCCTGATAAGATCGTTCCTCACAGGAGTCAATGACCCTAATTAAGAGCCTATGTAATGTTTTGCCTGAAGATCTTCCTGTGCGTGGCTCTCCCAACATGCCTGTCTTGTTCAGAGATGCTCTTTCTGGAATTACCATTAAATTGCAGCACTGGGTAATTGCTCCAAAGGGTTGTAAATCCAACTTAACCCTTCCCAGGTTCTGGAATGCGAGCACTGTGGAGCATTTCCAAGGGGTTGGAGCTCAGTGCACTCTTTATATAGCAAGAAAGACTTTTTTTTTTTTTTTTAATGCATATATATTTCTCCTGAAGGGCTTTTTATTAACCCAGGCAGCAAGTACTGAGTGCAAGAACAACTGACTAATTTAGAGCACCCTAGACAGCTCTGAAGGAGATGATTGCAAAGGTTTGCTTGACAAAACAGGCACCAAACATGTCAACTTTGGGGAATGTTACAGAGAGACTATTATGATTCCAGGCCCTTCCAACACCAGCAGTAGGAAACTACCTCGCCCTGCGGCGAATGGGCAGCAAAAAGCAAAAACAATGAGTGTGAAACCCACTCTGGCTCTATATGTGCAGCCTCGGCTTCAGCAAATCCTATCAGCTCTCACGTCATAAAATATAGAAAGGAATAAATGTTTTCCCCTTCCCGTTTCTTTAGGAATGGTTATACAATTCCTGTGGTAAACTCTGCTTGGCTGTGCTGGTTGCTAAGATAATGTGATCATGTTTTGAACAGGGGGGGAAGCAGGCTTTTTATTGCTGTATATAATGGCTTTTCCTGTTTCTTCCTCATTATAGTTATGCTTCTTTTTTTTCTTTTTGTTTTTTTTTTTTTTTTTCCTCCCCACATTTCTCAGTCCTTCTGAGAGACATCAAGAAAAGATTCAGTTTTCTAAGGTACTTGGTGGCAGTAAGGATAGGAGTCTGTGGAAAAGCAGTAGGATATACAAAGGGCAATTATTGCCACTCTGGAAAAATTGGTCCCCTCAGAAGCTGATGGCAGTGGTCATTTTTCTGTCATTGTTTTCCCTTTTTTATTAAAAAAAAGGGAGGCCCAGTTTTGTGCATGATGTTCCCTGGTGATGGTTCAGTTAGAGAAAGGTTGGATTCTCCCAAAAATTCTGGTTCTCCATTCTCAGACAGATTTTTGTATGATATTGGGGATATCATCTCTTCAGGCGTCTCTTCCCTGCCTAAACTATGGAGATAAGGAAATTACAGGAGACTGAAAGGACTTGGTGAGCTGCTGTTTTAATGTGCTGTATATAGGGCAGGGACTATTTATTCCTAATAATGATCCATCACCATTCTAAAATCTCAGTTCCCTCATGATTCTTCCTGGATACTCTTAAATTTTTTTTTTCTCAAATTAATACAATGAACAATCTTGCAGGGGAGGCAAAGGAATGAAATGGAAGTGTGGAGCAGAGGTTTTGGAGGCGAATTTTGTTCAGGTACCATCAGCCAAGGCTTTCCACACCAAGGACAGGTGGATCCCCGCTCCCTGTTCCAGGTTTTGGCTTCACATCATTTCCATCAGGGTGAGGGATTGATGGCAACTCTTTGAACTGCCTGGACAGGAGAGAGGACCCTCAGTTCTCCATTGATTTCTCCACTTGGGATGATTTCTCACGCAGATCTGAAAACAAAAAGAAAAAAAAAAAGTGATCCACTTCCCATTCTTTGAAGAGAGACCTTTAACTTCCTTGGATAAAATCATGTGTAAAACAATGTTCGGGAAAACTTCCAGGGGGCTCGTTTGGGCTTTACAAAGGAACCCTCCGCATTTGAATCCTGATGGGAAGATAAGATAATTCTCCAGCACTGTTTAGTTATCGCGGGGTGTAAACAGCCATCCCCTCTTCATCTCCTGAGAATGCGGGGCTGTTTGGGAAAGAGTGTGAGGAACAATTAGAACAACTGGAATAAACTGCACATTCCCCAGGAGAGCATGGACTCTGTCCCCATCCCTGCTTGAGGGCTCTCAGTAGGGCTGTGGATCTGAAGGTTGCTATTCACGGCTCCAGGGCCGTTTGCTGAGGTCTCCAGATGATTTCAGTGTTTCAAAGAACCCAGACTTTAATTATATGCACAGTCATGGCCATCAGCTCTTTCCCTGGCGTCTCTCGCTTCCCCAGAATTGTGAGTGCTCAGGGAAGAGCCGGGAGGTCTCTTGGACAATCCAGGGTGGGGGAGAAGGAGAATTTAAGGGGCAGGAGGAGCCTTTGGGGGCACAGCCCCATGTGTGCTGTGCTGGAGGGAGCATGGCAGGGACCACGGGAGGAGCAGGGACAGGCCTGTGGCTTCTCCCTCGTGGCATTTGGCTCTTTGGTCCGTGCAGCAGGGCTGGGAGGGAGGGAGCCCTGCTGGGGTTGGCTTTCCAGCCCGGGAGGGATCGGGCACCCGGTTTGTTTGATCCCCGGGGGTTTAAAGGGAAAGCCTGGCTCCGTGGGAGCAGGAACAGCAGTGACAGTGTCCCACCCTTATCTAGAACCTTTACTAATCAGCCTGAAAGTACCTCAGGGGGAGGTCAGAGGTGTTATCCTCATTTAACGGGAGGGGAACTATTACTCATGTTGCTCTTGACATTTCTCTCATTGCTCTGTTATTACCAAGCGCTGTAAGAGCAGAGGGATCCCTTCCCCTCGGGTTTATCTGCAGGGAAGGATGCTGGAGCAGTGACAGCGTTGGTTGGAGACCTGTGAGTGAGAAGAGCAGTGGTTAAGTCAGCCAGAGGAATGTTTTGCCAGTTTGTCTCTGTTATTTTTTGTTTGTTTGTGTGTTCAGCGGAGCTCTCTGTTATCTTCCGCCCGTTCCGACGCCATGCTTTTCCTGTTTAAAATTCCGACTTCTGATTTTCCCTTTGGGTTTTTGTCCTGTTTTTTTTGGTTTGTTTTTTTTTTTCTTTTATGCTTCCCCAATTGTTCTAGTTTTATGCTCCCAGCACCAATTATCAAATGATATCTAATGAAAGCATTTGAGGACGCAGTAATTTGGTGCCTCTCACCTTCTGACGTGTTCCTTGTGCAACACTTGGTTCTCCTCTCTTGTTTCCAACACCAGCTCAATATTTCCCTGTCTCATTAACTAAATTTTACCTGGTGATCCCTCTTTGCAAAGGGAGATCATGACATGAAGGAGGAGGAGCTGAGGGAGCTCAGCCTGGAGAAAAGGAGGCTCAGGGGGAATTTCTGGCTCTGACAGGAGGGGAGAGCTGGGGTGAGGTTGGACTCTGCTCCCAGGGAACGGGGACAGGAGGAGAGGGAACAGCCTCAAGTTGTTCCAGGGGAGGTTTAGTTTGGATATTGGGAACAATTTCTTCACACAAAGGATTTTCCAGCCCTGGCACAGGCTGCCAGAGACAGTGGTGGAGTCACCATCCCTGGAAGAGGATGTGGCACTAGAGGATGTAGTTCAGGGTGAGCACGGTGGTGGAGCAGGTTGATGGTTGGACTGGGTGATCTCAGAAGCTTTTTCCAACCCAAACCATTCCATGGTTCTTAAACTAGAGACAAAGCTGGAGGGAAAACTCCAGTTCCTTCCTGGATACCCTGGTTGCTGTTGAGTGCATTGGATGGGTTTGAAAGTCTTTCAAGCCCTGAAACAGGGGAGACACTGAGACCTGGGGCTCTGCAGGAGTCAACTCATTCACTTGGTGCTTCTCAGGGCTGATCTCTGTGCCAGGCGTTGCACAGAAAAGAGGAACCTCTGTGAAGGGATAAAACGTCCCCCAAACACTGGGATTGGAACAAGATGGGCTTTGAGGTCCCTCCCAACCCAAATGATAACATTTTGAATTTTTAATCATCAGTTTATTACTCATTTCATAACTCAACATTCTTGTTTTGTATAGAATAGGGTTTAAAACATGAAATATTCAGTAAATTTATTGCTGGGGATAGAGAGGTTGGACTTAGAGGGTTGTTCAGAATCTCCAATACTGGCTGTGGGTGCAGAGTACTCAGAAATTCCGTGGAAATCCAGAGGCAGTAATGGCACACCTTTTATAATTTTGTTGATTCCCATGACAAATTTGGGCTCTTTTTGTCAGGAATTGTACAACAGAACTACAAGATAGTGTGAAAGGAGTGAAAAATCAACAGTCTGCAAATGGGATGAAGTAAGAGCAATATTTAGTGAGGACTGGAGTGCTGTGGGTCCATCACAAAGACGAGTTGCAGTGGTTTGGATCCCTGTGCCATGAATCCAAGCAGGAATGCTAAGGAAGCAGCTCTGTGCCTCTCTCACACACATACAAACACACTCAGTATTTTGTAAAGATGTTCCTTTGTCCCTCTCTGCATGGGAAAATGTGCTTTCCACCCTGACATAAATGACTGTGCAAACTGCAGCCTGCCATTCAGGAGGCTGCGTTTTTAGTGGCAAACTCTGCAGATCATTTTGGCACCAGCTCTGAGCAAACTCACCAGAAAAAAAAAAAAGGACTTTGGGTGAGCAGCGAAGAAGCAAACAACCTGAATTCACTATAATGAACTTTTTTGGAAGTCCTGCAGAACATTTTCATGGCAGGGACTATTTTACAATGCATTCTGGGAATATAGAACTCAGAGAAACAAAACAAAACAAAAAAGCCAGCAGAAACTGAGCCCAAATCTGTCAACAACAGCAGAAAGCAGAATCTACTCATGCTTGCTCATTAATTCAGTTCATTAATTAATGCCAGGGAGTATCAACCTGAAGGAATCACAATCCCCTCACCCAGACAATCCCAGATTTTGCAGGTTCCCCTAAAGTCTCCTATTCCAGCGTAGTCCCTGATTTGTGGCATTCAGCTTTTTATAGTTTTGCTTATCCTAGCATTTAGGGTATTTTCAAACTTTCATACACTTTAATTTGTTACGTTTGGAAGGAGACGCTGGGTTTAGCACATAAAAAGGGTATTTTCCTTGGAGATGGGACCAACAGTTCAGTGAGGAGGAACTTCTGACCGTGGCGCCCTGCCATCCCCCAGGTAGAGCAGAGCACAGCAATTCCCAGGGTGCAGCAATCCCTCCAAAAGGCTCGTGTGGACAGGGGATAGAGAGCCCAAAAAAAGCCCAGATCTGCCCAGCCCCCGGGAGACACCGGGCTGGGAATGGTTTCCAGTGGGTTCAGGGGAGCCTAGCACCTAGCTGGATCTCATCCACAGGATGGAAGAGGGAGCACAAAGATCTTGCAGGATAAATGGAGCAGAAGATCAAGTTCAGGGACGTTTCATTGGGGGCGTGGTTGACCTGGTTGATCAATCAAAAGTTGATGATCTTGGAGGTCTTTTCCAACCCAAACGATTCTGTGGCCTCAGCCAGGTCTGGCTGAAGCAGCAGTGGGTGGTAAAGGAGGGACAGAGTGGCTGGAATGGGCAAAGGAAGGTGGGAATGGTCTTGGGATCCTGCAGCCATCTCTGGAGGGTCTGGCACTGGGACATGGCCTTTGCAGAAAACTTAATGAACTTACCAAGCATTTGACTCACCCCCCTTTCCAGCTGATTCTGCTGCAGCTCAGACCCTGTGCCAGGGAATTCTGTTTGGATTTCCTCCTCTGGGCCATCCCAGCGTGATGGAAAGGGTCAATCTGCTGGTTTGGAGCAAGAGATCTGTTTCATGGGGATAAATCCCCAGTGAATTCGGGTGATGTTGGGAAGCAGCACCATTTCCCCCCTCTGCCAGGGGGCGTCATGGCTTCGGTGCCACTTTTCTGCAGAGAGAACTGCCGTGGAAGGTCCAGTAGGGAAAGGCTCCAGACCTGGGCAGCTCACAGAATTCATTGCACAGTTCTGCACTTCTGTGGATTCATCCCACACTTCTTTAGGCATTTCACTGCATGGGATGCCTGAAGTAGAACTTGGCTCCCTCTGTAGTGGAGGAATGCAGGTGAACACCTCCAGGGATTAATTAAGATCTTAGGGAGTAATTAAGGTCTTAAGCAGTGCCCACTGGAGATGCAAAGAGCTCTCCATGTGCTGTGGAGGGAGCCTGAGGTGACCAGAGTGAGAGGGTTGTGAAATGTCTGTGCAGGGTGGGTTCACTCTTGGCTCAGGACTCACTGCATGCTCTGAGTCCTGCAGATGGGACCACAACTTTCATCCCTCCCCTTCAGGATCCCTCTGGCAACTGTGAAAACAGGAAACATTACACACAGATGAACTTGCACACATTGTGTTCCCTCTATCTCAGAATGTTCCTTAGTGCTTGTGGTATCAATTTGGATGGAAAGTTCTCCTTGACATTTAATTATTATCAGAATTAGTCATTAGCACTGTCGTCATCTCAAGGAGTTTGGCCACTGATGGACCAGGCCTTGGAGCCAGAGTTAGGTCAGCACTTCCTGTGTCTTTGTAGGATGGTGGATGTGTTTGGGATGCAGCCTGTGAAAAATTATTGTGTGGGAACAGCTTTACCTGAGGGAATTCATCAATCCCCAAACTCCTTTCAGGGAACTTGATGACCTTATGGGAGTGTCCAACAGCCCATCTTTACTGAAGGATGAGGGATGCTGGACCCAGGATCCATCTTTATGCTTGCTGAGCTATAGGAATGGGAATTTCTTGCCCAGATTTGTTGCCCAGTTCTTGGTTGGCAAACACGAAATCCAGCAAGAACATTCACCTTCAAAGGAACACGGAAAAACCTGTGTGATTTCCCAGATATTCCCCATTTCCCCAAGTGCTCACCCACATGTGTTCTCTCCTAATGAATTTAGGGTGTTCCCATATTGATAACACACGGAGGAGCATCTCAGCCCACAGCTGTGCACATCTGGCTGGCACCGCAGTGCCCTGTGCTGCTGCCTTTGATGTGGAGCCTCTTTCCCTGCTCTTGCTGAGCCCCAAAGCTCTGCCCCCCAAAACCAGAGCCCTTCCAGAGCCAGCAGCTCCTCCTGGGCTGGGCAGAGCCGTGCCCCGTGCCC
This sequence comes from Brachypodius melanocephalos, assembly GCA_013398615.1. Lineage (NCBI taxonomy): Eukaryota > Metazoa > Chordata > Aves > Passeriformes > Pycnonotidae > Brachypodius > Brachypodius melanocephalos. The sequence goes on along the minus strand of VZSR01003798.1, from coordinate 698,999 downwards.
AGGCAAGCATCCAGCAGGTTCCTTTGGGAATCGGGTGCTCCTGGCTCCCCCCACAATCTCTTTCCGCTGCCTCGGGCGCTGACTTTCCCGACTGAGATATCAGAGATTGGATGGATTATCTACGAGCTGTTTCCAGACTGCTGTTTGTTTGGAGAAATCACACTGGAGATAAGATGGTAAAATGCAGATAATTGAGTTTCCTTGATACGAGTGTAATTGTGAATTGAGATTTAAATAGCCTGCTTTGAATCCTGCCCTACGTGCCTCTCCCGGGATTTGCTTTGGGTCTCTGCTGGAGGAGACGAGGAGGGGGAGAGTCCTGCATTGTTGACATTTGCTCTACAAAAAACATTTCCAGCTCTTCTTAGGGCTTTTTTTTCAGAGAAAGAAACCAGTTCAACCACTTCCCCACGAACATTAAGTTCTTTACAGAGCCCGAGAACAAGCTCCCCGGGCTGGCTGCGATTCATTCCTTTGCCTTGCCCTCATTAACACCTCTTCGGCTCACACCGGGGAAATTTGGGAAGTTTCATCTCGAACAGAGGGCAAATTGGACCGTGAGGAGACCCATCTTAACAATGTGCAAAGCCCTTACACAGGGACCTAAAAGAAAATAGAAAGGCTTTCCAAACCTGTCGATTACGGCAGCCGTGAAATGTAATAAACTTTTTAAACAGCCCTGATTGATGTGGGATTGTGTTTGCTCCGGTGCTCCGGCAATAAACGCTCTGTCACGACAGCCCCTCCGTGCCTTGGTCTGGGGTAAGGTGGGGCTGTGGGGTTTGTGAGCTCAGGGAGGTGCTGGCAGTTCAGGACCTGCTCCTTTCCTGTCCAAACTGCGCCGTGTCTAAGCCCCAGACTGCGTCTGGGGGAAATGAATAAGCAACTGAAAAGAGAGTTCAAAGCAGAGAAGTCTGGGTGATCAACCAGTAGCAATTATCCCCAATCTGCCGGAAACCGAGCTGTCTCGGGCTAATTTGAGCTTTCTGAAGATATTAGACTGCTGGTTTGAATCATATTCCTGAAACTGGGTAAGAGGCAGATGAATCATGGAATGGTTTGGGTTGGAAGGGACCTTAGAGCTCATCTCATTCCACCCGTGCCACGGGCAGGGACACCTTCCACTGTCCCTGTTGTCTTCACTTAAACTTAGCAGCGAACAAAAAAGACACTTAGCATCTCTTTGGGAGATGATGGGGAGAAATGAAGCATTTTCTCCATCCATGTCAGAGAAAACCCATTAATGTCAAAAAGTGAAGCTGTGGTGTGGTGTGGTGTCTGCAGGGTGATTGCTCCTTGTTGTTTGATGCTGAGTGTCTGAATTCCAAACCCCATTCTACCTGGCCTAGTGGAATGCTGAAAATTGAACAAATTTGATTTACCAGGGTAAATCACTGCAGCCTGTGCTGAGTTTGGTGCTGGCCTGACCTTCATCCCCAAGAGCCGGGACCAGGGCACAGACTTTGCCATCGTTCCAGCCTTGATGCCAGCACATGGATCACGTCAGCAGAGCTCTGGGGCTGCCCACAGGACACACCAGGGCCGGTGCTGACGCCCAGCAAACATCTTGAACAGCCTGAAAGGTCAGGGGAATTTTTCATAGGAAAGCCGAGGCCCCACGCTCTGCTTTCCACCGCCGGTCCAGGCTGATTAGGGAGAGGTTCCTTGGAGAAGAGGCAGAGCAGTGCTTATCGACTCGGGGTTGTTGTTGAGACAGAAGGGGTTTTTTCATTGTCATTAAACCCCCTCTGTGTGTGTGTGAGGGTAAAATCCCGTGCGAGGCTGCCAGGATGCGCCGTGGAGCTTTGAAATCCGAGTGGGCTCCTCCGGGCGATGTTTACACTGCAGCGTAATCTGTGTGTGCGAAAGAGCCTCTGCTTCTGTTTCAGCAACACCCCGAGGATGGCAGCAATCCCCTGGGACAGCCTCTCCCTGCTCAGGGACATTCGGGGGGGTTTGTTCAGGAGGGGCTCCTGGCTGAGCCACACCGAGCAAACGGGGAAACCATCCCAAAAAAAGCAGCTCCTGCCCCAAACTCACACATCAAACCCCCTTTGTGGCCATTGCCCTGCCAGAGCCTTAAGCTGGTGAAGGTTTTGTGCTCATTTCTCTCCAAAATGTGCCATCATGTCCCTCGACCACTCAAACACAGGGCACACCACAGCCTCAGGGATGCTGGGGGCTCTTGGGGCAGGAATGTTGCAGGAATTCCCAGCACCTGCCTCGCTTCCCTGAAATATCCCCACGGGAAAAGAGAGTCTCCTTGATACAAATGACCCATTATCTCCAGCGGAGCTTTATAGTGCTATAAAGCAATTTCTGCCCTTTCAAAAGTGACGCGGCAGTTGTGAAATGGAAGTTCTGTAATGGTGTAAGAGAGACCTGAAAACACAGGAACAACCATCCTGACGCCACCAACAATTTTGCTAATGGTCAGTTGTGCAAGCAGGAGAGAGGCAAAATTGCATCTGACTCCAAATCCGAGCCATCTCCAAATCTCTGCCTCCCCCACCTCCTTGAAAGAGCATCGTTAAGTGGGTGTTTAAATAGATTTAATTGGAATTACTTGAACTTGCTTGAAAAAAAAAAAAAAAATCACTCTGCGAGAGCTCCAGATCCCAGTGGAATTGTATCCTTATGAGATGAAAAGAACAGAAATTCCACGAATGCCATTAAAGGTTTGGGAACTCTCTGATATGGGGAAGGGATTTGGGCACACTGTATAAACCTAAGATGGGCAGACAGCTCAAAATCCTTTTACATTTGGGATCAGCCGTGGAAGTCAGCTCACATCCAGCAGTCACTGCCTTCCCATTCCTCTTCCACTTACAGTAATGGATCTGAGGCCTTCCAGGTGTCCTGCACTATTGATTGGAGATTTTAATGAGCTTTAAATTACCGAAGGGATTTATGGGTCAGGTGGAGGAATCGTTCACAGGCCTGGGGTTCAGGAGCTGCTCCCGAAGCCGCACAGGCAGGACTGGGGAGCCTCTGGCTGCCAAGTGCCCGAGTGCCCTTGCCTTGCCCTACTTATCTGAAGAGGCTGTCAGCATGTTCTATAACCAGTGGAAACCACTTTAGAGCTGGAGCCAGACACCGAGGTGCCGGGGTCCACATTTCATTTCTGTGCCTGGGAAAGTTGGGAAGCAGATACGGCCAGAGCCTTCTCCCAGCAGCATTTTTCTGCCTATCTCATTCTCAACCCTGAGCTGGCATGTCTGGAGATTGACACAGGCCCTGTCATTTTGTAGATATTAAGGTTTTTTTCTTAGGAAAGAGAAAACTGTGACCATCAGAAATGGCTGCAGAACATGAAGCTGTAGCAGTTTTTAGTGCAATCTGAGAATTTTAATTGTACGTTTGTGGGGAATTTCAGCTCCGCTGCGGGGAGCGTGTCCCAGCACACTCTAAACCCCAAAATCCAGCTAAACTTCTGCTTGAAATTCATCCCATTAGCAGCTGTTTGGGTGTAATGACATCCAGGAAATATATTGGAAAGCTCTTCCAAGCTGGTTCCTTGTGGACTATGTAATTAAACGGGTTGTTCATTAAGAAGCGGGGCTACCAAAGCTTGGTTTTGTTGGGATTTGCAGTCTCTGGCCCTATAATAATCCTATCTGGGTGATTTCCCATGGCTTGCCCATCACAGTCCCTGCTGCTCCCATGGGACAGGCAGTGGAAGGTGCTGCTCACTCCCCAGTGCCCCAGTCATCTTTTTAGGGGATCAAATCCCTGTCTGGTCCCACCACAGGGCAGCTGCTGTGAAATTTGGGGTCTCAAGCTCTCTGTTCCTCTCAGTGTTGGAAGTTTGTCCCACCAGGTGAGGAGGAGAGACCAAGAGTTTTGCAAGTGGCCCAGCAGGGTGGTGGTTTCTCTGGCAGGAGAAGTTTAGCCTGGTTCCCTATAGATATTCCCAGTTATTCATGGGCTGTCTGGGAACAGCTTTTCCTCCTCCCTCTGTGCTGATCTAAGAGTTCTTGGCTGGGATTAGTGGGATTCAGAGGCACAGGAGCCCACCAGGAATGTTGTGTGAGCAAGGGATCCTAGACAGATAGAGAGATCTCACCTAAAGACGGAAAAACAGAGCTTTGAATCCTGAATGCTCTGTAATTCCAGACATTTGGACTTCCTTTGTGAGGCAAAGTGATATTAAAGGAAGGAAAATGTTTTCCTAGGGACAGGTTATGCTCCTTAAAAAATACTTCAGATATTATTACTTTGCACAAATTCTTGGTGGGGAATAAACAGGGTTTAAAGACAGCCAGAGCTGTTAAAATTTATGATATCAAAATATATTCTGTCCAAATATTTTTACCATAAGTGAAGATCGTTAACTGTCCCTTCATCCTGCTCCTGGGAAAGGAGGGAGAGGAATCTGAGATGTCTGATGTGTGAATTCCTTCATTTATCGCTGCTTTATTGCCTGGCAGAGCAACAACAAGTGGCTTCAGAGCTTGAATGGATACGGATCTGAAGGAATTCCTGCTGCTGAACAGTGCTTCTGTGGGCTAGAGGGGTGTTTTCCAAGTGACATATTTCCAGAGGCACCTACACACATACTTCACATCCCAGCCCACATGCCAGCGCATGTTATTAGCCTGCAATTATTCTCCAGGGGTTGAGCAAGCAGATTCTGCTCCCATCGAGTTGTGTGGCAGCAGGAGGGGACTTTCTGGGGCCTTTGTGTGTGCAAATAGAGGCTGGGATATGGATGTGCTGAGCCCCTGATGTCCTGGTCTCCTTGGTTCTGCTTTTTCTATGAGGAAAAGCTGAGCCAAGTTGTAAAGCCAGTGGCAGATCCTCGAGACCAGCACATCTCTGAAATCTCCTCTCCACTTTTTTGTCCTACAGCATTTGACTAGAAGGTCCCAGGGGTGTGTTCTTTATTTTGGAAGCCCCCACTGTGTGATGCTGCTCTGTCAAACACAGATCAGGGACAGACACCCAGAGCTCTGCATCCTGCACCCTCCACAGCCCTTTTCCCATGGGCTGCAGCAGAGGCACCACTGCCCTTTAATTCCCACTGCCACCACCAGCAATGAAATTTTTTTGCCACCAGAAAAAAAAAAAAAAAAAGCAAACGGTACCTCAGTCTTCCCTAAAAAATTAATTGTCCTACTTCCTGGAATTATTACTTTCTCTCTTGACACTTATCTATTAATTGCTATTGGATGGAAAGCAGCAGATGGACAGGAGTGCATTACACACATGATTTAAGGGCCAGGGTTACAGTGCCACCTTCTTTTATTATTTCACTGGAGCTGGGCTCTAACGTAGTGATTGTTAATATTTGCATTGGTTTGCCTGCGAGTGCCTGGAAGAAAAAGGCATCTCTCGGGTTTATTTTTCTTGGCACAGGCAGCCTGTACATACAATGCATCTTTAGTTTTTGTAAGCAGTGGAAAAGCAGCCTGGGAAGGGTGATGCTGAGTCCATGGTGAAGGGCTGCCCAGGGGGAGAGCCCCCAGCAGGGTGTAGCTCTGGACCCCATTTCCAAAGGAGGTGCTGGAGCAGGGTCCTGTGCTGTGTTCCCAAACCTTTGCCAACCCCAACTCACAAGATTCCCTTAAAACTCCAGCAAATGCATGTTCTTTTAAGCTGTAACAAGGGAGTTCTTTTCTCTGCCTTCTACCTTTGGCATTATTTGGGTTCCTGGGGGTTTTTGCTTTTCTCTGGAACCATCAAGGCCAGAAAATGACTCCTGAAAAAAAGAGGAAAGTCGAGATTCTGGTACATTCACAGGTCTCCCAGGACTGAGGCCTTACCAAGCCCATCAGCTCTGAGGATATGTTTGTAAGAGTTGGCAGTGACCAGGTTTTCATGTCCAAGTGTTTGTGCAAGTGAAAGCCCAGATTTCCATTCGTCTGAAAATTATATGGTGCGATAAGGAAACGAAGTGCATGAAAAATATGGCCAAGCTAAAGCAGCCTCCAGCTTCAGAGCTGGGGTGAAGGCATGTGAAAATGTGTTCCATTAAGTGAGTGAAATGATGGGTTTCATGTAGTGCAGGGATTTTTTTATCCCTTTCTATTTTTTTGGGGGGGCGGGCATAAACACATGAGGAGATATGTGGGGTGTGCAGTGAGGGGGTGCAAGGGAGGGACCTGTCAATAAATAGAACTTCTCTAAATATCTCAGAGCAGTGGGTGCTCCAGGCAAGTTTGTCCATGTTATTAAATGAACGAAGAAGAAAAAAAAAAATCTGCTCTTTCTGTATGAAATCCTGTAGATTTTAAGGGATTATTCAGGGCTGCAATTTGCAGCCACCTCATTCCTGTGGGTCAGAGCAAGGTGAAGCAACAATTGTCCCAGAAAATGCCATCACTGGAGTGATTAACCCCAGGAATATTGGAAAAGGAGCTTTTTGTCAAAGCACAAAGGTAGGTGGAGTGTTGGGGAGAGACAACTCCTAACCAGAACTGATGGAAAATGCTCTCCAGGCTCTGGGCCAAGGGCAGTGGACCTGGCTCCTCGCTATCTGTTTGAACATTTGCACCAGTCCTGGGGGATAAATGAAGCCACTGAGGTTTGATAGTGTGCTGCAAACATTTTGTTCCTATTTTGCAACGTGTCAGCCTTTAAAGACACCAGTGTGGGGTGCAGGGCAGTGGAAATACATCCCCACAACACCAGAGCCGTGCGTCCCAAACGGCAGCGCCGTGACCCCGGGGCCATGGGAAGGAGCCTGCAGCTCATCTGGAGATGTCTGCAAGGGGCTCCTGATGCTCCACAGCACAGGAGATTTGGGAGCCATCAGGCAGGACATGAGGCAGAGGAACTGGAAGCCATCAGGAGTGAGTGGTTCCCTTGGGTGGCAGCAGCTGTGCCATGGACAGTCCCCGGTGCAAAGCTGGGCAAGGGAGCCTCTGCCTCTCCTCCTGTGCCCTTATCCACCCTGCAGGCACCTCTTCTGCACTGGGGCAGCCCTGCTTGCTCCTTTGCCATGAGAATAAGCCTGGGACAGGCTAGGGATGAGCCTGGGAGAAGCAGGTGAGGATGGGGCTCACTGGCAGCCCCTGTGCTCCCACTGCTCCCTCTTTTGGAGAGGAAATCCTGGGGTTCACAGAGGCAGGAGCCAAGACAGGCTCCAAAGCCCAAGGCAGCAGCTCACACCAAGCCTGGCCTGGTGACACAGTCACCCAAACCCAGGTGGCAGCTATCCCTGCCAGGTCCCAGAGCCTCTTTGCAGAGGTGTGAGGAGCAGGAGGGAAGGAGCAGAGATGTGTGCTGGGATTTCGCTGTTACTGCTGTGCAAAGCCAAACTGGTTTTTTTTCCCCTCAGAAATACATATAATGCTTCAGGCCCCCAGGGTGTGAGTGTCCTCAGGCAGCAGATGTGGCAGGAGTTAGGGATGCTTCCTCCCTGGCACCATAACAGCAGCGGTGCCAGAGCTGTGGTTGTGAAATCCAAACCCAGGGGAGCCGAGTGTCACCTCCCTAAGAGGGAGGTCAGGCTCAGGAAGCTGCCAGAGCTCGGGGGGTTCAGCTCGAGGATGTCCCAGCCAGCCCCGAGCTGTTCCAGCCCAGGTTTCAACTCGCCCGCGTTTCCGAACCGCTCCTGCTCTCAGCAATTGATACAAGCCTGGCTTGTTTTCAGCTGAGCCCGTGCCTGGGTTAGCGGAACCATAAAAAATGTCAAGCACGTGAAAAACAAGGGGTCTCAGGGAAGCTGTCTTGGGTAACAGGAGCACTCCAGGCAGGAAATAAACTGGGGCTGTGCTGGGGGGTGCTGCATCACCTCACCGTGACCATGGGCAGGACAAAACCCTCAGGGACATCCTGCTGAGGAGCCCCCAAAATGTGTGGGCAGGTTCCTTCCAGGGTGGATGGTTTGTAAAAGGCTTCTCCTGCCCAGGGATGTTCCTCCCTCTGGGTTTGTGGGAAACAAAGATCTGGTTGTGGGCTGAGCTCCCATTTTTCATATGAAGAGGTTTTGTGGTACCAGGACAGCCCTTTGCTGGCTGATACATTTTCTGAAAGGATGTTTAAGCACAGATAAGAGTGTTTCCAAAGCTATTTGTGTCCCAGCCAAAGAACTCTGCAATGGGAGCAGACCTGCATTTTATCTCCCAGTGGGAAAGGAGTAAAATTAGTTGAGGGACAGGGTGAGGCTGGATGTTTAGTAGCCCAGCCCTAAGTTATACATGGAGATAGCTGGAAGCTGGACTTTACTGGCCAAACCTTGTGTTTCCCCTGTCCTAAACCATCCCAAAGTGAACCAGTAAAGTTTCAAACACGATGGATGTAAAGCAGAGGTCACAAAGCAGGATTTGGACAGCTCAGGGTGGTGCTGGGATGCAGCAGGTGGGAACTAAGTCACTGCAATATAAAAAAATCCTCTGACCATTTATCCAGGCTTTTCAGTGGATTAAAACCAGATTTTAATGAAGGATTTGTCTGCCTTTCCTGTGATTATTTTCCCTTCTCAGCACAAGCGGGATCTGTGTGGCAGTGTGGGGCACTGGCAGGGTTCTAGCTCACCATCAGAAGGTGAAGGGTGCAGGAGACATAAAAAGTTTTATATAAATGTAGGATGAACCAACCTCAAAAAAGAAAATCTTTCTTTTCAGAAGCACTGCAGGGAACTGTGTGTCCAGATCTCTGGTCAGGGGGATTTGAGCTTCTGATTCCAGCTTGGAGAGCTGAGTCATGTGAAGGCTGCAAATCTGATTCTCCATCTGTGACCAGACTTCCAGGCTTCAGTGGCAGGCAGGATTTGGCCTGCTCCAGTCATCCCAAATCCATCTGCTTGTCTCAAGTGAAATCTAATTTGGCACTTTTGTGAGATTTGGCCATCGTTAATTACGGCCCCGATTAATGGCATAATGTAGGCTCCGAGAGCTGCTGAACTCGAGTCTGCTCTGCCGAGTCAGGGCTTGGCTCGGAAAAATGTTGTGAGATGCCACTCTTGGAGAGGATGTTTCACTGGGCACTTCATTTAGGACGAGTCCTAATGTGCATTTGGCTCGCAGAAGAACTAATGGTTGCACAGACTATCTAAACATGACCCCAGAGATTATAGGTCGGCACCGTGTGCTGAGCACAACCATCTCCTTCTGCAAAATGAAACTTAATCACGCACCCAAAAGCAGCGAAACATCGAGTTAGCAGCAAGTTTGCCCTCCTGTTATTAACTCTGATTTGTTGCTTTAAAAAACTGCCTCTTGCTTGATTTTTCTAGTGGGATCTCACAAAGCAAAGTCCTCCTACTCCCCTTGGAAAAGCAGGAAAGCATATTAAGAGCGCTGATAAAAGGTAAACAAACCAGGAGACACAAAGTTTCTTGATATGCTCTAATTGAGCTGGTTTCCTTACTTCTGCTTTGAAAAGGAACAGCCATGAGGCATTCTTGAGAGAGCCAAGGGAACTGCTGTTATCTCAAAAAGGTCTCCTTAATGTCTCGCTCGTGGGGGCTCCAAGTCTGCTCCGGCCATTGCCTGGAAGTCTAAGAAAAGAAGTCTACTGGCCTCTGTGATAAAGCTCCCATTTTTAGGCCTTGGGAAGGATGGGGTTGTTGACAGTTCATTCCTGTGAAAATCCAGCGCAGGCTCTGTCTCGGGGTTGTAAATGGAAGGAATATATGGCAGCACTAATGCAAAAGGTATGTGATTAGATAGTCGTGGCTGCTATCTGCCCCAGCGTCCTGCTGATAGGCAGCTCTCTGCTGGTGCTAAATGGGAGCCATCAGAGTTGCCAGACTGACGCCAGGCCCTTCATCAGCTGCCTCCCAGATAAGGGGGGAGGCTGCAACCTTCACGTAGCGCGACGTTTCCCCAGTGGGTGAACTTGAGCGTTCCTGCCTGCGTCTTTCACAGGAATCTTGAGGGGCCAGAACAGGGATAATTTACAGTTTCGTACTGCAAGGAGACCAAAAGTTCAGCGTGATCTGTGGCAGCCACACACAGCTCCTGGTGCCTGCCCAGGCCGGAACCTTCTCCTGAGAGGTTCTAGACACGGTGGCAGCAGAAGACCTTGGATGGTGCTGCTGTTCCAGGCTCCTCAAGGTGGGAGCCTGCCTGGCCACAGCACCCCCCATGGGATAAACCATCTCAAACCCGTGCTCATGGTAGAGACAAAAAGAGATGAAAATGATCTGCAGTGAGGGACCCACTCAGGGGTGCTTCAAGAGGGCACCACCAGGGTCCCTGTTGGAGATCGATGCCCTGGCAGGTCAGCAGCCCCAGGCGTTGATGGGCTGAGCCCTGCAAAGCGCAGTGAAGGACGTGGTGGAGCTCCAAAATGGACATGATGGAGCTCCAGCTGCTCCAGTTTGAGCTCTGAGCTCTGTGGTGGGAGTGGAGCAGGTCCTTGCTTACCTGTAGTGCTGGCAGGGTTTGGTCCACAAACCTCTTGCACAGACCCAAAGAGATGTCCTTCCATGGGCATCCCACCCACTCAACATCCAAACCCCTGGAGGGGTAAGCCAGCAAAATCAGCTCCCTCATCCTGTGTGGCCACCACTGAGTTCTGCTGCTGCTGGGGAGCTGGGATGGAGTCACACCCTGTCCCTGCCCTTTACTTGGGGCATGTGGGAGATGCCCCTGGTGCTACAGCTGGCTCTGCAGATTTCCAGGGATCTAGGTATGCTCAGCAGAGTGTTTTCCACCATTAGCTTCCCTGCACGCTGTAGCTCGAGACCTTTCTAAAATCTTGTAGCACACAGCAGTGGGTGCTGACCTTCATAAAAGCTATAAACCCTCCCCAGTGAAATGCACTGCAGCCAGGATCTCAGGAACACTGGTTCCAGTTAGTCCAGAACACGATTCAAAGGCACCCATAATTTCTAGGATCAGATGCCAGCTGTTTCTAGGAACATGCTGGAAGCACTTGGTAGACCTGAAGGCTCCACAGACAATTGCATTTCCTCCTTAAGCCTTATCTTTTTCCACACCCTAGAAAAACCTTAGAGCTTATTCATTCATTGAAACAGAGGGGAACTTTCCTCTAATCTTTTCTGGGTGACTCACAGGCTGTCAGAGCTGCCATCGGAGGCGTGACCAGACCGTGGGGATGTTGACCCGAGTTTTCTCTGGGCTTTTCAGCTTGGGTACAGCATTGGCTGCAAATGTCACCCCTATTTTTCCTTTCTGTTTGAAGATCAGTTCAAACAGTGTTCCCATGGCAGAGTGGATTCCCACGTGTGTGCCAAGCAGTGGGTGACACCACAGTGGGAGCTCTTTGGGTTTGAAGGAACCATGTGCATCCTCCTGTTGGTCCCCATGGTCTCTGGACCCCACACGTGTGACACAGGCAGGCTGGAGAGCACAGCTCCCTCAGAGCCATGTGTGGGCTCGTTAGTCATTGTTTGCAAGGATTTGAGTGATGGCCAGCACTGATAGAAATGTCTACAGAGCCCTGGAGATTCATAACTGTCGGCACAGAAGAGCCTCCTACAGAAAATCCTTAGCCTTAAATCCCTAAATCCAGGTGCCAGGCTTTTGCTGGCAGCTGGGGCAGGGATGCCAGAGGTGTCCTGTCTGGCAGCTGGAAGGTTGGACAAGACACAGAGTCAGATGTTGCATGGAGTAGGTGTGAAATTCAGTTTAACTGAACTGATCTTCAAACAGAGAGAAAAAATCAGGGTGACATTGGCAGCAAAAGCTGCACTCAGTAAATGACATCCCTGGGTTCACTGCAGTGCATTTCATGAGGATTGTTTTGTTCCTCTCTTCCTTTGTGCTTCCTCTGCCTCTTTTTAAAACTGTCTTGGTTTTCCTGTCTTTTCCATGGAGTAACTACACTACATTTTGCAGTGACTGTCAGATTTCACATTAAGTTTGTTTCTGATTTCTTTGAGCTGCCAATTTAACAATGTGTGTGAAGCTGGAGGTATTTGAGTGGGTACAACTCAGGTGCAATGCATTGTTTAATACAAAAAGGAAAAAAACCCCATGATTTGGGGGATCTGATGGGTGGCACTAGCTCTGACATCCCACACGTGGCTGGCTGGGTCTGGGCATCACCTCCTCCAGCCAAAGAGCCAAAAGAGAAAGCAAAAAGAGATACAAATACTTTTTTTTTGCATGCCTGCTGAGAGCTGCATTTCTGTGTGTGCTAAACCAGGCTTTAGAAGCAAGTTTAGAATTTCAACTTTCGTTTTGAAGGGCGACCACCAACCACCTCTGTGAGGGACATCCTGACTGATGCTGCTGCTGCAGGGAGTGTGGGCCCTTCATTTCTGGGAGCCAATTTGAAAGCCAAGTTTAAACATGCAGACCACTGTTTATTTCAGTGAATCATGCATGCCTAGGACCTGATCCTGCGAGCTCCAGAACATCTCCTGGGAGATCTTGAGAGCTCTCCTTGATACTGCAATTATCCCTTTTCAACTGGAAGACTAAGGCAGCAACTGTGTTGCTTGGAGAATTGCAAGGGAGGGCTTGGTGGTTTGGGTTCTGCTGATGAAAAAACCCATTAGGGGCGAGCTCACCCCATTAATTGCCCCAGTAGCATCTTGTGGACAAACAAGTGGTTACATGAACAGCAGTTGGTCACACAGCCAGGGGTTGTGCCTGCTTGTTTGTTCACTGTTTATATCACAGGTCAAAGGAGCTGACTTGAAGACCTGCACCTTTTCCATCAGCAGAACCTGCCCGTGTAGGGGATGATCACGGCCACATTTTCTCCCATCACATTGTCCATTTTCTGCCCAGTGTGAAGCTCAGAGCTGCCACTAGGAGTAAAGACAGGTATTTCTGTGAGGTTTGAAGCCATATTTATTTCAAATCATCACCTTTCCCTTTTTATTCAGACAGAGCAGATCTTGGTCTTAACCACCGGGCAAGGTCAGATAAACCCAGCACAACTGGATAAACCCTCCCATGTGAAGGAATGAAGCTGTGGCTGCCCCATCCCTGGAAGCGTCCAAGGCCAGGTTGAATGGGGTTTGGAGCAACTTGGGGTAGTGGAAGGTGTCCCTGCCCATGGGGACAAGATGAGCTTTAAGATCCCTTCCAACCCAAACCCTTCCAGGATTCAACGATTCTGAGAGCGCAGCCCTGTTCATATGGGTTTATCTCTTTCCTTTACTGCACCTCCTGTTTGCTGCTTGGCAACTGGGATAATATTATTGCACACACACATTAACTGAGCTCTTACCTGCAGTTAGGGTTTATTTCTCATTCCAGGTGAGCAGATCCAAGCCCTGCCATTTTGAAGGCTGCTCTCGTTGCAGTGCGGAGCAGCTGCCAAAAAGGAGGCAGCTTCCAGCGCTGAGGGGATGAGTCACGTTCTTACACACTCGACAGGATTAGACATTTCACTCCTTAATGCTTAAATGGAAGGTCATTAAAACAACCCTGTGGTTTGGGGAGGATAGCAGCTCCATAAGTTGCTTATTTTGGTGGCAAGTGAAAAGCTTGGTTTGAATCTAAATTGATTCTGTGTCGTGGCAGGGCTCCTCCGTGCTGCTGCCTCTGTTCTTGCTTTGTTGTGTCCAACCATGTCCCAGAAAAGGGAGAACTTTCCTGATTTATAGCAGGGTCCTGCTGGAGCTCAGGAGCTGCAGTGCCCCAGACAGGCACATGAGAGCCCCTGCTCCAAGAGAACAACTTCAAGGGATCAGACAAAACACGGAGTATGGGAAACTCTGGGGAGATATCAAGGCTGGAGGGTGAGTGGTGTGTTTTACCTGGGGTCAGTGGTCACCATCCTTTCCAGAGTAAGGATTTAAAAAGCCAGTGATACCTCTCCAAACCTCTCAAGGCAGAATCATTTTTTATGGTGATAATAAAAATAACTTGCCCCATGAGCAGCAGAAATACTGAAATCCTCCCTATTTTTACCTTGTGATGGGATTTCTGTGTGACAGCAAAAAAGCAGCTCCCAATTCCAGCTTGTTCTGACACAGTATTTCCATCCTGCCAGTAAATTCTTTGGTGTCACATCTTCTGGGCTGTAGATTTTTCCTTCCTCAGCAGTGGTGCTCAGATGTTCCTCTCCTCCCATCTGGAATGTTCATGGAGCCCCTCACCTGTGGCACAGCTAAATCAGGTGGTGACTGACCCACGACTGTAAAAGTCCCTGCCGTGGTTGGGGAATGTGTGCACGTGGTCACATCCACTGTGAGCAGCTACACAAGCTTAGAAGACCAGGTTAAAACACAAATGTGTTCTGGATAAGGTCATGCAGGGTTTGATCTCCTGGTTTCCAGACTGAGCCCAGGGAGGAGCCTGGACAGCAGCAGTGGGTGGAAAGCCTTGGGAAGGGTCTGGAAGCAACGGCACTCCAGGCTGGGCTCACCCAGGGTACAAAACATCTGCAGCAGGTTGAGGTAAAGCACCATGAAAATCGTTTTCACAGCCCACCATCCCCGTGGAGCTGAGATCTGTCAGGCTGTGTCTCCATCAGGGCTGCTCCACTCCGAGGGAGCCGTGAGCAATTCCCAAACCCAAACGCCTTTGCCCTCCTCCTGGAGTGGTTGGAGCTGAGGGGTGGATGATGAAACGTGCTTCTCTTTAATCTGCCTGGATTAGGAATGTTTCATTGCTCACTGGGAAGAAACTGCAGCAGGATAAGTGATGTTAACAGCAGCTAATCAGATGGTGCCAAAGCAAGTCCCTGCACATCAGGCAAAGCCTCATGCTCAGGGAGAGAGGGGAACACGCTCCCAGCCTGTCAGGGGAAGCACATCAACAAGGAGTTCTGAGGGCCAGGAGCAAGGACAGGTGATCAGGGGGAAGGTCCCAGCCCTCATCCTGGGCAAAGAGTGATTTCATTCCAGGATAGGCAGGAAAACAGAGGTGACCTCAGTGTTGTTTGGGGGCAGGTCAATGCCAAGGACAGGCAGTTGTTATATGGAAGGGAAGCTGCCAGGCTTTCTTGATGCTGGAGATAATGGGAGAAAGTGAAACCTGTAGTTATTGGGGGATTTTGAGTGAAAGACTTGCTGTTTTAAAAATTATTGAATCTCAGGCTCAAGTTTATTTTGGGAGTTTGGGGGCAGGTGCTGGTTTGTGGTTTGTGAGTGCAAGTTGAACACTTGGCTTGTGTTGCTTCTTGTTTCAGATCTCTATTAATTTTATACATTTTTAAAAAGAAAATAATTAAGCCCCTCTGTTCTCTGGGAGATCCATGTGGGTATGGCAGTGTTCACCCTTCTCTGTCACTCTTACAACCATGTGTCAGTTTTGCCTGCATCCCATTCCAGAACTGGTGCTAAAATCTGGTTTTGGCTTCTCTAACACAGACCCAGAGCAACTCCACTGGCTTCCAGTATCACTTGGAGAAAGATCTGGCACGTTCTCTTCTTCCTTTTGTGTTTCCAGGGGACCTCTGGTCCCATCTCTAGGTTGGGTGTTGTACTCATATATTTTAAATATAATCTCACTCACCACCAAAGTGACTGTCAGCCTCTTCCTGTGATCCCTGACTGTTTCCTGCTGCTGGACACCCTTGGTTTTATCCAAAGTGGTTCAGCCTGAGGGTCTGATCCTATGCCTGGAGCAAGGTTTAACAGTGAATGGAGAGCACAGACTTCAGCTGTGTTTTTATCCCCATTGGCTGCTTGAATTGGACCTTGGACTCCCAAAGAATGGAGCTGTTTTTACTTTATAAAACCTAAAATTTATGTTCTGCAGAACCGGGTGGGGCCAGCAGAGAAAAGCTTGATACCAAAGCCTTGTCTTCTCCTGCTGAACTCCCTGACTTCAGCTCTGTGCCTTAACCACAGGATCACCCCTTGTCCCCTCTGTGGGGCCATTTATTCATGAACCAAAACCAAGCTGATGGAAGCCACGAAAGAGCCTCAACTTAGAGAAAGCCTCTGCCGTGCCTGCAGAGCTCCTTCAGCCCAGGGCCAGCAGGGCAGGCTGGGCTGTGGTGGCTCCCAGAGCCAGCAAGGACATGGTGACGTGGTGGATAATCACCACGTGTCCCTCAGAAGGTTCACAGGGATGAAAAGGCTCTGTGCAATTGTAGATTTTATTTTTTCCCCTCTAAGGCCAGCGTTTGGCTTGGGCTCCCCAAAGCAGTTCAGTTTATTAATAGTCTGTTACTGGAGCCGAAGTGACTCCATACAGGGGAGTTATTCCATGCAAAACAAAACAGGAAAAGAAAACAATGTCCAACTCCTCGGTGCTAGAGGGGTGCTCAGAGAGCTGCATTGTTCCACCTCCTCACATGGAGCACAGGAGACCCAGGACAGAGCAGCCCTGGCAGGAGGTGGGTGCTGAGGTCAAACCCAGGGACAGAGAGAGCATTTGGGGACGAAATGTGACTGACTGCTGAAAATGAGTCTGTTCCTGGCCAAGTCACTGGTTTAAGCATTCAGAGAGAATCCAAGGGGGATCTTCCCAGGCAGCAGCAGAGTCTGCTATTGATGGGATCCCAGTGCTCACTCCCTGGAGGGCAGCAGGATCTGTGAACTCCCATCAGTGCTGGCCAGGTGTGTGCTGGGCACTGACACCTGCAGGGGAGCCTTTCCCTGTCTCTTAAACAGGAGGTTTTGTGGGGCTCCTCATTTTGGAGCCTTTTCCACTCCTTTTCCACCCCTCTGCTGTTGGTTTGATCAGCGCTGCTGGGGCCTCACCTCACCCCGGGCTTGGGTGCTTCAGACACAAGGAGAAGGTGGAGCAGGGACACAGGAGGGACAGGGGATGCAGGGGAAAACAACACCCAGGAACAGGCAGGAACAGGCTCTTCTTCCAGGGACTGTGAAGATCAAAGGAGACCTCTCAGCTCAGGAGAGCCTGGGAGGATGAGGTTGGCATCATGGAATGGTTTAAATTGGTAAAGACCTTTACAATCACAGAATCCCAGAATGTTTGGGTTGGAAGGGACCTCAAAGCTCATCCCATTCCACCCCTCCCATGGACAGGGACATCTTCCACTGTCCCAGAGTGCTCCAACCTGGCCTTGGACACTTCCAGGGATCCAGGGGCAGCCACAGCTTCTCTGGGCACCCTGTGCCAGGGCCTCAGCACCCTCAGAGCCAGGAATTCCTTCCCAATATCCAATCTAAAGTCCATTCATCAAGTACAGCCATTAAGCCATTTGTTTCTTTTTGCAACTGCTGTTTATGCTTTCCAAATCCTGCCAAATAAATTCTGCAGTGCTTTGAGCATTGCTGGCTTTTTTCACTGCCATATTTCAGCCTGTGCCCCTGTGACAGACAGCAAAGTGCCTCCCATCAGGTTTAGAGCTTGGGATCATTTTCCTGCAAGAGAATGAGCTGTAAACATCCCCTGAGCAGGGCTGCTGAGGCCTGGGATGAGTTTGGGGAATTCCATTAATCTTGGTGCCAGTACAAGGTATCCACTTAATGACATCTTCAACTTCCAGCAGCTCCAGAAAGTTTATTACATTAAGTCTGGGATGAAAACGGATCATTGGCAGTTGCAAATCTTTGTTCTAGTTCTGAATAAACCAAATTATTTTCTGGGAAATGAGGACGTGAATAAAAATGTTGGTTGAATGTGTGGATGGATTTGCTCTCCAAACTTTAGAGCATTTTAGAACTGGAATGAAGCGTGGGTTAGAAATGGAGATGATTTCAACTCAGAGAGTCAAAACGTTTCATTCTGAAATTATTTGAATTTCTTCTCATTGAAATTCCACATCCATACAGTAAGGGAGTGACCAACCTTGTGCTGGGGCACGTCTGAAACAGCTAATTTTGAATCTTTAGCTTAAAATCCCTCATCTGGGTGGAGGAGCACAGGGCCCACCAGCAGCCAGGTCTGAGGGAGGCTGAGCTGGGCACCAGGTAGGCTGGAGGCAAATGAGCTCATTAGTCCACAGGCTCGTCAGCTCCTTTCCCTCCCTTTGAACACCACAGAATTCCTCCTCATTAGTCACTGTTCATACGGTTGCACACGGATTCTTTCTTAAGCATTCACATGTTTTAGGAAGTTAGAAAACGCTTTTAAGATGCAAAAACCCCGATGGTTTTAATGAGTTTAACAATAAACAGAGGCTTTAGGCAGAGACTAAAGCGTGCACAGTGCTGGGGTCAAACCCACACTGAATTTCCACTGGCCTCAGCTCAGAGGAGCTTCAAGCCCGTGCTTTCACTTCCAAATCACGCTGGGCTGGTGAAAACAGAGTTTTTATCCATGCTTCACACATAAACGGGGAATTTTGGAGTGCTGGAGTCACTCAGAGCTCATTGCTGGGCGTTGGGTGCTGCTTTGGTTGAGTTTTTGCAGAGGAACCCTTCAGTTTAGGTTGCTGCTGGCACCCAGCACTGATCTGGCAGCAGAAAACCTTCTTCACATGCCTTTACATTTAACTGAGGCAGCTTAATTGTTACTCAATGAAAGCCCAAATCTGCAGCAGAGGCATCGCTCCACACCAGGGAGAGGAGCTGGGATTAAAGAGCTGGCAGGGAGAGCCCCTTGTGCAAGGGCAAGGAAGATCATTCAGAAATACCCATAAAACACGAGACAAATCTTTAAATATTTATTAAAAACAAAGTTTGACTGTTAATTCCCTCTCACACATGACCCGTGAAAGAGATTGTAGAGATGGGGAAATGAAACCACAAAGCCAGCCAAGGATTTGCCTGAGGCCTCAGCCATAAATCAGGCTCTCAACTGGAGAGCAGCTCTTCCTGCTCCCTCCTGACTCCATCTCCTCTCCCCAAAAAACCACAAAGGGCCGAGGTTTGGCCATGTCCCCGTGGGTGCCACCAGGGAGTGATGCTCAGCGAGGTGTCAGAGCTCAGAGATGAACCCTGCAGCTACACAGGGAGCACCAGGGAGTGCCTGGGATCTCCTTCCTTCTCCCCAATCTTATCCTGCTCCGTGATGAAACAGCCAGCCTTCTCCAGCTGGGATGAAACAACTGCGAGTCGTTGTCTCCAGCTTGAAGTCCTTTCCTGGCCTTATCAATGAAAACATATCTGAATTTTATCCAGTGCTCTGTGTCGTTGGTGGGGCACATGATTGGTGTTGGCAGGTTTTTTGTTTAAAAGAGGATTTAAATCTCTTTTTGGAGTCTTTCCGATTTTACCCAGCTGTTCTGTGATTTTTCCTTTGCATGGCTCAATCCCTACCTATGCAACCACCCGGAGCCCTGGAGACAAATCCATCTCTCTCCATTCCCTTTTGCGAGTTGGTTGAGCCTCACCCCCAGCACCCATGAGGAGCCGGGCTCCCCAAAACCCCTCCTGGGCTGCCCAAATTCCCCCTGGGCTGCCCAAACCCCCCCTGGGCTGCCCCAATCCCCTGGGTGCCGTGTCCCCGCCGTGTCCCCGCCCAGATGTGCCTGCGGAGCCTCGGCCAGCGCCGCTTCCTCCCGTGGGACTCTCCAGATAAGTCACTTGTGTATTAAAAGTTGTTTACCCCGTGCTCCGAGCAGGATGCTTCCCTTATCTGCAGGCAGAGCCAATTCCCCCCGTGCCTCCGTCACTGCTGGCTCCTGGCTCCCGTGGCTCTGCGTTATCTCCGTCTGCAGCACAGCCAGAGCCTGCCCCGAGCAGCCCCCGGGCTCACTGTGCCCACTCCGAGGCTTCAAAGGCTCTCAATCGCTCTGTAATTTGAATCTTTAACAACACGTGGAGAAAGCTCCCGGAGCTGGCCTGTATCATGTCTCCTCCGAGTGGCTTCATAAATACCACGCTGAGGAATTTGGGTTTTCTCCTCTGTGTGCGTGTGTGTGTGAGGGATGTTTGTGTTCTTAAAAAATGCATTTTCTGCTTTTCCCTAGAAAAACTGCTACACGTCTACTGTGCAGCTCTTTTTGCTCACCTTCCCATCCCTGTGCCACAGCTCTGGCTCTTGTACCCTCACCGAGGGCAGGGTTTAGCCCCCACCCCTAATTCCATCCCTAATTCCCAAGCCAGAGGGCTCCAGTGGCTCCTCCTGGGCCACCACCGTGGTCAAACCCCCATTCCCATCTTGCTGAGATGCAGAAGCCACGTGCAGAAAGTCAGGATAGAGGGGGGGGGAAAAAAACTCGATGGAATGTATTTATCTGAAAACAATAGTGTGTCTGGATGGAAAAGGCAGCGTTTGACACCAATCATGTGGTTGTTGTTAGTGTTTTCCAAAACACCCAGGGGTACCTTATGTGTTAAGTAAGGGCAGCTTGGCCTGTTCTGCTTAAAAAGCCAAAAGTGCATCCCTGCACCTCCAAGTGCTCTTGTGTTTCAGCCCTGCACTGAGGCCCAGCTCCCTGCCAGAGGAATTTCCCGTTCCCCCAAATCTGCAGTCACGGGGCTTGAGCTCAGCCCAAGATGCTGCAGCAAATATTTACGGTTGTGTTTCAGCGCTCCCTTTCCAGCCCTTCCCTGAAGCAGCAGAGTGTCCTGGAAGCCTGGGCTGGTCCTGGCAGCCCTGCCTGGCTCTGTGCTGCCACGAGGCCTTGGGATGCCATTCCCAGTGCCCCAGCTCTGGGTGCACTCCTGGGCCGGGTGCTCTGGGATGACCCTGCTCGAGCAGGGACAGAGCACCGATGTCCCCAGCGGTGGTGGGGACGGTCCCTTCCAGGCTGGCTCGTTCTGTGACTCTGTGGGGACCCCACGGGGACGATGCCGGTGGGCGATGGTGCAGCACCACGGCTCCAGCTCCATCCTTCCACCAGGCACAGAGCTGCTGCAAGGAGGGATTGTTTGAAGCTGCTCCAGCCGAGGGTTCATTTCCTCGGCTGAGGCAGCCCCAGAAACCCAAGATCCACTGATAGCCATTGAGCAAGGATTTCCATTTTTGGTGCGAGCTCAGACTTAAAATAGACAGTCTTGAGCGAGGAAGAAACTCTGTTGACAGAACATAGGGAACATTCCTCCAGTGTACTTTTGCAAAGGACTATCTCTGTCTTTAATCTCCACGGCGTTTCCTGCAGGTCTCCCGGGCCCAGCTTCCCTCTCATTGTTCCTGGCGCTTTTGGAAATGACCTCAGGCAGTTTGCAGTGACTGGCGACCCACGGTCAGAATGACTAACCCAGTCTGTCTCCATCCCTTGGACATGTCCCATTGACTAAATAAATGACAGGCACTGACATGTGAATAGAAACAAAAACAGCCTGACAAGTGAAATCTTAACTCTTTGGAGCAAAGAGACGTCTGGACGCGGGCTCATCCTGCTCAGGGAATCGCTGCAAAAAAGTTCTGACAAGGGTGAAAACGCAGCGAGGCCGCCCAGCTGCTTGGGACACAGGCAGACTGGAGAGACAAACGCCTCTAATATTACTTTTAATTGTCGAAAATTGGATTGTGCGGCTTTTTATCTCGGCACATCTTTAATTAAAAGAGCGGCTCGGTGTTTGTGCGGCCGTTTGGGTGTCTGGGCTCAGCAGGAACAATCCCATTACAAGGGGCAGTGAGGACAGAGGCTGGCACAGCATCCCAGTCCTACCTTGGACCCCCAGCTCACCACAGGGGAGCCTGGAGATGCTTTCTGCCATTCCTCTTCCCTCCCACTGCACAGACCCACCCTTCGGAGAGCTGATCCTGGCTCCCCAGGCCTGCATGGACCTGCCTGCACCCTTGTGAGGGAATATATGGATCTATGCCCCTCCTAAAAGCCACCAGTGCTGCTGCTGGCAGGTTTCGGGGACACAATTCCTGATTTTGCCCAGCTCCCTCCATCCCCATCCCACCAGAGTTTGGGAACGTGCCCCACCATCCCAGCAGGAGCCATTTTTTAATGCTGTCTTTCTTGGTGCTGTTTATGCACCAAACTTGCTGTCTTTGAAATCCAACAATAGTTTTACCAACAAGAATAGAATTAGTGTTAATAAGCTACATTTGTGGATTTTTTTTGTTGTTGGAAAAGTAGGCAAGTATTCTCTTCAATTTCATCAATGAAACCCTGTAATGACAATAATTAATAATGCTCTTTAGCAGTTATTAGCACTGGGTGCCTTGTTAGGATGTCTGTGTTAGCTCAGGTTTAATAATGAGCTTCGCATAAATCCAAAAAGAAGAAAATAATGATACGGGGAGTGGTTGTAGCACTGTGGTCTGAGAGCTTCTTGCTTTAATGTAAGTAACAAATAATTCCCTCTGGCTCTCAGCATTTGTGGATAAGGCCATAAAAAAGCAGAAAAAAAAAAAAAAAAGAAAAAGAAAGGAGGAAACCTCAGCTAATAAAAATGCCACCCTGGCTTTATGGCCGCACGAGGAGCGTTTGTTGTGTGGCTAATGATGATGGGAACAGCTCCTGTTGGGATGTCCCTCTGTCCTCCTGCACGTGTCCCACCTGCTTGGAGAGCAGAGGGACAGGGGTGTCACTGGAGCAGGGTCACTGTCACTGCCACAGGCACAGCCCTCAGCTGGAGGTGGCTTCAGGAGGGGTTGGCAGGACTTGCAGCCAAAGATTTTGTCCTAACCTGGCTTTGGGAATTTATTGTCTTTTTTTTCCCTTGTGCTGAGCTGGTGCTGGCCAGCTGCTGTCCCTGCCACGGGGCTGGGGATGCTCAGTGAAGAGAGGGAAGCTCCCGTGAGAAGTGGGACAAGAATTGCTGGGATTTGGTTCCTGCCACCCCTCAGCTGAGCTCTCCACACTCCTCCTCTCTCACTGGTTCATCACATCTGGTCACTGTGCATCAATCATTCACCAGCTGAATAGAAAAGAGGCTGGGAGCTAAAGCCTGCTCATTACTATAAAAATGAGTTTTCTATTGAGTGCCTGCTCCAGTCCATGCTCCATCCTCTCCTCACCCCAGCAGGGCCTGGTGGGATTTGTGGGAAGCTCTTTGCAGACAGCAGCTCAGTTTTGCATCTCTGAGCCAGGCTGGGTCTAGCACAGGCTGGATTTTGGGAAGGCAGTGAGGGGTTCAGGCCCACCTCAGGAGGTAAAGAAAGGTCAGAATTCAGCTGGGACCTGTCTGGGGAAGGTGGCAGGTGCTGCACCAGGGCTTGGCTCACCAAAACATCAGCACAAGGGTTTAGTGTCAGAAATGCATGTCCAGCTATGGAAAACCCCTGTCCTGGCTCCAAGAGGATGGAAAGGGCTCTGCAGAGGGCACCTGCACCCTAGAGCTGCCTGACTGGCAGCCAAGATCCCTGTGCAGCAGGGAGAGGAGCTGCTGGCACCCACAGAGCCCTGGGGAAGGAGCTGCTGCTCCTGATCCTCTCCCAGCAGCCTGGAATGTCAGAGCCAGCGTTTTCCTGGGCAGACAGGGGTTCCCAGCAGAGTCTGAGGAACAGAAGGGCCAGCCCTGGGGGTGCCAGCTCAGAGAGGGCTTTTCTCATTCCATGGTGTGGCAATGGAATGGAGAAGATCCCCTGGAGACCTGACTGGCTTCCAAGCACCATCTGCCCTCTCAGCAAAGCCTGCTGCTGTGCTGGGTGTTTGAGCTGGCTGTTTGCTGGACCAAACTGTGTCCTGCTGTGTCCTGGTGTCTGTTTAAGGGTGATTTGCTCTCAGTAACACCCAGCGGTGCCAATGCCTTCAGGGTCAGCTCCTTTCCTCCCTAATCCGGCTTTCCTTTGGAAAAGCAGCTCTGGAGATGCTGCAGGGATCCAGCTGCCAGCAGGGACACTCAAATCGCAGTTTCAACACAAAAAGAGATGTGGCTTTGATACTTCAGCAATGAATGCCTCTGGCTACCTTTGGTCCAGACTCAGAACAGGGAAGCCAATATTCTCTTTTTCCCATCATGTTTTTTCTTACCCCCATTTAGAGGTTGTGAGAATTTCGGTGAAGCATCAGCCCAGCGTGTGCTGCTCCCACAGCCGTGCCCCAGGACCAGCTTTAGAAGCCTCTTGCCTTTTTCAATTTTCCCTTGCTGCCTCTCCAGCCAGTGACTCAGTCCCTATTTCTATTCTCTTCCCACTTCTGTTCCTGCTTCTCCAAAGTTTTGGTCAGCGGCAGCAGCTTTTGCTAATGTCTTGTGGCTGCTCCTCTCGGAGTTATTATTGGAGATGCCTACGAAATAACAGTGCTGCTCTGTGAGACGCTGCTGCACCACTGCAGAAAATATTTACCAAAGCTGTGGTAAGCAGCTCTTTACTGGAGTGACTGGCGTCTGCTCTGAAGCTGCCCAGACGCCACTCACTCCAGCAAAGAGCTGCTGCAACAGAACAAATTGCCCAGGGCAGCAGATCTTGGGCAGGGAGAAAAGCCAGCAGCCCAGTCTGTCTGTCTTTGTGTTTTCTAAGGGAGAAAAATTATCTTTTTACAAGCCTGCCCTAGTTGGCTCTGACCAGCTCTTCCCAGAAAATACCATCATAAATAGGAGAGCAAAGCAAACTACTGCAGAAATGGACAGGTTGCCATTTAGGGCTGACCTTTCTCAGATCTGCTTTGGTGTCTCCAACTTTCCTTCTCCTCCAGCCCCGCCGTGTTTTTAGCTCCTGCTTCTAGCAGAGGACCACTGGACACAACAAACCTCAATTAAAATCAGTTTTGGACATAAACATATACATTTGTATATACTCCCTTTGTTTTCTGGACCAGCTCCAAATAGAATAATCCTTTTTTTTTTTTTAAATCCTGTCCCCCTGGGGAACTTCCAGTTTTGTGTTTGCAAATTCTATGGGTAAACATGGAGAGGGGTAGATTTATTTTTTTTTAAGGACACTGGGCTTGGCATGCTACACAGTTTGTTGCTGGATCAGCGTGGTGGCAGCACACAGAGCTGTTTTTCTTACTCAAATAGTCCCTTTCCAGCTCAAAAATGACAATTTATCAAAGCCAAGCCAACAGGGATGTAAAGGGCAGTTTCAGAACTGGATATTATCTGCCTAGAAAAGGCTCCAGAAAGGCAGACTGTGTCTACAAGTTGCTGAATAAAAGGTGATAGAAGGACAAACTCCTGGTGATTTCTGGATGAGTCCTCTGGTTATAATTCCCTTCCCATCTGAGCAGAGCAGCTGGTTCATGACAGAACTGGGCTCCTGTAGCCAGAGCAGGGCAGGAGGGGTTTAGGGGCTGCTGGTCCTTCTGAGGCTGAGGAAGGAAGGATTGAGGCAGATGGTCCAAATTCCCAAATTCCCACGCAGGCAGAGGCTGGACTCAGCATGTGCATCCCTCTCCTTCAGGAGCCTCAGGAGCTGCACCATTTTTGGAGATGCTGAAGGTGACTTTTCCTCCCCATGCCCTCCTCCATCCTACAGAATCCCAGAATGGTTTGTGTTGGAAATGCTGTGTGTGCCTGGGCACACTTCATGGAGCCCTTGATGCTTTTCTGCTTTGCTGAGCTGACTCTGCATTTTCTGAAGGTATCCAAGGCTGCTCAGAGAGGACTGGACTTCCCAGAGGGGATTTTCAGCACCACTGGGAATGACAGGAGAAGATGCTTCTCCTGCTTTGTGTTTCACCCTGTGACTGACCAAGAGCCAAGGTGTGCCTCTGGTTTGTTCTGCCATGGGAAAAAAAAATGGAAATGAATCTTTTATTCAGGAGAAAAGCCCCACTTTTCTCTCTGTGGAGGCTGGCATTGTGTTTGGATGAAGGCATTCTTCCTGTGCTACAAAACCAGAGACACCAATGCTTTCCTTGGACTGCAGCAGGGCTTTTCTGGGATGCCTTGAGTTTGTTTTCCTAAAAATGAAAGCAGCAGCACAGGGGATAATCCTGTACTCGTGGCACTGGCCTGACTTGTGGTTCAATCCTTGTTTGTCCTGAGCCAAACCAGGCAGCTGAACCCAACACTCCCAATCTCAGATCAAGGCTCTCATCTCCAGTGCTAAAGTCAGACTCTTTCTCCCTCAGTTACTGCTTAATTATTTTTTACAATTTGGCCCAGCTCCACCTAGAAGGGATTTAAAGAATCCATCTCCCTGCTCCCCACCTTTCCTGGGATGGGGACCACCATGGATGGAGGCCATCACCCACCCTGAGGACCTCTGGGGAGATGATTTTACCTCTGTGGGTTTGACTAGAAATCCAGACTTGCTCCAGAAAGCTTTCCCAAGCAACATTTCGTGGAAACCGGTACTTTGCTACCAAAAAAAAGCAAAAAGCAAAAAAATTCTGGTTTTACCAAAGCGACGTTTTCTGACCCAAGAAAACATTTTGTCAAAAAGCTTCCCAACCACTCTGCTGGGAATGTGCTCTTTGCCATCAGTCCCCAAGGCTGGAGCGCCGGGGTGTTGAAATGTTACTACAGCCCTGGAAACTGTGAGTCAGCTTGTCCCCACCCACAGCAGATACTCGTGGGAAGGGCCTTGAAAAGCCTGGAAACTCAGCAGCTCCTGCCTTGTGGAGTTTGCATTAACCCGTTCACATGAATTCCTGGTGAAATGAGGGATCTGGCGAATTTCTGTTGGGTTTTGCCTCTTTTTTCTCCTCCCTGATTGTGGTGAATTTTGGAGGATATTGAATTTCAAGCCATCCCCAAGCAATTTGGCTGCTGTGGCCCCAGTTCACCCCCCAGCCCTGAGCCCCACAGGCAGCAGATGCAGTGGAATTTGGGATGGATGGATGGATGGATGGATGGATGGATGGATGGATGGATGGATGGAGAAACTCTGATCCCACTTGGAGGAAAGGTGCCAGGGCAAAACTGGGCTGGGCTGGAAATGCACCCACCTGGGCATTCCCTGGCCTGGCAGAGGGTCCTGCAGTGATATCTCAGGTTCTCCGTGGGGTTGTCACACATTGGGACAGGGATGGGGCCAGCCTGGGAACGTTCACCTGGAGAAGGCTCTAGAGAAATCTTAGAGCCTCTTCCATGGCCTAAAGAGGATCCAGGAGAGCTGGAGAGGGACTGGGGACAAGGGATGGAGGTTTTGCCAAGGCTGCAGCTCCTCCAGGACAGAGGCACAGGCTGAGGTGCTGAGGTGAGATCACATCTCTGCACAAAGGGTTTCCAGATGCCAAGGAGGTCTGGGAGTGTGGAGTCCAGCAGTTGGGAAATTTGGAGGAAAACTCTTCAAATATAATTATTTTTTTTTAACTTTGGATTTATCAAAATGCCTCATTCTGATTTTAGCTTTTTCCATTTTGAAGAGGGTCCAAGGTCCTATCACAGTGTGTTACCACACAGGGTATAACATTTGCAAGAGTAAAATGAAAAGTCAGTTTGAACTGGAAAATCATGGCAATGTCATGAAAACAAAGGAAATGGGACATTCTGATGTTGTCAAAACCTTTTTTCTCTGGTTCCTTTCAAAATCAGCTTCCAGCAAAACCAGCAGGATTTTATGAGGCGTTTTAGTTTTTGGCAGAGCCCCTGGCTCTGGCGCAGCAGGTTTGTGGTGGTTTCTCTGGTTGGCCTCAGACACTCCAAGCCCCCATTCCTGGGGGTAAAAGGGGGTGCAATGTGTCCCCCAGCCCTCCCCACCCCCTGGGGGTCCCCATCTGCCCCCCATCTTCAAGGCATTAAAATAACCTGCAAGCTGACCTCTTACATTATTTAAATGTCAATTATTCATTCTGTGTTTTAACCCCTGCATTCTTCTTCTCGATCAGGAATGTTTCAAATACTAGAGATTTTTTTTTTAAAAAAGGCAGAAAATTATGATATTAATTTTCCTTACTGAACACCTGGAGTGCCACAGTCAGGATTTGGGCTCTGCTGATGCCTTTGAAGGTGCTGACAATGGCAGGGCTGGTCCCTGTCCCCCTTTTTTCCCCATCCCAGCTGCAGTTTGGCTTTGGGAAGAGGTTGGTGCCCTCCTGGCCACCCACGGTCCTGATGGACCCAGGAGGATTTGGCTTTGTGTCGTACCTGGGAGATCCATGTCAGATAACACTGGCAGCCTTTCAAAAGCTTCTCTCCAGCTTCTCTGCCAAGACCTATAGGATGTGTTCCAGAGCATCTCCCAGGAATGTTTGTTATCATGACAGGCAGAAAAAAAACCCCAGGGAGGTTAAAAAACAAACCCAGTGAAAGAGCACATTGCTGTTAATGACTAGAAATCCTTTAATAACCAACATTACTATAAATTATATGTGCATTGTGACGGGCACAATCGAGGGCTCTGTTTCTGCTGCCCACGTTGGGGCAGGAGCAGGAACAATGTGCTGTTGTTGCAGGGGCTGGGATGGATGGCATTTGGGGCTGCTCCTGCATACCTGTGCCCGTGGAGATGCTCGGCTGCTCCACATCCCATGAAAGCCCCATTGTTCTTCCTGCCATATTGCACACTCCGTGATTATAGAGCCTTGGATGAGCGCTGAGACGTTGGAATAATGACCTATTCTTAGCTCTGGCAGTGCTATATTTAAGGTTTATATATATTTAAATGTTGGTAATTGCACATTCGGGACAGATTGTAATTTGGGTGACAGCTTGGAAAGACGGTGTTGGAAAGAAAAGCATCAGCTGCGTTTAGGGAGGTGAATCCTGGGGTCAGGCAGGGCAGGGTGATCCGTGTGGATTTTAAACAAGGGTTGGAACATCTCTGGAGCAGCCTCAGGATGGGCAGGGATCCTGCCAGGGTTGGAGATCCATCCCTGGAAGTGTCCAAGGCCAGGCTGGACAGGGCTTGGAGCACCCTGGCATAGTGGAAGCTGTCCTTGCCCATGGTAAAGGGTGAAACCAAATGGACTTTAAGTTCCTCTCCGACCCAAATCATTCCATGATTCCACAAGATCCAGGAAATCCCAGTTTCTACTTCCATGTCTGAAGCTGAATTTAGGTTTTTTGTAGCTCTTTTGTGCCTTTTCACTATGTAAAAAATGCATTTCCCTCCCACAGTGGGGTGTTGGGTGACTTCAGTCCAAACCGTGGTACAAGGGTGAAATGTGGCTGCTCTGCCGATGGCTGTGAGCTGAGCACTGTCAGAGGCAGCAAGGCCATCACAAGTTTTACATGGGTTTTTATATTTTTAACCAGGCTAACTGCACATTTCCTAAACCCCACCCCAAAATGGCAGGGGGAAAGGAGCTTTGACCCCGGTCTTACAGATCAGAAGGGACAGAATTGACCCCAAATTCAAAAGATCTATTTACATTCTGTGTTTGTGTTGGTGCAAATGTTGGTGGCACACACTTATGGATTTTAAATGGAGTGTTTGATGTTACACTGATTTAAGTTTGCTGGGGGAAAAATGGTAGTCTTCATCCAGTAGATTTAAATTATGTTCTTGGGAGGAATAGGACACTTTTGGGGAAATGTGGACAGAAATTTGGACAGAAGCCTTCAGGCATGGAAAAAGCCACCTAAAAGATTCCAAGAGAAAAACTACAAACATTCAGGTTGCCCAGGATCTGTTGGTAGAAATAATTTCATTGGTTTGGTTTTGGGTGTTTTTAACTGATCAGCTGCTGGGGGATTAATTGCCCAGATTAATTTTTGCTCATTAGCGAAGTCTTCAGGCTGACCCCAAGCTTTTCCTCCAGCAGGTTCCCACCGATCCATCCTGGGGTGGGGGAAACTTCCCTGCATCCCTGGGGATGGAGCGAGGATGAGCAAAGCCCAAAGTCCTGCTCCGAACCCCGGGATTCGCCTCCCTGTCCCGCAGGATCTCCGCGCGGGGGGTGGGAATGGCTATTTTATAGGAACTTATTGATTTATTCCATATTCGGGGCAGGGTTATATGGAACGGGTGCCATCCAGGGGTGCCGCTCCCCACGGGCACTGTGTCGCTGTAGCGGCGTGGGGCGGGACACGAGGCCGCCGCTCCCTCCGCTCCCGGCGGCGCTGCCGGTGGCCCCGGGCCGGTCTCCGTCACCCAGTCCACCCGTTCCCCCGTTTCCCCGTTCCC
>VZSR01003798.1:588409-664612 GCA_013398615.1 Brachypodius melanocephalos | reverse complement strand
ACTCTCCCAACGTGACGCCCGGAGATTTCTCAGGTTGGCAGCTGTTGGTGCCTTCTCTCCCTTGGGTCCGTGCTGGGGGCTGGTGGTGGGGCAGGAAGGGACACGGGGGTCCTGGTCCTGCTCTTAAGTTTGTGTTCTGGGTGTGAAGAGAAGGACAAAAAGAGCAGTTATTTGAGCTGGTTTTTCGAAGGAGTCTGTGCTCTGTACCTTGTGATAACATGCTGTTTGCGGGGCAAGCAGGGAGATTTGGGAGGTGGTCACAGTGTGGAGGCCCCCCAGACCCATCCCAGGGTGCAGGGCCATGGCTGCTGTGGGGCCGGGCTGTGGGGCCGGGCTGTGGGGCCGAGCTGTGGGGCCGAGCTGTGGGGCCAGCCCGTGGGCTCTCCCCATTTCCATGGTTCCAGTGCTGCTGCTTTGTGCTGGTTCCTGCCGGGTCCGTCGGGCTGGTGTTACCTGCTGGGCCCCGGCCCCGGGCTGCAATCCCTGCTTTCATGAGCAGGCTCCCAGCTACGGAGCCATTGAAGATCCCGAACAAAGCTTGGCTTAATTAGGTCCTGGTTTTTTGCTCTGCCCCACCCTGCAACCTTTCATTCACTTAATGGGGCTCTGCAGGGCCTGGGGTGGTTTTACCTGACAGCAGGTAGGGTTGGGGCTTTCCTTGGCTGTGGTGATCATTCCACATCTTTCTCCTTGGTGTCTGACCCCGGGCTGGGGGCTGTGTGTGGGACAGGAGGGGTCTGGCTGTAGGACCACGTTTAATTTCTCTGCCTGGTTCATGAGAACTGGCATGGAGGCAGACAAAAGTGGGTTTTGGTGGAGCCCCGCATGCCTCCTTCAGCAGCTGGGGTGGGGCTCTGAGCCTCATTGCTGGGTTGCTGAGCACAGGGATGGGATCTGCTGCTCACCTGGGGGGATGCTGTGAGTCAAGGGAGGTGGTGGAGGGGACCTTTGGGGTGCTGCTCCCTTGGTCGTGGTGTTTCTCCTCATTTTCTTTCCTTGCAAGGGTTCATGGTCAGTTTGGTGAGAGTTGGGCATTCCTCAGGATGTTTGGAATGATCCTAACCCCAAAGGCTGTTCAAACAGCACAGGATCTGTATGGTAGCTCTGTGGCACATTTCCCTCTGGGGATTTTCCCTTCCCCTTGTTCTTTCAGGTGCCCCTGTGGTGGCCGGTGCCAGCCCAGGGGCTTTTGTTGTGCTGCCAAGTGTCCAGAGCAGGGGAACAATTGATAGCAGGACTGGGATCATTCAGCCTTGTGCTCTGATAAATATGTGCTTGCAATTCCTGACAAACATTCCTAGGGCTGGATGCACGTCCCTAAAGCTCCCAGTGCCCGTGGCTTTTGCTCTAATTTGATAATTGGCATTAATTACAGCAGCCAGGTTGGAAAAGTGGGGTTTCTGAGGATGTAATGGTTTAGCTTCTCTCATGGCTCAGTCTCTATGGGACATCTGGTGGGTTTGCTGGAAGAGAAGAGAGATTTTAACTTTTCCTTGAACAATATGATGGTAACATGTGACCAAGATTGTGCTGAAACCGGATCCCTCCTCTCCCCCTGTGCCGTTTCCAATGGTGTAACTTTTAATAAGAGTCTGGGGCTGGGTGATTTATTTTTCCCCAGTGCTCAGGATTGCTGAAAGAGGATAAGAGCCCTGCTGAAGTTAACCCATACATGTCATCACGGGGAAGTACAAGGGAAAAACCCACTTAGGCTCCAGTCTACCTGCCACATTTCAGTTTGTTTATTCTCCATTTCAACTCATTTAATAGCTCTGCTTGAAGTGTAGGTCTGTGGGAGTGATGCACAAAGCACATGGTCCTCCCTGCCTCCTCTTGTGTACCGGGGGAGCTCGGTGTGCATTTAACTTGTCTTCCAAAAATAAGTAAATTTTGGGTCTAGCACCAAGCCACTGCTATTTATTGGTCCAGCTTTGATCATCCAGAAAGCTTTTCCTACTAAAACCACAAAATTCAATATTTTGTAACAAAGAGAACCATTCTTCTCCTGTTGCTTCTTTACTTGATGAACTTCCAAACAGAAGGTTTTAGCATGAAGGCAAAAGATGATCTCTGTCATATGTGTAAATTTAAAAAGAAAACAAGCCCTCTTTTTGAAGTAGAACCTTTCATGGCTATAATATTGGCTTTAAAAAGAGGGAAGGTCTTCAGTGAAGTAGCAGGCTTGCTGTAAAGTTCAGAGGAACAGGCAGTGCTAACTGGAAGCACAAGTTGTGGATGGTTGGGTGGATCCATGGATGATACCCCAGAGCCCTCGTCATCTCGCGCTCAGAGCATCTGGGTCTTGGAACAAAGCTGTTTGTCCAAGGATCAGTGTCCAGGCACGGCTTTTCCCTTGGAATGGGAATGCTCCTGTTTTCCCAGTGAGGTGCAGTGGCCTGGCAAGATCTGGGCTGGTGGGAAAAGGCCCTTGGAGATGTCTGACCCCAAAGTTTCCTCCTCCTGAGCTCGAGCAGTGCCACATTCAGGCTCGTGAGAGCACCGAGAGGGGCTCCATCTTTTCCTCCTTGGATTCATTTCTGCCTGGGGAGCAGAGCTGAGGAAAACCTGCTCTTTGGGGAGAGTTATATTTTAAACCCAGGTGGTTCCCTGGGCTGGGCTGAGCCTCGTCTGTCCCCGGGGAGCCGGCGGAGCCTCGGCCAGCCCTGGCGTCACCGCGGCTCCCGGCCGGAGCTGGGGAAATACCAGGGAAAGGGCAAAATCCAGCAAGGCAGGAACAAAAGCTCAGCCTCGTGACTCATAATTGGTGGAACATTTGTAGTAATTTTTTTTTCCCTTCCCCTCAGACTTGGCTCCTCCAGCACATGCCAAGAAGCTGCTGTACCCGTTAGACTTGCCAGGCGTGTGGAGGGCTGAGCGGGAGCTGGGCTGGGCTGGGGTGGTGGGGACGTGCTGGAGCAGCTGCCGTGGGTTTTGGGGTTGCCTGCCTTCCTCTGAACCCCACAGGGCTCTGCCTCGCCAGCCAGACCTTTTCTTAAAACCCATGGAATAGCCCCATTCCTGCTGGAAAAGCCCCGTGATGAGCGTTGAGTAAAGTTCTTGTGGTGGCTTTAAATTCTGGAGGTGCTGAGGGGAGCAAAAGTTGGCCTTGCACCTGTAGGTCTCTGTGCTGACTTGACCATCCCCAGGGAAGATGCTGGTTTGTTTTCTCCAAAAATAGTTGGTTTGGTTTTTTTTTTTTAAAAACTTTGAAATCACTTCCCATGTGCTAAAACACTCTGAGAATTTCACCCTTGTGTAGGTGAAAATGTGCATCCTAAAGAAGAAATGTTGAATTGGTGGTTTGTTGGAGGAGGGATGAATTCCTGTCCATGCTCCAAAGCAGCAGGAAGGTGTTTTCCACCTGGAAGTGGAAGCACAGGCATGAGTTTGAGTTTCTCAGCTGTGCTGATGTCCAGAAGGCTCCACGTGGAGATGAGCTCTCCTTGGTGACTGATGATGGTGGAGGAAAGCTGGGAATTAACAGACAAGAGACAGAGACTGAATGGGCTGGAGCTTATTAAAATTATTTCTGATTTTTTGTTGTTATTTTTTATGGCCTGGGAAGATGGGGAAGTTTTTTGCAGTTGTGGGGCTGGGGGCATTGGGTTTGGGGACAGCAGGGTCCCTGTACCACCAAAGGAAAGAAGAAGGCAGGAGCATCCATCCCAGCTGGTGACTCAGCCCTGCTGAGGCAATGCCACGGCTCCAGGCGAGAGCCAGAGGGTTTTTTCTACTTCCAGCAATATTTAGGATGAACTTAAGGAAGCATATTTTAAAACCCACTGAATGGAGAAAGTGAACGTCTCCCTTCCTCTTCCCCCCCCAGAAATAACAGGCTGCAGGATTTATGCTAACAAGGAAATTTATGAAGATCCTGTGTGTTAGGAGTAGGGAAAAAAAAAAAAAAAGCCCATTAAATCTGTCAGGCGGATGTGTGTGGCAACTGGGCAAACATTGCCCTTTCCGGGCTGGGGGAGAGACTCTGGAATTACCTGTTCATAGAAAAAAAAAGGGTATTTTTCTCATTAATAGGGCAGCAGTTTCTTCTGGGGGGAAATGTTGGGTTTTGAGGATAGACTCTGTCTTTGCTGTGTCTCAGCTCTGGGCTGGGGACTGGGTCTGACCCAGCACCACCTTGGAGCCTTTTCATCCCTTCTTCCCCCTCTCCTGCAGAAACAAATCCTTTAAAAAAAAGACACAACGTATCTGTGCATCCAGTTTAATCACAGACAGATGTTTGTTTGGGCCAGTAATGGTTTTGGTTTCTTTTTTTTTTTCTTTCATATTTAACTGTAGCTTTGCTGGCTTGCGTTTCCCTGTGCAGTCTAGAACAATCAGGGTTTGGCTAAAACCTCTCCTGGTCGGAGGAACGAGCCTGTTGCCAAGAGCTACTTCTTTGATGCAAAAAAATACATCCTGGAGGTGCTTTGTCAGATGTTTTTATATTAAACAGTTTTCCTCCATAGTTTCAGTTTGCCAAGGGGAAATAAAGTGCATCTATTTTCCAGTGTGCTTCCGAGAAGAATTCTTTGCTGGCTGTGGAGGCTTTTCCCACATGGCTCTGGATGGCCATGGGTGTTGGAATCCCCATGGGAGAGCTTCAGAGCAACAACCTGTCCTCCCTGGGGGTTTGCAGCTTCTAGCCCTGCCTGGGGCTGACATCAAAGGCAGCTTCTCCAAGTGCAGGGTGAATCATGGATTAATCCCTGAAAGGGAAGGTGGGGAAGCTCTGGGAGCCCATCCCTGGGCATTCAGTGCTGACCCATTCACACAGGTGCAGGTGTGCTCCTTTATTTTGGATAAAGATTCCTTTGGGGTGGTGATAAACCCACTGGAGCCAGTGGATCTGTGGAGGGCAGTGGGTTTTTCCACATCCCATTTGTGTTTACCAGGGTGGCAGCTCCTGGAGTCCTGGAGCAGAAGGTGAAGGGATCATTGATTCTGTAGCCAGGTGGGCTCCTCATTGTGTCCAAATCCTGTTGGTAGCAGTGCTTCATCCATAAGCAGAGTAACCCAGCAGAGAATATTCCTCCTGGGGAAAATCATAACCAGATGAAGAAGTTGCTCATAGCATTGAGCAAGCAACAATTTAAGAAAATTTTTTTCCAAAGTCTGATGACTTGCAAACTCTTCTTGCTTGAAGAGAAGCACCCTAGATCAAGGCTGGAGGGAGATATTACCTCCATGTGGTGGCTTTCCCATTCAAACCCTGTGGGATATCTCCTGTTGGGTCACCAAACCAAGAGCTGGAGCACTAAGCTGTGTCTGAGCAGGTTCCCACAGAGCTGTGGTGGCAGTAGCTCTTCACGGTGCCAGCTGCCAAACTTAAGAAATGAGGACAATTAGAGCTATCCCTAAAAAAAATCTGGGCAGCTGGAGTTGGCCCTTGTTCAGAAGAAGGAAGGGAAAAATCCAAACTGGCTGCCAGAAGCTCAGGATCATCTGCCTGGGGTGGCACAGGCTGCACCAGGGCTGGAAGAAGGTTGGTCTGGCCAATATTGGGCCCTGTGCTTGATGCAGAGGTTAAAGCTGCTTTGAGATGATGCCTCTGTATTTGTGTGTGCACACAGCTCCCAAACTCCAAAGGAGAATTTTCCGTGAGGGAGCCAGGCAGGATGATGCCCTGAAGTGAAGGCTCCTCGGGCAGTATTTATATTATATTTATATTATATATATTATATCCCCAGAACTCTGAGGATCAGGGTTCCCTTGGAGGCAAGACACTGAAGTTCTCAGTGTATCCCAGCAGAGAAGGAGAGAGTTGCTTTTTCTCCCTCTGTTACCTGGAACTGGGATGGATTTTCACAGCTAGCCTGGATGTTTTCAGCCTAGAAGTTCTTGGAGAAAGTACAACAGCCAGATAAAATATGTTTTTGTCTGTGGTTCATTGAGTAGTTATGATGTTTGGCCTTGAATCACAGAATAATCACATCCCTCACTTCTCCAAGCACCTAGGCATCACTCTTTAAAAAAGAAACATCAGGAAGTAAGCAAGTTACTTAAAAGTAAATTAGTTTAATCTTTGTAGCCTAAACGTTACATTCTTGCACCCTGTTAGGGCTTGGATACAACTTTCTAGGTAGTAAAAGTTCCTTTGATGTAGCTCTGGTTGTGTCCTTTAACCAGCGTGGATCCCATGGATCCGGCTTTGTTTGAACTTTCCTTTTTTCCCTGTGCCTGTGTTTTGCTTTTTAAAGGGATTTGCTGAATACTGGACACAGTGTATTTATGACCTTTGAAAACGGTGAATGTTTTGAAGGAGGAATTTTGGCTTCTTACAGGAGACCTGTAGAGAGAGGCTTGTGTTCACAGTCCCAGTAATAGATTTTTTTTTTTTTGGTGGCACTTTGATGAGTGAGAGGTGTTTATAGGCTTGATTCATAACTGAGTTACCAAGGTTTTCCACGGAAATAACTTATTAAATGTGTGGCGCTCACCGGAGCGATTGAAGTCTGGAGATTTGCTGTTCATCAAAGGCACCTCCTTTCCCAGCCTCCAAGACCTAACTCAGCATTTTACCTCTGGAGGATGCTCTGACCCAAAAGGGCTGTGTGGTGTGGGAGCTCGAGATGGCTTTTAGTAAGAAATTTTTTTAAAAATGCAAACTGGAAGGAGGAAATAAAAAAAAAAATACCCTTCAGTAAAAACATCACCCCCCGTGGTTGGGAGCTGCTGATGGTTAAACCTGGTTTTCTGGAACACTGCTTGTTTGTGTGGATTTTGCTCCTCTGCTCCACAGCTGAAAAGTCCATCCCTTCAGTGCTGCTGAGGGCTTTGAAGTGTCCCTGGAACCGCAGGTTGAGTTTACTGGCAAAGGAGACTCAGCTCTTTGTGCTTCCCAAGAGCCTGGGGTGGGCACGGGGGGCTGATCCCAGCCCTGCCCTGGCTCCTGCAGTGTGCTCCGGGGGATCCAGGGGCTGGGTGGTGATGGAGGAGGGACAGTGCCTCACTGGGGTCTCCACCTTGCTCCTGAGGATTTGGGGTTGGGTGGTGCCTGTCCCAGCTCTGCTCCTGCTCCGTGCCTTTCACTTGGTTGATTCATCAAATCCTGGTTTGGGTTGGAAGGGAGCTTAAAGCTCATCCCATTCCACCTCCTGCCACAGGCAGGGCCACCTTCCACCATCCCAGGGTGCTCCTGGTCCAGCCTGGCCTTGGACACTTCCAGGGATCCAGGGGCAGCCACAGCTTCTCTGGGAAATCTCTGCCCACCTTGCCAAAATTCCTTCTCCAGCTTTCTTATAGCCCCAGAAAATGAGTGTTTAGCTGGGAAAAAAGCATCAGCCCAGGGGCAGAGTGCTGGGAGAGCAGAGACTGAGGGGAGGATGTGCAGCACATCTCCAGCACTGGGGTCTGGGCTGGGCGTGCTGAGGACTCTTGGATTCCTGTTTGGGTGTGGTTTTTTTCTGTAAGAACAAAAACATTTCACGTGGAAATGCCTGTCTTGGCTGACCTCTTGCAGGACTGCTGATGCTGACTGGTAATGGCCTTTGCAGCTCCTGGGGCTGGAGCAGGGATCAAACAGCTCTGGCACTGCAGTGCTGGACTGTGCTGCTGTCCCACCACCCCCTTCCCAGAGAAGCTTCTCCTTCAGTGAGAAGCTGGTTCCTCATCCCAGGCTTTGGATATGGGAAAATAGGTGGGAAAAAAGCCACCAGCATCAGAGGATATAAACAGAATTAAACCCCAAGCTCTTCTCCTGCCCCAGCATCTCCTCAATCAACCCTGCACCCCAGGTTTCCCCTTCTTTTTTCTTTTCGTATTTTCCTGGTTTTATTCTTTAAAGGGATAAGAGTTGCCTCTGATGCCCAGACCTGAAAACCCTCACAAAATCCAAGCTGTCCCTGCCTCTCCACAGGGATGCAGGCTCTGGCAGGGGGCAGGCACAGGCTGGGATGCTGCTCCCTGCCCTCGGCACTTTGCCTTTCAGGTTATAAAAGCCCATGTATGAAACCTGCCAAAAAAGTCAAATTCCCAACAGTGCAAGAGAGAGGGATGTGTAGAGAGTTTGTTTTGCCCTTCACAGCAGTTCTGTGTTCCTGGGGGATGCAGGAGGTCTTTGCTGAGGGTTCAAGGAGCCCACGTGGTCCTGTCCTGCAGCATCCCCCACCCACTCCAAGGGCAGTTCCCAGAGCCAATGCTGGACCAAAGCCATCCCTCCCTTCCCACTGGCAATCCATGGAAGTGCCCTGGTGTCACATTTGCTGTCCCAGCTGGACACTGATGCTCAGCTGGACCCACTGCAGCTTGGCCACATCCCTCCCTGGGCTTGGGAGAGCTGCCCTCCCCTCCCCTTGCTGTGCCTGTGTTTGGTTTATGGCTTTGGAGATGTTCCTCCTCCTGAGTGCCTGTAGCAGCTGAGGGGGATCAGGCTGCCTGTTCCTCCAGGCTGGAGGAGCTGGAGTCTTCAAGCTGCTGCAGGGGTATCTCTTGATGCCAGGGATACTGGGGCAGGATTTCTCACAGTGGCTCCACGGAAGGGCGGGAGACACAACTGTGTTGGTTTTATCTGTGTATTCCATGAGCAGAACCCGCCAGCAGAAAGGCTATTTTTCAGCTCTTTCCATTTATTAAGGTCTCATTTGCTAAGATTTTTTCCATGAGAGAAGCCAAAGACTGTTAAAGACTCTTTAAAAAAGAAAAAAAAGTGCCAGCTGCTTTGTGCTTTCACACAGGGTGATGCAAAGTCCTGTTGTCTGTTTAATCAGGGAACAAAGGTACCTGCAGCCCTGAGTGGTGGGTAAGGCCCTGGCACAGAGAAACTGTGGCTGCCCCATCCCTGGAAGTGTTGGATTGGGCTTGGAGCAGCCTGATCTCATGGAAGGTGGGATGAGATGAGCTTCCAGGCCCTTCCAGCCCAACCCCTTCTGGTTCTCTGATAAGGCTGAGCCGAATTGGGATTTATCCCACCTCTCTGTGGGAGCTCCAGCAGGGATGGACGTGCTGTGCAGAGCACATCCCTTTTCTTCCCTTCCCTCCCTTTCTTTTCCCCTCCTGGCTGCTCCAAAGCCTGCCCTGTTGCTGTTGCTGAGCGTGGTGCTCACACAAGGCCCCGTTTGTGCGATCCTGTGCTGGGAAAAGCCAAGTTTGTCCACGGGGAAGAATGAGGCACTTGATTCATCCCCCCCTGCGTGAGCCTGTGGGGTCTGGGAGCATCCCTGTCCTGCACAGGGAAGGCAAACATGGGCTGTGGTGCCTGGGAACTCCCATGGTTCTGCTTTCCCTTATTCCTGGATAAATGTTGTTCCTTTGGAAGCACTGCTGCATCTTCCCCTCAGCTCTGTGGCAAACACAGTCATTGTGCCCTGATTTTTTTCCTGTTTCTTCTTTGTATTTGGTTTTCCTTGGACCTTTCAGTGAGCTGTAGGTAAAAATGAACTGTAGGTAATTTTCTTCCAGCATTCTTCTTTAAATCCAGAGAAGTCGTGGCATAACCCAACAGGAGCTCTCACCCTGAAAGTGTTTCAATCCAGGTTGGATGGAACTCTGAGCAGCCTGGTCTGGTGGGAAGTGTCCCTACCCATGGAAGGGGGTGGAACAGGATTATCCTAAAGGTCTCTTCCAACTCAAACCATTCCATGATTCTGTGATCCATCCCCTCATCATAAGCAAAGCTTTGCCAAGTCTCGCAGCAAATGATCACTGGTGCTTATAAAAAGCTCAGGCTCCAAGATTGGATCTGGTTGGGTTTGTCTGGTGCAGCAGCTCGGGGTATCCAGCTGTGGAGAGAAGAAGCAGATGTGAAAATGGGCAGTTTAATGTCTCAGACCCAATCCCTCCCCTATAAATTGGGTGTCTGCAGCTGCCACTGAGGGCTCGAGCTGTTCTGCCACGGGTCTGATCACAGTAAAACCGAATCCAGCAGGTTTTCATTTTGGCCTGTTCTGGAGATCTCTTTCTGCTGGGGTTTTCTGAAGCCCTGAAAACACGACACCATTTCCAGAGAGGCTGTGGGTGCCTGGGCTGGGAGCAGAGCAGCCCTCGGTGGCAAGGCCAGGGCTCAGCTTTCCTCAAGTGTCACAGAGTTACTTTCTGAGATCTGCAAAAAAAAAACCCCAACAAAACTTTATGAATCGACCAGGAAGCCAGTTAAAAATTAGTAGTAACAAGCTCATTTCAATAGGAATGGGTTTGCTGCTCTGCTGGCTGCCAACCATTTATGAGACTGGCCGGGTGCCGGGTCCAGCGCCGCATCCCTCACCCTCCTGCTGCTGGAAATCATTTGTGACTCCAAAAAAATAAATAACACTATTGTGGAGCTTGTTTTATGGCTGGGGCCTGAGCTGGGTGGCAGCTCTGCAGCTTGCAAGCCCTGGCTGGGGGCTCTCTGCTCCATCTCAGGTGGGTTCCTGTGGGTTTGCAGGGTGCAGGTGAGGACACGGGATGGGAGTTGCATCCGTGGCACTTTGGATCTGCTCCTGGATCTGATGCCAGGGGAAGAGCTGGGTCAGTGTGGCTGTGCCAGTTCAGGGGTGTTGCAAGGGAGCGTGCTATTGAGTGTTGTGCAAGGGATGCTATTGAGTGTTGTGCCAGCAGAGCTTTAGGGTGGATATTGGGGAAAATTTCTTCCCCAGAAGGGCTGTCACCATCCCTGGAGGGATTTAAAAGCCACATGGGTGTGGCACTTGGGGACAAGTGGAATGGTCGGAGCTGCTGATCTCAGAGGGCTTTTCCAACCTTAACCAGGGATTCCTCCTGTCTTTGGTGGAGACATCCCAGGGTGTCCCAGTGAGCCAGGTGCTGGCTTGTGCGGTGGTCCAGACCCCAGAAAGTTTCTGCTTTGTCTCACCTTTAAATACTTCTTTAAATAAGGGGTTTCCAGCATGGGAATTCGTCTGCCTCTTCCATTCATACCGGGCCTGTTCCAGTGCCTGCACAAAGGGATGTGTGTGCCTGAGGAGACTTCCACTCCCAGCAGAACAAGGAAATTCCTGGGAGAGTACAAAGTCAGCTAAAGATCCTGTGAGTACAGGGAGCTGCTCTTCCCCCATTGCTGAGTTATTTGAATGGAAGGGAAAGGTCAGCAGAATTATTGGGGTTTTGTTTAAAAAAAAAGTCACTCACACTTCACAGGTTACAGACTAGGAGCACACCGGGCAGCTTCTTCATCACTGGAACAAGAAAATTGGAGTCATTCTTTATTCCCCAGTAATTACAGCACATATTTTGAAATATCCATGTCTTTTCCATGTTGAATCACCAATGCAGACCTTCAGAGCCGGATTGAATTCAGCTGTGCTTGAAAGGGTCGGTCATTTGAGACTCCCAACATTAAAAGATCTTTGCAAATTAGTTTTGCTCTTGCCATGCTGAATTTGTTTGTGTAGAAAACCTCAGTAGATTCGGTATGTGCCTGTCTTTGAAGGGCTCTGCTTCAAAGGCTGCAGCTCTGGGTGTTTTATGTGCTGAGCTCCGTGGTCCCCCGAGCTCTGCTGCCTCACTGGGAAGTGTCAGCTCATGTTAAACCTGCAGGAAGGAAAAGCTGAGCGTGGCTTTTCAAAGCCTTCAAGGAAACTGGATGCCCAGGGCTTGTTCCTGTAGGAAATGGATGCTGGAGCTCCGTGTGTGCCATCGGTACAGCCCCAGGAATTGGTCTCTCCATGCCCCTTTCCTGTGGGTGAGAGGAAACCTCTGTGTGTTTTGGAGAATTAGGGATAGCTGGTCCCAGAAAATTCAGCTGAGATCTTGACAGTGAGAAGTCAAACACAAGAGATTAAGACCTTAGCTAGTATTCAAAAAAAAGGTAAGCAGTAAAAATAATATTGGGAAGTTTCCTGGTTCTTGGCTTGAAATTTATATTTTTTCTAAAGAAATTTAATCTCAGAAGGGAAAACGGGAGAACCTGTTTCACATGCTGGACTTTTGCATGTTTAGATCAAGTCTGTCACCAAACAGGTTTTGATGGAGTGGGGCTGGAGCCCTTTCCCCTCCAGCCTGGTGTATCCATGCACATCCCAGCAGGCTGCACTTTGGAACCGATCGCTTTAAAACACAGAAACAGAGGAAAAAGCCATCAAATAAAAGATGCTAATGGAAGGGCTGAAGGGCTGTGAGCCCCCAGAGCCTTGGGCTGCCCCAGAGAGGGGGCAAAGACAAAGCTGGGGAAGGTTTTTGTGAGCAGCCAGTGCAGTGTCCACATTCCCGGTATGGGAGTGCTGGGCTGCCCGATGTGCCCGAGGGAAGGAGCTGCCCTGGCTGGGTGTGTGCAAGGATCAATCCAGGTTTAAATGAGGACAAACCAACCAGCACCAGGACGTTGCTGGGAGCTAGCAGAAAATCCCAGCCCAGCCTCGGGCTGGGTCTCCGGCGCTGCCCTGCAGAAAGCGCTCATTTCTCTCCTCTCCCCCCCTTTGCTCCCTCTCATTGAGATTTCAACACAATATTATTTTAATCCCCATCCTCTCGCCCCTCCTCCTCCTCCCTCTGCCCTTCCCTGCAGGCTCTCTCCCCCCATGCAGGCTGCAGAGGCTCTCAATGAGAACCAGCTGCCTTCCAAAGCTGTTTCCCCTCGGAGCGAGGCCGGGCCAGGGCGAAGTTGGCACGGTGTGGGTTGTGGCTGCCTGGCTCTCCCCAGCCTCCAGAACGCTTTTCCTCCTGCCTTTGTCCTCTCTGAATGGTGTTGGTACTCCTGGGATTTGGGGCTGGCTTTGGGGCCATCCCACCTTGGAGCATCTCCGGTGTGCCCGTGGGTGGGCCACAGGGAGCACCCGGATTTGGGATGTGCCCCTTGCCAGCTCCCTGCCACGGCCCAGCCACCTGCAGCCATCACAGCACGGTCTTGCTTGGGTTACAGATTGTTCCAACTTGGCTTTATTTGTTTCTGGAGCTCGTCTGTGGGGCAGGCTGCCTCGGTGCAGCTCCCTGGGGCTGAGTGTTTGGTGTGTGTTGGGCACAGGAAGCAGCCACTGGGATTTGGAGTCATGTTTTCCAGCCTGTTCCAACACCCAGGAAAGGTTTTAGGGATCCAGGGGATGCTTCCAAGGCAGGCAAGTGACTGAAATTAGTTCAGGCATTAACAGCTGACATGTGGCAGCTGCAGTAAGTACCAAACTCCTCCCAGGCAGCCCTCAGTGCCCCAGGACAGCGGTGAGGGTGAGCACAGGTTGCTTTAACAGAGGGAAGGAGCATTTCTCCAGTGCCTGGGTGAGTGCAGCCACCTGAGGCAAACAGCACAGGCTGATCTTGGAGCTTTCAGTCCCTATTTCTCCTTTAAAGTTGTGTTTAATGCTTGTGTCACGTGAAGACACTGAAGCAGTGTGTAGGGTGTACGAAGAGCAGGCAGCAGCAATGTTTTTCCCAAGTGCTGTGTCTTTGTCCTGGTTTGACTGGTGCAGTTGTGCACGCTGGAGGTTTGGTGGGCTCCAAAGTGCAAAGGCAACAGTGAGTGCTGAATGCAGATCCACTCCCAGACTGGGAGCATCAGCTTGGATACCTTGGATTCATTCCCTGAGCTGTGATGCAGAAGGAAATTCTCACCAATTCAGCATTTCAGAGCTTCCGAAATGGGGCTTTTTTTTCCGGCTAACTCAACCCAGCAGGTCTGTGAGAAAGGGGGGATGAGAAAACACTTCCCTACACGTGCTGGAATTCCAGCATGGCCCTTGCAGATCTGTGCCCGTGGCTGCCTTCCCCAGGTGCCACCCAGCCTGGTGGCACTGCTGGAGCCAGGAGGGAAATCAAGGCTGGCTCTTTGGAAATGCAGCAGCTCAGGCACTCCCAGAGCGGTGCCTCTCTGTTTGAGTGAGGTCGTGGGTGTTTATTTGAGGGAAGAGCAGCTCAGCCAAACATCCTGCTTTTAAACTCAGCCCTCAGAAAGATGCCTGCAGCTATATTTGTGTGCAGCCTCCAAGAGCTGGGCTCTGGGCACGGATGGGATTTGCAGGGAGGGTTTTTAGGAGCAGCCTGTCGTGTTTTGGGGTTTCTGCTGCGCTGAAAGCTGGGATTTCCTCATCATTTCTCTGGAGAGCTG
The DNA here is from genome assembly GCA_013398615.1 of Brachypodius melanocephalos. Taxonomy (NCBI): domain Eukaryota; kingdom Metazoa; phylum Chordata; class Aves; order Passeriformes; family Pycnonotidae; genus Brachypodius; species Brachypodius melanocephalos. Next base: position 650,646 of record VZSR01003798.1, on the reverse strand, counting down.
CAGCACACTTCCAGCAAGATATCCAGTGTCAGGCAGGGAGCTGGGTGTCCTGCAGGGCTCTGAAAATCCCACTTCCCCAAGCGGGGTGTTGGAGCCCTGAGTTTTGAGTCAAAATAAAAATTAGTGGGAACTGCCAAGTTTTGGGAGGGGGGAGTCTTGGTTTTGGGTCAAAACCGCTGTGGTTTTTTTCCCCTCTTGTTTCAATCCCAAGCACAGCCCTGCCAGAAACTTGGCTCAGCTTCCCCAGCAGAATTAGGGAGGTATTTATGTTTGGGAGTTTGTCAGGAAACCTGAAACAAGGTGAGTTTGGCCAAGGCTGGGCTCTGGCTGGGACAGGGATGTGCCTAAGGCAGGGCACAAGCAGGACTTATTTTTGTAGACATTTCATAGCAACAGGGCTCAAACAGGGTTGTTGCTCTGCCTTCTCCGTTGCATTGAAAGGAGACCCTTCTGCTGGGATGGGGCTCTGGGCTGGGCCATCACAGGGTCCTTCCAGCTGCAGGAGAACTTTGTGGCAGCTCTTAGTTTTAACTCTTGATTCTGAAATAATGGGAATAATGAATAAGGGTTTTAATTTCACCCTGCCCTGCACACCACAGCATTGTGCTTTTCCAGCCCCTCACATCATTCAGTTATGTAGGTGTAGCTTAATCCCACCACTTGTACAACAATTCTCTGTGTGTGCAGGTAAAATACACCAATATATTTATTCTCACAATCCATTTGTGAGAATAACATCATTTCCAGCTCCATTTCCTATCTAGAGCCATCCAAGCAACAACACATTGCCCTTAAGATTTAGATTCCCTTAGTGAGATGTTGCTTTTGCATGTGACTAAAGACCTAATAATGTTTTGGGCCATTTTGATGATGTTTGGGTAGCAATTCTTGCACTTAATCTCAGATTAATACAGATGTTTATGTCTGAGATGGTTTTTTTAGATACTGAACCGCAGCCAACAGGGAGAAAGAGCCGCTTGAAGGGCACAATTCATCTCCTCTTTACAGAACAGGGCTAAAACAGCGCAGATAACTTGTGCCCCCATCATTCCCTGCTGGGGAGTGCAGCTGGGAGGGTCTGGGCTTGTTCACACAGATTTGGGATGCTGCGATTTATCCTTGGATCAGCTGTGCCAGCAGAGAGGATTTGGGTGGTTGTGAGGCACTTGAAAAGAAAAAAAAAAATCGCTATTTTTAAAAGAGAGAACTGTAGGATGTTGGCCACTGGCACAACCAGCAAAGTCCTCCTTGATTTCCACCAGCACCATCTCTGCTGCTCCATGGCCGGGCTGGGAGCGTGATGTCATGGGCAGAAAATAGCCCCTGTTGTTAGCAGAGTAAAAGCTGAATTTCTTGTCATGTTTGCCAGTGCTGCCGCCCCTTCCAGCCCTCCCTCCCTGCAGGAACCTGCAGCACACCCCCAGCCCCTTCCTGATTGTTTTTCCAGCCCCATTACGCAACCTGGCCCGTTTGTTTGGATTTGCAAATTGGTCCCGAGCAGTGTCGATAGCTGGAGATACACACAGAGGGGAACGGACTTTATTTGGGTTTTAGGGCCTTCGGAGTGAACGGTGCCAAAATAAATAGGGAGTTTTATCCTGGGCCGTGTTAAGCAAACAGGCCTGGGAGCTCCTGGGGAGAGGTTCAGTGGAGAGCAGCAGGGATGGAACCATCAGGGATCCCGGAGAGACCGAGCACGACTCGGGGCTCAGCAGTGTCTCCTTGAGCTTGGGCTGTTGTTTTTTATTCCTTAATGATGGATTTACAAGGAAATAAGGACATCAGGGTCGGCAACAGCACACTGGGTGACTGAGCCCAGTTATCTGCTGCCTTTGGAAACCACGGTTTGTTTATCGAGCTCTGCCTTGGGAGAAGTTCACATTTTCAAATGTTCCTCTGCTACTGCTCCGTTGTCCTGCAGTAAAAACCTCCCCAGCATTTCCTGTCTTCATTGACTCCTGGCAGGTTTATCCCCACTGATCCTGGATGTCTCTGCAGCTCCTCAAAGCTGGTTGTGTGAGTTGTATCTTCTCAAAAAGCTCAAGGGCTTCAGGTTTTCCTCTTCTTGGGACAGGTGGCAGAGCCATGCTCTATGTCCCCGTGAACAATTCTGACTTCATCACTGACAGCACCCTGTCAAGAGCTGCTAAAAATGACAATTTGAACCCCCAGGCCAATTTCTGTTGATTTTCAGCTGTCTAAATACAACCACGGTGAAGTCAGTGGAGTAATTCTGAATTTATGGTCGATATTTGGAGCAGATTTGCTGTGCCCATGTGCAGTATGGGAGGATTTATTTGTAAAAAAAAAGAGGAAAATATGATGGAGGTTGGAGAATAAATGAGGGATGGAGAATAAGACTCAGGCTCCCCTGTTCTTCTTGATTTTTTACCATTCTGAAAGAACTTTCCCTTTGGAAAACAGGTTGCCTCAAGTGGCCCTGGTGGCTTGCTGAGGGCAGTGGGTTATGACAATAAATAAGAAGCCAAAAGCGCTTCTAGAAATGTGAGGAATGTGAAAATGTTTAAATGATTTAGTACCAGAAAACTTTATTTAAACATTTAATCGAAGAACACGCTTTCATCTTTAAAACATCAGTGTTTGAACTCCCATCCAAGTTTTTTCCAGACTTTCTATGTACTTCATCATATACAACAGCAGGCTGTGCTTTGCAAAGGGAATAAACTTCCAGTTCCCTGATTCTATTTGTTGTTGTTGCCTCCAACACATCTAAATTACTGTAGAGAAGCTGTTTTGGGGAAAAAATCCTAAACATGTTATTTCCTATGTTCAATAAGGTCTCATTTACTTGAGGAATTTGAACTGGTGAGTGCTGTGTCCAAGGAGATCCCATAAAGCTGCAGGGTTTCCCTATGGAAACCAGGCTGGATACAGATGTGTCAGTCAGCACATGGAGGTTTTTTCCCAGTGCAAGGGAATTTTCACCTCTGGGAAGTTCATCTCCCCAAAAAGCACCACGAGAGAGGCTGGGATGGGTGGGTGGCCCCGCTTTGGTTGCGGTGATGAGGGATGCAGGAGTGGGCTCTGATGAGTCGGGCTTCGCTTCAAACCTTCCACAGGCACCGGAGGGGAAAAAAAAAAAAAAAAATTCATTCTTAAAACGGATGAGCATTAGCGGATTGTTTTGGAATTACATAATTTTTTGAGCGTAAGAGCAGCGCTTTGAAGAGGAAAAACCTCAGGGCCCCGTGCACACCACCACCCACCAACCATCAATGGCTGATTGTTTTCAGGAGCAGCCAGGCTGGAGTCACCCCGTGGCAATGACTCAGTGCACGTAACCACGCTCCCCTTTTGGGGTGAGCCCAGGGGATCAGCTCAGGAATGATTTTCCTGGGATTGTGACCTCAGGGCCCCTTGGGTGCAGCATTAGCATTGGAAATGTCCCTGTTTGTGTTCCCTGAGCGTGCTGCGCCGGGGAGATTTATGCTTCCTAAGTACATTGTAAAAGTTTTATAAAGTGGCTTAAATATTTACACAATAAGCATTTAAGGAAACAGTTATGCCTCTAAAGGAGCTGCTGATCCTTTGGATCCATCAGACCATGGACACGAGGGTTTTTTAACTGTCTGACCTCCAGGAATTGCCTTTTTTTTCCACCTAACTAGTTTTAAGCAGGCAAACAAATGGAAACTCATACACAGGAACTTATAAATAATGTTAATGACCTGGCTTGTATCCTCAAAAGCCAGGAAATTTAGGAACACGCCGGCGAGCTGGCCCTTTGCTCACTGAAGGGTGGAAAGCGAAGCTGGGAGGATTCCTGCCCAAGATCCCACCTATCCCTGCCCTCTGGCAGTGGGAATCCATTCCCTGTGTCCTGTCCCTCCATCCCTTGTCCCCAGTCCCTCTCCAGCTCTCCTGGAGTCCCTTTAGCCCCTGCCAGGTGCTCTGAGCTCTCCCTGGAGCCTTCCCTTCTCCAGGGGAACATTCCCAGCTCTCCCAGCCTGGCTCCAGAGGAGCTCCCTTGGACCATCTCCGTGGCCTCCTGGAATTGCTCCAGCAGCTCCACTTTGCCTTGCTCTTCCCCCAGCACAGCCACCTTTCTTCTGCTCCCAAATTTCCTTTTGCCAGGCTCCAGCCATGCTGCACCTCCAGGGGCCCATGCAGCTTTTATTTCTTGCTTCTTCCAGCACCAGGCTGTGGAATTGCCTGGAATTCCCCCCTCATGGGAATGAGCTCCATCCCACTGCACGAGTGGAATCCTAGACTGGTTTGGGTGGGAAGGGACCCGTGAAGATCATCAGATCCACCCCGTGGCTGTGTTGAGGAAGGTGGAAGCTCCAGCCATTGCTCCTTTGCTTGCTCTGCCTCAAGGACAATCCCAGACCCCTTGGAAGCCCATTCCCTCTCATTTCAGGCCAGCAGGGAATGGGGACCCCCTTGGGTGGCAGGGATGGGTGCTGTGCTCCCCTCCCCACCAGCACCCACCTCCCTTTCCCCTGTGCTTCCTGAGGCTCTCGGGGTTGGGTTTTTTCCCTGCGGCTCGCACGGCAAACGGATGTTTAGATCCGAAAGGAAATGGGATTGCTGTTTGCTCGGCTCCTCCTGGAGCAAACAGCCCTTCAAAATAACTCCTGTGGCGTAAGTGCCAGGAAAAACAGCGCAGCCAAAACCTTGTAAGCAAATAATTGGCCTTTTTGTGAGAGGGCTCCTCTTCAGCTCCAAGTTTGCAGATCAGAGCTGCTCTTTTCACGTTTTGTTTTGAGGTTTTGCAATTCTTCTCAAAGCAAACATATCCAGTATGTGCCAGATTGGGGGGGGTTACTGATCCCTGAGTGCTGCTTCCAGGTGATTCCCCTGGGACATGCAGAGATTTTGGGTGGGAAATTGGAGTTCTGGAGCTCAGATCTGGACCCTGAGTGCTGGGTGTTGCCCTGGAGGAGGAGGTGGCCCCAGAAGGGTGCCCTCAGGGTGTCCTGTCCCTGTCCCTGTCCCTGCTCCCGCAGGGATGGCTCCTGCAGGGCCCTTGGCCGGGGCTGTGGGAAGAGCTCGGCTTCCCCACACAGCCCAGCTCAGCCTGCCTGAGCCACCCCGGGCAGGGAAAGCTCTCAGCAGGTTGGGAAAAGCAGCTGGAAACTCCCTGCCTGCCCCAGGGCTCAGCTCTGCCCCAAAGCTGCACCCTCAGTTTGGGAAAACGGGGTTAGACCACCCTCAAACAGAGGAGAGCCCAGAAGGGCTGCCCAGGGTGAGCACTGCACATCCTGTGCCTCCAAGGATTTCTGTGGGATACAGGAGCACAATTCCTGCCACTCCTGTGGCACCCACAGAGAGGATGGGGTGGGTGCAGGGGAGCAGGGTGTGTTTCAAACACACCAAGTGATGCAGTGTCACCCACACTGAGCTGGTTCTCAGCTCCACAGCCGTCTCATCCCACATTTCAGCTGCTCAGCTTCCAGGGAAAAGGGGTGGAACAGGGGCTGCAGCCTCACTGGGGTGTCCCTGAGCCCTCTGAGGGATTTATGGACACCCTCACCCATCACCCACCAGCATCCAGGTGCTCCTGTGGTGGACAATCCTGAATTTTAGATCTGACACAGAGGATGCAGAGGTAGGAGCTTGTCCTGCTCCCTCTTCATCTCCCTGTGGAAAATCTCATTTAAGTAACGACTGCAGACACTGAGGTGAGGTACAGGGGGAACAGGTACTTTTTTTAAACTTTATTTTCTTTTTTCCTTTGGAAATGCAGCCTCTCACAGCCGTGCTGTCACAGTTAAAATAAGGTTTAAATTACAGGGCTGGCTGTGGCTTTTTCCCTTTCTTTCAGAATTTTTGCCAACTTGCAATTTACTTAATGAAATCCTGCTATTTCGCTTAACGGGGATATTTTTTGCAGATGTTGATTTAACCCAGCTTTATAAAATATGTGAACTGTGCAGTTTCTTTCCTATTTTTAACAATTTAAAGATTCTAGTGCAGAACTTGACGGAGTTTATAACACCAATATTTATAACAGCAATATCTATTTGTACCGTGTAGGAGTGGGGTTGAACGATGAGGCTCCCACATCGTCAGAAACAGTGTGAAATGCTGCAATAATGGGCAAAAATTACCCAAAGTTGGAATTTGTGTTGCTCATTGGAGCTTTGTGAATGTATTTCTGGAAAAGTCTCCAACCCTGGTTTTATTCTTCAGGGTTTTTGCAGGGGGATTCTCTGCATCCATGTGGATTCTTTATATGTATGCTATATATGGAATGAGGAAAAAAAAATGGGTCTGGTTTAGGCTGGTGACAAGCTGCCTTTTTAATGTGTAATGCCTGGTGTTTCCCCCACTAGTCCTTACTTTTATTTTTCAGAACGGATTTTCCTGGAGGGAGGGGAGGAATCTGATATTTCTCCTGCAGTGCTGAGTTGAGGGAGTGCAGTGTTGAACTCATTATCCCTGAGGATTCCTTCACGTGCTCCCTTAATCTCCCTGGCCTTGATGTACAAAGAGCCCGACCTGCTCCCCTTCCTCTCTCTCCTTCCCATTCTCCTCTCCCTGGGAAGGTCATTTATTTGGGGTTTCTTTTGCAGTTTGAGTTCAGCCTTTGCTTTCAGCCCCAAAACAGCTCGTGGAGGAGTTGCAGAAACCCTGCATAGACCAATCCTGAAAAGGTTCTTTTTTAGCTTGAAAATTCAGCTCCCAAGAAAGATGAGAGCTTGTCCTAGAAAGGTGGGAAAGTTTTTAATCCGAAATTTCGCGTGCTGTAACTCACAGCATGGAGGGACAGAACACAGGGAATGGCTTCCCACTGCCAGAGGACAGGGCTAAATGGGATACTGGGGAGAAATTCCTCCCTGTGAGGGTGGAGAGGCCCTGGCACAGATTTCCCAGATTTGCTGTGACTGCCCCTGGATCCCTGGAATGTCCAAGGTCAGGTTGGACTGGCTTGGAGCACTCTGGGATGGTGGAAGGCGTCCCTGCTCATGGCAAGGCTTGGAATGGGATGAGCTTTAAGGTCCCTTCCAACCCAAACCATTCTGTGATAACTCATTAATCTTTTTCTCCTAGAATATCCCAAAGTTGTCTGGGATTCCTATTAGTGCAGCAGGACAGGATGTATTCCATGGAGTTCTCTGTGTATTTTGGCATTTTCCTATTCCCCCCCCCACCTCTTTTTTTTTAAGAAACTGTGGTTTGTGGAAATGAAAACAAGTCCTTCTTGGCCAGGGAGGGTAATTGGTGTGAGTCACCTCCAGCCTCCCTGGGCAAGTACAGTGTGAGGAATTTGGTCACCTGGGAGAGGACAGTGAAGGATGGGGACTTGCAGAGGCCACACGTTGCTGCCTCTCTGGGCTGCAGCGGTGCTCATCAGGGTTTCATGCAAATACATTGATTTTCACCCCCCACCCCTGCTTCACACCAATTTTCTTGCTGTTTATCTGCACTTTAAATAGGTTTTACAGCACCATTCCAGGGAGTATGGAAATGGGGCAGTTGGGCTCAATGGTTTTAGAGTCACAGCTGTAACAATTCTACAGTTCTGAGGAAAGGGGTATGTTTGATCTTGTCCCAGGTTAGCAGAAATGGGTGCTCTGTGCATCCACCTCTCTGATTTGTGGATTTTCCAGCAGAAGGGGCCCTCCATGGCACACCAATGGCACAAGGGCTGTTTTCCTGCACCTTTCCAGGGGATGCCAGCCTGGCACCCTCCCTGCTTCCACCGTGGATGTGAGGGACCAACCCTGGGGCTCAAATCCCGAGTTGCTGAAGTCATTGTTTAGTCTTTGCTTGAAGTGGGAGTGAGAGCCCGTGGATGCTGGCCACGAGCAGCTGGGAGTGGAGCGAGCTGCCTGCTTGCAGCGAGGGCTGGGACGGCCCCAGCAGATGTTTACACACCAATACACGGAGCAGCTATCGGAAAATCTGGCGTGTGTGGGTGCCCACGCAGCCCTGGGCACGTTGGAGGAGGGCAGGAGCCATCTCTGTGCTCCCTTCCACCTCTCCCTGATGGGATTCCTGCACCAGACCCTTCCCAGGGCTGCTCACCCCAATCCCATCCCAGTGCTTCCAATCCCTCTCATCAGGCAGGAACCCCGAGACCTCCCCGTACAGGTTGAGCCATTCAGCATGACCAGCTTGGCCAGCACACAGGAGGGATTTGTTTCCTTGCAAAGGCCACGCTGGCACCCCAAATCCTTTAATTCCCTGTAAAACTCTGGCAAATCCGCCCCGAGCGAGGGCTTGCAGGAGCCGTGGGCGTTGTGACACGCGGTGGCAGCCCTGGAGCTCCCCTCTCGAGGTGCCTGCGCAGACAGAGAGGCTCTGCAGAGCTTTATCAGGAGCAGGATCTTGGGTTCTGGCCAGGGAGAACAAAGCCTGAATTCCCATTCCACTCTCAGCCCCTGTCTGCTTCCCTTATATGTGAGGGCACTGATACCATGCTGGGAAAAAGCGCCTTTTTTTGGGATTATTGGGGGGAGAATGATCAGATAGGGGAGGGTTCAGCTTGGAGAGGGGGTTGGGATGGAACAGAGGACCCACAACTGGGCTGGGGTCTGGGATGAACCCTCTGGAAGCCATGAGCTCATTTTCAGGAGTAAATCCCATGGAGATGTGAGAGGAGGGAGAGGCTCTCACTCCAAAGGGAATGGCTGGGGCTGGAGCACGGTGCAGGCTCTTAAAATACTCTCAAAATACGTCTGATTGTGGTGTTTTGTTTGGTATTGCTTTGATTTTCCTCCCAGGGAGGCAGCTCCACTCATTTCTGGTTAGGAAACTAAAAAGCTGCTGCAGCCACAGCCTGTTCAGGGTCCTGTGTCCTGTCCGAGCTCCAAAGCCCAAAGTTTCCATTTTTCTGGTGCTTTGGCAAGTGGATTTTCTGTGATCAGCTAGGACACGTGAAGGAGGCCTCACGAAGGGGAAACTGAGCATCCCCCTCTAGAAATGGCAAATTTGGGTTGTTACTGGGGGCAGCTGAGCTGCAATTTGGGGTTGGGCTGTGCAGGGAGGTGGTGATGAACTGCCTGGCCTTTGCAGGACAGGAGGAGCTCAGTGCCCATGGATAATCCAACAACTGGATATGAAAAGCACCCAGTGCTGGCTCAGTGGTCCTGCTGCTGCTGGGGACACCCTGATGTTCTTAAGAAGTGTGGAAAATGAGGATTCTCAAGCAGCATCTCTGCAGCCTCTTCATTCCATCCTCACCAACTCAACCTCTGGCTTCACAAACAGCTCCAGCCCCTCAGTTTAGGAGAAACCCCTTCCTTGGGAGTCTTTTCCAACGTTAATGGTTCAGGATTGGTGCTGGTGTGAACCAGCAGGGTTTGGTTTGGTGCAGCCCAAGCCTCTGGCCCGTCCCCTTGCTCTGAGGAGATTCCCAGGCTCGGCTCCAGCGCCCAACGTGCTCTCCCCGAGCGGCGCGATGGAGGCGGGAAGGGGTGTTATTCCTGTTTCTCTTCTGAGGGACCTACTAATTAGTTTCTGCTTTTAAAAGGCTTTGAAGCGCTCAGCCGAAACTTCTCTGGGAGCGAAAACTGTGATTATTTATATTTATCCCATTTCCCGGAGCCTCGGCCCCGCCGCGGGATGCTCCGCCGTGCTCCGGCCGCTGGGCGGATTGTCCCGCTCCCCCAGGGGATTCTGACAGCACCTGGAGCTGCTCTGCCGAGCCAGAACGGCTTCCAAAGGTGGATGAGAGCCCAGGAGATCCCATGTGGCCATCCCAATCCGTGCCCATCCCACTGGGATGTGGTTGGCGTGGCTGGGATTGCAGCCCCCGGATTGATGAGCAGCGGGAGCGGCGTGGGGAGAGGAGCCTTGGACATCCCAGCAGTGGCTGGAAGGGAATTCTGCCATCCCGTGATTTATGGGGTGATTTGTCCCAGATTCTCAGCTTTTTTCAGGCTCTGAGGGAACAAGAAAGGGATTGCACACATGGTTGGGTGGAGCACCTGAAAAAGTGTAAAAGTGGGGAAAAGGGGTTTTTCCCTATTTTTGTCCCAGCTTCCCTCACCCTGCTGCAGGGGGCACTTGGGAATGAACCTCCTCCCCTGTGAAGGGGGAACCTTCTCCCCTTCTCACTGGATGCTCTGGAGGTGGTACTTTGCCAGGAGCAGGCAGAAGACAAAGCCAATCCCAACCAGACAACGCTCAGAAAATTTTCATCAAACCTTCGGATTTTACAGAAAATCAAACAATGGGGACCTTCCCTTCCCCAACCTTTCCTTCCTCTGTGGTTTCCAGCTGGTTTTTCTCCCCATTTTCCAGCTGGTTGGGGCAGCTCACGGAGATGCCAAGCACGACCCCAGGATTTTGCTGGGTTTGGGTTTATCCAGGGCTGCTTTCCAAGAGGGAAGGAGCCCCAGCCAGGCTGTGGTTGCTGACAGGTCTGAGGCTCTCAGAAGTGGCAGCCAGCGTGGGCGGTGACGTTCGGGGGCGCCTTTTGAAGCCGTATTTACATCGTTGCGTTCCCTCGGACGTGCCAGGTGTAACGCAGGTACCTGCACGGCCCAGGGGCTGGAAAAGCCTGGGATGTGCCTGAAAGCTCTGAGCAAGACGAGCTGAGCTTCAGAGAGACTCAAAAACATTTTGAAAACGTCACCGAAATCTCGGAAAACGTTGGCGTTTAGAAGGAACACATAAAAATGTCAGTGGAAAAGCACCCGAGTTGGGTTTTTCCAGTTTTCACCCTTGGTTGAAAAGTCTTTTCTAAAACAGAACTGTTGGGGGGAAAAAAGCATGCTAAAATACCTTAAAGTCATGTTCTGGATTGTGGATTTAATGGCCAGGGAAGGTCCATTAGAAACAAACTCCTTGAGTTTAGCTTGAAAATAAGCTAACTGATGATGACTTCCAAATTTCCGGGCAGAACTAGACATGGCATGTGTTTTGCTTTGAAGGATATAAAAAAAAAAAAAAAAAATTAGCATGAGCTGATGATTTTGCAGAGTGGTTTCTTTTATGCAGAGAAAATTGTTTTCATCCTCATTCTTGGCATTGGCTCCTTGTCCTGTGTTGCTTTTGTTTCTTGGGCTGCCATGGAAATGTCCCCCTTTCCCTCCAGGCCTCTCCACACACCTCTTGCACCAGCTCTGGTGCTCGTCAGACCCTTTTTTTTGAACTAATTTAATTAATTAACCCAGCGCAAGTGTTCTTCGGAGTTAATCATCTCCTGGGTTAACAAATTAAATCTGCTGGCAGAGGAGGCTGGGGAGCACCAGAGCTCTGCTCCAAGGGAAAGGCTGGAAGAGGAGGATGGTGGATGTGGTGGCAGGGAGGGCTCTTCTCAGCTGTCTTTCCCTAATTTTTGTGGGATTGATGAGCTGAACTGGTGTCCATGGCTGCCCTACAGCCACATCCAACACCAGGAACGTGAGGGTGGAGGAGCTGGGACCCCACAGTGACACCAGATGAATGACAACATCAAATCACATTCTTGTTTTAGAGTTGAGACAGGAGCTGGGCTGAATCCTTACATTCAGTGGGGTAAACCAGAAATCTGGGAGAGGGTTGGGTGCTGTGCAGCACAGGAAGGTCCAGCTGGTTGTCCCTGTGGCTACCTTGGCCATCAGCTGGGCAGCTGGTGACCACTGTCAGGGCTCTGTGAACCAGGGAGAAGCTTCTCTTGGTGGAAGCTGGGACAATAGAGGATCCTCTGTTGATGCTGTCCAGGAGGAAAACCAAGCCTGCCCATGCTGCTGCTTGCACCCACCTGCCTTTTCCCCTCAGGAGCCCATTGTCCTGCCATACCAGCAGCTTCCTTCTTCCCTGGAGACACCAAGGAGGAGTTGGGGGCTGAAGTCTCCTCTCCTCAGCAGGATTTTCACATGGAGAAGCTCCTGCCCAGCCTCCTGTGTCTGTCCCTGCTGCGATTGGGACGTTGTCCTAAATACTCACAGTGGGGCCAGCACTGGGGCGCTCCCGTGGGTCCCCAACCCCTCCAAGGTGCCCCCAGAGCCCCACCCAGGGCTCCCAATGAGGATGGGCAGCAGAAGGTGGCTGCTTTGTGTCCCCAGAGGGGCCCCCCGTGCTGGGGACAGCTCCCAGCCCCTCCCCAGCCGCAGGGGCTGTGCTGGGGTCGGTGCTGCTGCCAGGGGGGCTCTGGGGGGCACAGTGATGCATTCCAGCTGAAACTTGTAAGGCAAAGGGATTTGAAGTATATTGGCTTAAAGAAAATGGTGGTGAGCTTTGCTGGGGCAGATTGACAATTAATTTTTTTTTCCTTTTTTTTTTCTTTTTTTTGTGAGGCCATAAAAATTCCATTTCTGCTGTGGAAAGTTTTAACCCCTTCCTTACCCTGCTGCTTGTTTCTAGGGGTATTAATGGGGGATTATTTTAACTGATGGCTCCCCAGTAAACTGTTAATAGATTTTGGGGAAATGTGTGTGTTCTTTGTGCTGGGCTTTTTATCTGGACCTTGTTCACAGTGACCTGTGTATGGCTGTAACCTTCCAGCTTCCCTGCTCCTGTGTGTTGGGAAGTGTCAATACAGATCTGTGCTGTGGCACAGGCGAGGAAGATGACTGAGCATGGGTCTAATGGGCCAAAAGTGGAATAAAACCGAGTGGAAAGATGTTGGGGGAGGATGTAACTGAGCTCCATGGCCCGTGGAGTGTGAGGCTGCCCTGTGACACAGGAGTACAGGAGGGAGGGACATGGAAATGGGGAGTGGGCTCTGTGGTGGGGGGACTTTTGAATATCCTGCTTCATTGCCAGGTTGCCCAGATGTGCATTAAAGTGCCTGTCACATCTGGAGAGTGCAGTGATTTATTTTTCATGAGCATGGTCTCCCCCACGGGCACCTCTTAGACGTGTTTTGAGGAGCTCTTCCTTGCAGCCGTGTATTGAGGGGGCCATTTGACCTGCTGAGAGGAGGTTTGGTGGCTTTGGAAAAGCCAAAGAGTGAATCAGAGCCATTTTATTTCATGTGTTTCGTGATCTGCCCATGTTTTCCATCCTGCTTTTAAGTGCAACATCAAGCAGTGGGACTGTGCAGCGTTTTGTTTTGGAAAAAAGCATCTTTCTTTTCTCTTCTAAAGCACTCCTTTGAACTTTACTGGCATAAAACGCTGTCAAATCACAAATAGTCTCAAACCTCAAGTTATTTTCTTTACCTCCACACTCTGCAGGGAGCGACAGCAGCAGTGCTGCTAACCCGGGGAGGATTTACAGTGTTTGCTCTCTGCATTTATTCCCAGACCCAGATTCCTTTTGCCTGGGAGCCATTTCCCTTTAAATTCTGGGTTCGATTCTCCTATCTTGTTCCTTTATCTCTAATTGTTTGAATTCACTTTGGGATGTGCTTGGAGGCTCTGCTGCTGTGGAGGAAGGAGTAAACACGAGGCAGAGTTTCAGCCCCTCCATCTGATGGATGAAGGTGGCTTTGATGGAGAAGATAGCCCTGACGCCAGCCCCTCTGGAGCTGCTACAAGTTGTAGCTGCCTTACAATGATAGTTGTTAAAAACCCGTCCTGTACCACTGCGGGATTCAAATATTTTCCTTTCTTCAAAAAGAACGCTAACAAGCCCGCCTCTGTTCCAGCAGAAATGGGAGAGGGGGGAAAAAACCAGAACAAAAAGTGGATTTTCTTGTCTGTACATAAAGGGCAGCGTGGAAAAAAAGAGGAGGGGAAAGTGGAATATTTATTTAAAAAGCAGAGGAGGAGGTGGTGGTGTGCCGGCCGCCCCTGCTCTCCGCAGAGTGGTAGTGGCTAATAGCTGGAGGCGAAACTAATACTTGGCAGGGGATGAGACACAGCACAGGCCCCCCTGATTTGGGGGCTTGCTGAAGTGCTTGTTTTATGTCAGGGCTGCGGGATGAGTTCATCTTTGCAGGAATGGGTTGAGTGCACTGGGAGATGAAAGGAGGGAGAGGAACCCACCACAGTACAGGGAGCACTGAGAGAGGGACCCTGAGACAGCTTCCTGCAGGCAGGGGCTGCTCAGATGAGCCTGGAACTGTCCCCTCCCAGGGGTTTGTTTCCCCTGTGGGTTGTTTTTTTTTTTTTTTTTTTTTTTTTAAAAAGACTTTCCCCTCCCCTGGCCAGAAAAAGTGGGTTGAAAGGAAACTTCTCACTTCTTGAGGTGTAATTACCTAAAAGTCACATCCTTCCCTGTTTGAAGGGGCACAGGACATCTCCAGGAGTGCTGTGAGCTGGCAGAGCTGGCACTGCCAGGCAGGAGCTGTGGGATGACAGAGATGAGGGGGGGTGCACTCACAGATGGAGGGAGTGAAGTTCCTGCCACAAGGTGCATGGAAGTGCATTTAATAAAGCTATTTCAGGTGCACGTGGAAAGCCCTTCTCCTGTTTTCATGGATGATTTCGCATAGATATTTCCCAGTTCCTGGAAAGCAGAGATGGCACCAGGGCTGTTGGCACCTCCAGCAAAGTATTTTTGTAGGACGGGCACTGTTTTCCTCTGGCTTTACTTGCCCCCCCTTGTATTTTAATTTGCAATAAACCATGAGAAACTCCTATTTAAATGTTTATTGCTGCCTGTTCCCCTGATTAATGGAGCTGCTGGGGACACTGAAGGTTTGAAGTCATCCCATCCTTAATCTGTAAGGGAAATGCAGGGGCTGAGCAGTAGTTTCTCAAAAATGTAATAACAAAACCAACATAGCTAATGGGCATGGAGGGCTTTGAGGAGGTTGGGAGGTTAAACAGATGCAGAGCTCAGTAATTGCTACCAGCCTCTGGCCCCGGCACATGAAAGGCCCTGAGCTGCTCTGTAGCCCCCAGATCACTTGAGTGGGACAACAGCAAAGCTCAGTGCTTGGGGAGATCTTTGGAAAGGCATTGGGAGCATCTTTAGGATGTCCCAGGGGAAAAATGACTGTGAAAACTGCATGCTGTGGAAGGTGGATGGGTCCCTGAGTATCCTGGTTTAGTGGAATTTGTCCCTTTTGATGGCAGGGGGATGGACTGAGATGGTGTCCCCAAAAATGTGACCTGTGGTGGGTGAAGGGGAAGAGACTGATGTGGTACCCCCAAAAGTGTGACCTGTGGTGGGTGAAGGGGCTGCTTCAGGCTGATGAGCATTGCCCAGAGCAAAGAGCATGCTGCTGCCTCCCTCCCTGCCTGCCCCATCACCCCCTCCCCCAAATTCGTATAGTTACAACTCCAGTTAAACTCCAACAAAGCCGCTTAATTCAAAGCTGGTTAATGGGGAGGGGAGCTCGGGGTAATCTGAGCCTGAAAAGGAGCGGGGCTGGAGGGCTGTGCCTGAAATCTCGTGTGTCAATGGGGGCTCTGGAGCAAAATAATGGCATCACCCCGTGGGTGAGTTAATGGGACATGATGGCACGGAGGCACCGGGGTCAGCAGGCCACGGGCACAGGAGGGATTGTCAGGGAGCTTAATGCCGGCCACGGAGCGCGGCTGGCTCGGAGCACAGCTCCTGGCTGGAAATTCCACAGCAGCTCTCTGCTAAACGGTGTGGTGGGAGCAGGAATGATGTTCAGCCCTCTTTGGGGCTCCTTCTTTCCCTGTCTTCCTTCTGGAGACATCATAAATTCTGGAGGCATCATAGATTAAACAGATTTCTGGCAGCCCGAGTCCCTCCCGTCTTCCCTGAATGTAATTCCTAGAAAGAAGAGACGTTTCTCATTGTCTGCAGAGAGTTCCAGTGGGTTTTTAGAAGGACATGTATAGTTCATAGCAGCTACTCCCCCTTGGCATGAAACACTTCCTCAGATTTCATGTTCCCCGTGGGAACACCAGCGTTGCTGTTGGAGAATATTGCACGGAGGGGACACCCAGCGGGTCAGGTCACTCATCCAGGCACGGCCTGGACATTCCTGGGGGTCAGCTCGGCACAAACTGGGCTGGGGAAGTGGGGCTGCAGGAGCACAGCGATGCTGGGGAGCCACCAGGCTCAGGACACCAGGACAGTGTCCCTATGGGCTCCGGTGGGAGGAACGCAGATATCCCTGGGGACACGCGGGGCCAGCTGCTGGATGCAGGGTTGGACGATAAATTGGAGAGATGGAGAGATGTGCTGAATTCATGGGAGATGGTGGGCACCCTTGGCATCTCCAGCCTGGGCTTGAGCCACCAGTCTTGGTGACATTTGACATAACTGAAGACGAGATTTGGGTTGAGCAAAAGCTTTGGGGTGAGCACAAATTTGGGGTTAAACAGAACTTTTGAGGTGAACACAAATTTTGGGTTCAATACAAGTTTGGGTTGAACACAAATACAGGGCTCAACATGCAGTTTGTGTTGAGCACAAAGTTTGTGTTGAACACAAGTTACGGGTTGAGCACAGGTTTTGGGTTGAACACGAACTTTGGGTTAAATTCCAGTTTGGGTTGAACACAAGCTTTAGGTTGAGCATGAACTTTGGGTTAAATTCCAGTTTTGGCTTTGGGTTAAATTCCAGTTTTGGCTTGAACACAAGTTTTGGATTGAGCACGAAATTTGTGTTGAGCACAAGTTTTGGGTCGAGCACCATCTTTGGGTTGAACACAGATTTTGGGAAGAGCATGAAATTTGTTTCGAACACAAGTTTTGAGTTGAGCGCCTTCTTTAGGTTGAACACCAGTTTTGGGAAGAGCATGACATTTGTGTTGAACACAAGTTTTGGGTTGAATACCAATTTTGGGAAGAGCATGACATTTGTGTTGAACACAAGGGTTGGGTCGAGCACCTTCTTTGGGTTGAACACCAGTTTGGGAAAGAGCATGACATTTGTGTTGAGCATAAGTTTTGGGTTGAACACAGATTTTGGGAAGAGCGTGAGATTTGTGTTGAGCACAAGGGTTGGGTTGAGCACAAGTTCAAGTTCTCACCGAGCAAAGCTGATGGACGGGAGGAGCTGTTTCCCAGCCTCCATCCCCGCAGTTTCCCAGCACTCCTGACCTCCTGTCTCTCCCCACAGACGCCAGCACGTCGCCCGATGCCGTGAAGAGGAGCCATTGGTGCAACGTGGCCTACTGGGAGCACCGGACGCGCGTGGGCCGCCTCTACACAGTGTACGAACAGTCCGTCAGTATCTTCTACGACCTACCTCAAGGAAACGGCTTCTGCCTCGGACAGCTCAACCTGGACAACAGGAGCGAGACTGTGAGAAGGACTCGGAGTAAAATCGGCTACGGGATTTTACTGAGCAAGGAACCGGACGGGGTGTGGGCCTACAACCGCAGCGAGCACCCCATCTTCGTCAACTCCCCGACACTGGACATCCCCAACTGCAGGACGCTGATCGTGCGCAAGGTGATGCCGGGCTACTCCATCAAGGTGTTTGACTACGAGAAGTCCTGCCTGCTGCAGCACACGGCCGAGCTGGATTATGCAGACGGGCCCTACGACCCCAACAGCGTCAGGATCAGCTTCGCCAAGGGCTGGGGGCCCTGTTATTCCAGACAGTTCATCACCTCGTGTCCCTGTTGGCTGGAGATCTTACTGAGCAACAACCGATAACGGTCAGCCTCTGACGAGAGCAAAACAACAACACACACACACAAAGGAAAAAAAAAAAAGAAAAGAAAAAAAAAAAGAGAGACACAGACTATCCCAAATATCATCTACCTAGATTTAATATAAAGTTTTATATATTATATGAAAATATATATTATACTTGTAATTATGGAGTCATTTTTACAATGTAATTATTTATGTATGGTGCAATGTGTATATGGACAAAAAACGGAAAATGCACTTTGGCTTATATAATTCTTTCAATACAGATTTTTAAAAAAAAAAGCAACAAAAAAAAACCAAAAAAAAAACCCGCCAAAAATTATACAGCAAAAATAGGAGAAAGCCCTAATTTTGATGTATGGTTTTTTGAAATATTATTAATACCCAGACAAAAAGCTAATACCAGTCACTCATTGATAATAAAGTATTCGCATTATGGGGGGGGATTTGTCTTTTTTCTTCCCCCCCCCAGCTGAAGTTGGCAGCAGTCAGGAGGGTTCCAGAGGGCAGCTGCTGTCTCCCATCTCAGCCAGGACCCTGGAAAACCAAAAAATGAGTTGGAAGGCTGCAGCTGGCTCCAAGGGGAGGGTGAGTGAGGTCATTTGGAGAGCCAGGGAGCACGGGCAGGAGGTGAGAGGAAGATCTGAAACTCTTCTCACTCAGGGCTGTCTGAGCATGGTGAGGATGAGGGTGCACATCCATGTTTGTGCAGATTAATCTTCATCACTGCTAATCAGCGGCTCTTGGGGAAAAGCAGAATATTCCATGGCCACAAAGCTGCCCAGCAGAACCAGTTTGGATTTTCAGCCTTACCCAGGGGTTATCTGTGAGTCCTGCATGTCCTGGACACGTTTGATGGTTGAGAAACAAATGGAGGTTGTGGACAACTCATGGTTGGGTGGATCCTCTGTTGGAGCATGGCCTGGATTTTGGGAATGTCTCAGGGGAGTCGTGAGCAGCTTTGTCCTGTAGATCTCCTAGTCTGTCATCCAGGCAATAAATGATCCAGGAGTGTTTGGGAAGAATATATTTACTCTGAGGAGCAGCAGCAGCCAAAAAAAATGTCCTGGTCAGATGTGCCTGTCTCAGCTGATTTACTCTCCCTGGAAATCCTGGATAAAATCAGCCCCTTTGCTCTGCCTTGTGCTGGGCCTGGCAGGGGCAGGTTGGACACGGGCTTTGCTTGGTCAGGGAAGTTATTTATTGCCAGGGAGCAGCTCTGCCAAGTCCTAGAGTTCTGCTGCAAATCCCAGTGCCTTTGATTTCCATAAAATTCCGGCCTCTGCAGCCCAGTGATTGGGAAGCTTTCAAAGTCACAGAGGATGTTTTTGTCACCTTCATATTTGCAGAGAAAAAGATGCAATGAGACCTCAAAGAGTTAAATAGGGCCTCAATTTACTACTCAAAAGCTCTCCTGGTTCATGTCAGGGTCCTGCATTTTGGCACCTGCACCTGATGTTCCTGCCACAGCCATGAGTGAGGATGGGGAATCACAGAATTGTGGAATCCTGGAGTGGTTTGGGTTGGAGGAGACCTCAAATCCCATCTCTTTCCACACCTTCCACTATTCCAGGATGCTCCAAGTCCTCTCCAACCTGGCCTTGGACACTTCCAGGGATGGAGGGAGGTGGGAGCTGCATCCCACAGGGAAACACAGACCTGGGTGGATGCTGGGGGAGATCTGAGCAGGGAAAGTTGCAATGACGTTCCTGCAGTTATTTTTTCAAATTATAACCATACCTGATGTTTAATTGGGACCACACTGATTGAATTCCTGCAGCATCAGTATTAATACTTGACATCATGAATTTTTGTTTGTGTTACAGCCATTCTTAGGGAACGGTGTCAAAACATGTCACTCCCATTTAAAGCAGCTTCCAAGAGTTTTGCAGGGGCTTTTTTATCCCTTTGGCTGAGCTTTGGTGGGTCCTGCCAAACCACCCACCTCCCTTGCTGTATCACTTTCACACAGTCCATCAGGAGGCCATTTTTATGTTTGGGGGACTTTTCTAAGAGGGACTTTTTCTTTTTCTTGAAACTGTCCTCATTTTACCTGCGAAGCACCAGCAAATTTGCTTTTCCTGTTCCCTTTTCTTTTTCCCAGCATTTCCCACCACCACATTCACACCTTTGTTTCCTGTTCTCTTCCTCATGCAGCAGTGCCACCGTTTTCCACTTTCTACCCATTTCATCCATATTTGGGACAAAAAAAGCACCAAGGGCAGATGTGAGGGTTAACTCTGGGCTTTCCCTCGTGCAATCCACTGATGGTGCTTAATTCTCTTTTCTTCATTACTCATGCACTTCCCCAGGAATAAATCTGGAGTTTCATTTCAGTTGACAGCGGGGCTTTAAAGGGAATAAAAACCGGATTTTATGGTGAGGCAATGAAATAAGACATCAAGTATCCTTTTCTGTCTCATTTTGCCCCTTTAATACCTTATAATCATTGAAACTTAGAACTCTTTAAAGCAGCTTTAGGACTTCAAAGCTGTTGAGCTCCACCCTGGACCCTCTGGGAGCTCAGCTGGAGCCTTCCCTGGGGTGGGACCTGGGGGTCGGGAATTGGCACCTGGGGGTCGGGAATTGGCACCTGGAGCAGCCCAGGGGGTGGAGGGTCCTTCCATGGGGGAAAAAGGAGTGAATTCCCTGGCAGGTTTGCAGGAGCAGCTGGGCATGGTTGGGGTTGATGAAGGAGCTGATGGGATTCTGCTGTGCAGCACCCACAGCTGCTGCTGTTTGCCCCAGCCCCTATAAAAGCAGGATGGCCACAGCTCTGCTGTTTTCTCAGCACTGAGTGGAGTTTTTCCTCCTTCCTGCAGGACTCGAGGTCTCCCAGCACCCCAGGTAAGTGGCACGTTCTTCTCTATTATTCCTTTGAGGTCTGTGCGTGGTTCTTTATTGTTCCTTTGAGGTCTGTGTGGTGTTACAGCATTTTAAGGAATTAAAGAACCCCTTCAGCAGGAGGGTGCTGGACTGAGCTCCTGGTGCTGCTGCAGGGTTTGTGTGGCTCTTTTTGAGCTGGAGCTGCCTCAGCTTTGTCCTGAGGAGGCTGCTGGGTCACCCCTGTGCTTACAAATCACCGGGGGCTTTTTTTGAAGGATGTTTTGGGCAGTGCAGTGGGGAAGGGAGGGTTTAGGGTTTTTTTTTTCTCCTGCAGTAGTGCTGGAACATCAATTGTGCTGCACCCAGGGGTCAGACTGAGCTCAGGGAGCTGCTCTGCTGTTCCTTGGAGCCAGGGCTGGGTGTCTGCAGCACCCTCAGAGCCAGGGCAGTGAATCCCTGAGTAAAAATCCCTTTTTATCCTTGTGCTGAAGGGCGCCAGCCCTGCTCTGCTTTACCAGTGCCTGTGGGAGAGCTGATGGTTTTGTTGGGTGGCTTTGGTGCCTCACCTGGTGACTGTCACCCCTCCAAGGCAGGGACTGCTTGTGTGGAGCTGCCCCAGAGCTCAGCCCTCAGGCTGCCTTGGCAGGGAGGTTGGCATGGTTGGTCTGGCTCTCCATGGCTCATCCCTGGGGTGGTGGCACAGGGACACCTTCTGAGGTGGTGTTTAAGCACTGAAACTGCACAGTTTTGTCTGTGAGCGCCAAGGCTTTGATGGAAGCACCAGCTGGATGCTCCTGGTGTCATGGGTGTACCCCAAGTCCACTCCAGTGGAAGTCCTGAATTAGGAATTCCGCTGTTGGACCGGAGTCCTCGCAGGCTTTGGTGTGTGGAGTGTGTTTATCTGACAGGATCCTCTTAATTCAGCAATAATGGGCTTTAAACTCTGGGCTGGGCTGAGGAGGAGCAGGCAGAGGCTGCTGCTCCTCCTCTGAGCAGAAATTCATCATCCCAGGCCTTGACTTTCCCTACTGCTGTGACTGAGAAATGCTTTTCACCAGCCAGGATGGACAAGAAATTATTGCTGAATTCATCCACTCTCAGCACTTCTGAGAAAGAGAAGCTGAGAGCCCTGACCTGGCACAGGTTTGGGCACAGTTTTATGGGGGCTGCCCCTCTTCAGGCCACAATCCTCCTCCTCCTCGGGGCTTTATCTCCACAGCAGAGTGGAGGGGCTTGTTCAAGGCATCATTCAGAGCTGGAATTCAAATTTAGGGATCTGTGTGGGTTTCCAAGGGAAAAGACAAAATTGCCTGTCGGTGCAGAGAAAGGAGCTGGAGCTTTGCTTTGGGGTGTGATGCAGCCTGGCTTTGTGGGCTGTGTGAGGGGTGGAAGGGCTGCAGCTCTTTGTGGGGTGGGGTAATGCTTTTAACAGAGCACCCTGTGCCTCCCAAACCTCTGGGGTGGCACTGGAGGGGAGGCAGAGCTTTAGCAGCTGCCCAGGGTGGTGCTGGCTCAGAGGATGGAGCTGCTGCTGCCTCAGGGGGGTTGTGGGGTTTTCCCTGACAAACACCAGGATAAAATAAATAAAACCTCAAATGTCTGTCTCATGCAGGTAAATGCCCTGTGGAGGGAGAGGGCTGTGGGGAGCTGCTGCTGGTGCCTTGGGCAGAGGGGCTGGGGGTGGATGTGCTGCTCCCTGGCTGGTTTAGCTCAGCTTTGTGAGGGAATGGCAGCTGGGAGCTGCAGGGCTGTGCTGGCACCTTCCCCTCGGTGTGTCCCTGCTGGGGGAGCGGGGCTCTGCTCTCACTAACGGCCAGCATGGACCACGACCTTCCTAGAAAGCGAAAATAAGGATTCACCTCCATCTCCCCTCACCTGAGGAGGGCTGGGGCACTGCAGTGGGGTGCAGGGCATTGCTGGCTGATATCTGGGGCTGGTCCAGCACCCCAGAACTGCATCCAGGAGCAGAGCATCCCGAGTTATTTCCTGTAAAGAACTCCTTTTGCTCCCCTCAAAGGCCTGCTTTTCTGTCTGGGGCGTGATGAGGCATTACTTGCTGCTCTGTGGATAATCCTTCCTATATTCCTGATTTATGGATGTGCTGGTGTGATGCACAAAGTGGCATCTGTGCTCTGCACGCTGTGGGAACAGCCCAAAATTGCTCTGAAACTCAACTGGCTCACAATTATATTGGATTCTATTAAATTAAAACACATAGCACATATATTACACAATAAACCACAGCTATTTCATGGATCAAATTAAGTTTTATTTGGGCAAATTACAACCTTTCTTACAGTTGGGCCTTTGTGAAACCATTCCTTTTTAATAAAAACAGGCATTTTTGGCAAATGCTTTTAAAGTGTGCATTCCCAATAATTGCATACGCTGTTGCTGTTCTTGCTGGGATATATGTGGCTAATTATCTTCTGTTTAGGATGGGTTTAAATGAGTGGTATCTTCCCTTTGCTCCTCCCCCACACCTCCCATCTGCTGGAATTTCTTATTGCTTTCCGTTTTTATTAGCTTGGCTATGGAAGAAAAGTAGAGTGGGGGGGAAAAAAGCTTTCTCATTAAAAGCAGGAGTGCTTTTCCCGGAATTTCTCAGGGAAATGTGACTCTCACAGCCTCCCTCCAGCCCTGGCTCGGGGGGACAAAGCTGAAGATGGATCTTGGAGAAGTGGGATGGAGCTCTGGGAGGGTGCTGGGATGTGCACCCCACTCGTGGAGGCTGCAGAAAATCGAGGTGTTTGTTGGGGAGGGGAATTGTTGCTGTGGAATTCCATCTGCGCTTGGATTTTCCTGCTTGCCTGAGAGGATGCAGGCTCTGGTTTGGGCTTTGGGGCTGGGGCATCCCTTGTGGTTCCCTAATAAAGCAGGATTTTGGTGCTGCTGCTGCAGGGACAGGAAGGGGGGATGGAGTGGCACGTCAGACCCCAGGGAATGTCTCTGGCAGCTCCTCATCCTCACACGGTTTGGTTAAAAGCAAGCTAGTGGCTCAGGAATTGTGGGGATGGACAGGCAGGTGGCTCATTCCTGTGTTTCCTTAGAAAACTGGAAAATGAACCCCCCCAGCTCCTCTCTGGGTTTGGGAAGTTCTGCTCTGCTCCTTTTCCTGCCTCTCACTTTCTGCTCGCTGCCAGGCCAGGCTTGGAGATAGCATTTTTTTTTTTTCCTGGGAATAATTTTTCCCAGAATATTTTCAGCCTGGCCAGGGGAGCAGAGGAAATGCCCAGGGTGCTGCTTTCCAGGGTGATTTCCAGAGCCCCAGGGTGCAGATCAAGGGCGGAGCAGCCTCCAAGCTCCCCAATTCCTGAATCCAGCTGATGTCAGGCTCGTGTTCCCTGCCCCAGCAGCACCCTGGGGTGTGGGAAGGGTGCTCAGCCCGCTGGGATGGGGACCATGGAGCTGGAGCAGTGCAAAGCACAGCACATAAAACATCAAAGCTTTCTGTCAGCTTTCCAAATCCTCCTGGGCACCATTGTCAGGAGATGGAGGTTTGTGGAGCCTCCCCAGCCACATCTGGATGCTGTTTATGGGGTTGTGTTTGCTGTGATCCCTGGGAGTGCCAGGGCCACGGGCTGGTGGCATCTCCCTGTGCTGTGGTGACAGAGAGCAGCCCCAGAGCTCGAGGTTTCCTTCTTGATCTCAAACTGCTGCCAGGAGTTTCCTCAGATGTTGGAGCTTCCCTCCACAGCCCTGGCAGTGCTGGGAGCCTCAGCAGCCTCCAGCTGCCACTTTGGGTTGGGTGAGGAGCTGGTGGTGGCCTCGTGCCAGGGGTGGTGGCACTGTCTGGGTGCTCCACTGTGCTGGCAGAGAGTGGGCACCAACCTGGGCCACAGGGAAGGGGAAAGGAGATTGTTCCCTCCTATGAAACACTGGCAGAAACTCCTTTATTGATTGATTTTTAATTCTTTTTTTGGTTTTTATTAATAATAAAGTGTCTTTGACCTCTTTCCTCTTCCCAGAATGTCCAGGGTGGGTTTTCCAGTGCCATGGAATGTGTGATAGTGGGGCAGGAGACAGTGGCACTGCCTTGGTCCCCCAGTGTCTCTGCACCCCGTGGTGGGGCAGGAACCAAATGAAATGGCCACAAAACCTTTTTGGTGTCCTGCCTGTGTGATTCGGTCACAGCCTGGCCCTGTCCCCAGGGTGTGCCCCAGCCTGGCATCCCAGGGACAAGCACATGCAGTGGGAGAGAACAGGGATGGGAGCAAAGGGAAGAGTCCCCAGAGCTTCCCTTGCAGGTTTTGGAGGGAGAAGCTTCTGCTCCTTGTCCCTGCTGGTCTCTTCCATCCCACATCCTCTGTCACGTCCATCTCTGGGTGAGTGGGTGGCATTTGGGACATGAGGCTCTCCAGGCTGGGGGCACAAACCCCTCTGAGAAGGGAACTGAACCCCCAGCACCCCCAGGGCTGTATGTGGGGCAGGGCCGGGCCTCCTCCCCTGGCAGCAGGGATCTGTGTTCACTTTGGGGACACAGAATTGAAACCACAGCCCATTTCTGGGGAAGCTCCATGGTGGGTGTGAAGCTCCTTCTCCCGAAGGATGCCGGGGGGAAGGGTGAGAAGAAAACCCCCACAACGTCTCTGGAAATTGCTTTCCTTCCTCTCCTCCTTCCAAAATAGCATAATTAACAGAAATCAACTCCTCAGTGCTGTTAATTTTGAAGGTCTGTGTGCCAAGCTGGAGCAGGCAGGGCTGTGCTGGGAACAGTTAATTATTACCCAAACGGGGTCTGAGCGGGGCTGAGAGCATTGAGGAATTATGAAACTGGAACGAGGGAGGCCCATTCTTGGCAAACACTCCCGTGATTCAAATGCTGGGGAATTCAGCATGTTTTTCTCTTTCTTCTGAGGGCTCTGTGAGCCAGCCCAGCCCATGGTGCAGCTCTCATGGTGGGGATGGAGTTGGGACCATCAGCCCAGGGAATCTGGTGCTGGAACAGCTTCTGCAGCTCTTCTGTCACAGCAGCAGTTTAAAAATAGCTTTGGCAAGTCCACAATTAACCCATTGTTGCTTCTTAGAGGTGCCAAAGGTGTGGATTTCTGGGAGTGAGGTTTGGTGCTGGATGTGAAGGTGCAGCTCTGTTTGCAGGGGCAGGTGGATGAGGATGGTCACAAAGGCTGTTCTGCTTCTCTCTGAGTCTCCCCCCAGGGAAGTCCCTGCTGAGTTGTGTTTCTGCTGTGTGAGGTCCCCTCTGCTCGTGGCTTCTGCTGTTTCACCAGGGCACATCCTGCCCTCCTCCAGCTGGCTGTGTTGGCAGGGAAATCCCTGATGGGATCCAAGCTCTGCTCTCCAGAAAGGGGCTGGGGGGAACATCTGACATCGCCCTCCATCTGTGGGAACCTGACTGGAGAACTTTCTTCCTCTCTGCTTCCCAGTTTGATCAATCCCTGGAATTGGAGATGTCTCCCTGCTGGGTCAGAGCTGTCCCCTGTGCTGGGGTTAGATGAGCAGGATGGATTTTTGCTGCTGTTGGGATCCCTGTGATATACCTGCTGTCCTGATACCTGTGGAGCTGCAGTGCAGCTGGGGGAACCTGGGCAGGAGCCTCCCAGCACCTGAGGTGGCTTCATCTGTGGTGCCCTGATGGGAGCTGAGCTCAGCATTGCTTTTCCCTTCAAAAATCACCCCCAACCCTGATAGCCTTGAATTCCTGCTGAGGAAACCTCTCACAAAAATGTGCACTTGAGCTGGGATCAAACAAGATGAAAGGGGAAACTCCAAAAATCTGTGGTCATTTTTGGAGTTAACCAGTGTGGTTGGAGCTTTTTAGCCTGAAATCAGACAAGCTGAGATGAGACCTCCAGAAGGCTTTTTGATAGCAGCTCAATGGTCATAAACTTTGCTTTATTAAATGTAAAAGAATTTTTTTTAATGTGATGTTGTGAAATGTCTCCTCCAAGATAAGTAAGTGGTGGTGTGTGGAGGGAGGGTGGGAGGTCAGAGCTGCTCCTTGAGTAAGACTTGAGCAATCCTTCCTCTCTCACCAACCCAAACCCACCCCCAGAGCCCCCTCCCGAGGCTTTGGGCTGATCTGGTGTCACACACCTGAGAAAGGGACACCAAGGCTCGGGGGGCCCCTGGGCCAATGGAAAATCAGCAAAACAACCCTGAATCCTCCAGATGGGCTTGGAAAGCTCAGCCTGCTTCTTAAGTGGTCATGAATGAACTTCAGCAGCAACACTAGACAGGTTCTTTACTTATTTTAGAAACACCTCTGGGGCCATTGTTCTGAGAGGAGCTGGGAAATGCTCTGTTCCCCCCTGCATGGGCTGGCCTGGAGCAGACCTTGAAGATGCTGCAGTTTCCATCCCTCCTTTAGACCTGCTTTTGGTATCAGACCCCTCAGGTGGATGAGGAGAGGGAAGGATTTGGGGACTGGGCTTTATTTTAGGCTCTGAGGCTTTGTGTGTGCACAAGTTCAGTGCAACACCAGCCCCGTGGTGGGCTGTGGGGTTGGGCTGAGCTTTGGGGTGTTTCTGACCCTTTCTACTTTGCTGCGCAGCCTCACCTTGCTCCATCCTGCCTGGGGTGACACCACCAAGCTGGGGAGCACCATGGAGAGCCCTGAGCCGGCCATGGAGCTGCACCAGTGTGGAATCTGAGGGGCTGGGATCCCACTGTCCCTTTGTGGCCCCACAGGGGATGTTTCTGAGCCCTGGGGGAGCTGCTGGGACTGACCCCCCTCCCTGCCCGGCCCCAGCATCCACGCTGGTTGAGCAAGGCAGGTCCAAGGTCAGCATCCCCCGTCCAGGGCTCTCCCAATCCTCAGAGGTCACTGGTGCTGGAGCACAAAAACAGTGCAGCAAAGCAGAATTGCTGCTTGACTTGCCCTTTTTTTTTTTTTCCCCATTAAAAAAGGAGGCAGGGAGAAACATCAAAATCAACCCCCTGCCCCCACAAATGCTTCCCTTGTCTCGGAGTATTAAAAACATCCTGGAGCCGGGGCCATGCCTGTGTTCCTCCGAGCTGGAGGAGGATTTCTGCCAAGACACTGACCCCTTGTGGATTTTGCAAACGTCTTCGGATCTCTTTTTCTCTTCTCGAAAGGCGAAGAGAGGAAAAAAAAAAACAAACCCAAACCCTTTCAAACCTTTGCTCGGTCCTTTGCAAGGCAGAGCCATCAGAAGATTTATTCCTAAACGGAGGCTGCGGGGTGATTTATGGAATTCGAGCTGAGCCGCGTTGTGCGCTGGTTACAAATTGCACAGATATTCCACGGGACGTGAGCTCCAGCGAGCACGGGATGGATTACACTGCAGGGAAAAGGGGAGCTTAAAACCAGCTGGCCCACTGTAACAACTACAGCCACTTCTCTTTGAAGAGGAGATGATCTCCATCTGGGTTTAATACAAACCATGATGGACTGACACCGGCTCTCGGAATATCTTATACAAACGCGATCGTTTCTGCTCCGTTTTTTTCCAGAGCTGTCGCACTGCTTTATTTTATTCCTTTTTTTCCTCCCCCTCCCTGTTCTGTTGTTTTCTTCATGTTGGCCACTCCTTGTCGAGCTTTAGGAGCTGCTGGGGGTTGTTTCTCAGCAGAGGAAGGGTTTTTTCTGAGCAGGGGAAGGCGATGCTGCGGTGCCATGTGTGGAACCACGGAGCTGAATTGGCTACCTAGAAACACAGCCCAGATGTGGACAGGGAAAAGGAAGCTGGAACATATTATCAGGAAGGATGTGTCTCCTTTGGAGTAAATCCCTCCCGTGGAGCCCCCTCCTCTGGCTGCTGGTGGCTGCAGGAGGAGCCAGCCCTGGTGTGCTCTGGGGGGTGATGTGGGCTGAGGACCCCCCTGGAACCCTCCAGGCAGCACCAAGTCCTGGTGCACCAGGCTCTGTGCTGCTCTGAAGATCAACCTCCCAACATCTGGTGTGAAATCTTCATCTCTCCACAAAAGAATGTCCTGGCCAGGTTTTGGTGGCCCGTGAGTGGGAGGAATTGGTGAAGGGATGAGATTCCTTTTAAGCACTTGTTGTCCTCGAGGATCAAAGGTTTCTACATGAGCAGTCTCATATTTTGGCTTGTCAGGAAGTCGTGGTGGTTTTATTTCAATCTCTTGCCTGGATAATGGATCATTTAGCACTGGTTTTGTTCCCTGGTCTGGTTGAGCTCTTAGGCTTGACTTCTACTGTGGATCTCTAATGGCAAGCCTGGGATTTTTGGAGTGAATTGGCTGTGATGAATGAATGTTCACACGGTGTTCCTGGCACAGCCATCGCCAGGAAATATCCCCTAAAATCCAACTGCAGCGCAGTGCTTCACCCTTCCCCAAGCTTTCCAGGCAGTGTCCATGGTTCCCTGCCTCAGTGCTCCTGGGAATAAATACCCACTGGGAGGAGAAATCCTGATTTTTAGTGGTTGATAGTAGAAGTATTTGCATCCCCTGAGACAGCTGCTGGCCCTGGGGTTTTGGGATGGAGAGGAGGTGGCATCCTTCCCACTCCATCTCAGTCTCCTGCACCTCAGGGAGCTGTGCCTGGGGTGGGTGCAATTTCTAAAGCTGAGCTCCTCACCCTTGAGATTAAATGGACAAAATCTGGGGGAATTGTCCCCACTGGGAGCTAAAGGCCACAGTTGTAGCTTTTATGGGCCAGCCTTTGGATGGTGAAGTCCTTATCCCTCCATGCCTGGTCCCATCCAGCATGTTCCCAGTGCTGGCTTCAGACCAGGGAGCTCCAGCTCCTGGATGATCCAATTTTGTCGCCTTTTGAGGACTTTTTGGGCCAAAGAGTGCTGTGATGTCTGGCAGTTTGGTCCCTGGCACACCCCATGGTCTGGCCTGAGAGGACAGAGCCAAAACTGTGAATTTCTGCAACCCCAGGCAGTCCTGGCTGGGCTGGTGGGGTTACGAAACTCCGACATGGCTTTCTCTGAGATACTAATTAGGGATGGACAAACCAGAGGGAAGAAAATAAGAAATCCCTTTGCACTCGTTGTGGGGTTAAACAAAGTTCAGCTGACTTTCTTCCTCTCCCCGTGTTATTTTTCCCTTCAGTGCAGGCTTTGCTGATCCAGGTTCCAGCAGGACTGGGGATGCAGAGCTGCTGGAGGGTTGGAGCTGTAGCTGCAGGATTCCCAGACAAGCCTATCCTAAATCTGGGAGTGTGTGGAGCAATCCCGATGTGCTCCTGGCTATCCAAACAGGATAAATCTGTGCGCTGTGATCCTTGCAGGGTCTGGGTGTTGCTCAGGGTGGCAGATCTTTATCCCTCCTTTTCAGGTGGGGTTTGGAAGGGGTGGGGCTGAGCTCGATGCTGGAGGCAGCAGCACTCGGGACACCCATCCCGGCTTTGCTGACTCCTCCTGCAGCCAGGCTGCTTTTGGTGATGTCTGTTAATGGCTGGACTTGACCTTTGGGGGTCTTTTCCAGCCTAAAGGATTCCATAAATCCTCCCCTTGGAGATCCTCTCCGTGCTGCTGCTCTGGCCTCTCTGTGAATTCAGCTCGGTGAACACAAACCCCCCCCCGAGCTTTCTAACCAAACCAGAGGGAGCAGGGCTGGATGAACACAGCCCAGGGCACGTGGGCCTGGCTGGGCTCGGCTCCTCTCCTTCCCCTCCCTGCCACGATGGAAACCCTGGCACCACAATGGGGCTGTCTCTGGCTAATGAAGCTCTGCAGCCCACTGCAGCATTCCTCTGATGCATTAGGAAATAGTTATCATTTTTCTCTGGCACTGGGTTTGATAAGCAATTGCCTTTGGCCAAGAGCCGTGCCAAGAACTCGCTGCTTGTTAGGGAGCTAAAGACGTGACATTGCAACGCTTGTAATTGGGATAATTTAACAGCCCATTAGCAGGGAGCAGGAATGGCCCTGTCTCCTCCCCATGTTTGGGGCAATTTTTTATAAATCCAGCAGTCTTTTGGGAGAATAAGGTTGTTTTCGGTTTTTTTTTTTGTTTGTTTGGTTGGTTTTTTTAATGGAAATGTGGACGTGTTCTTCCTTACATTAATTCATTTTCAAGCATGGAGGAGAAATCTTTTGGCAGCACAGAAGGAGGGAGCTGCTGTGATAGGAAATGTGCAGTGAGCCATGCCCCAGTTTGGTAGACTGGGAAATAATGGACCATGGTCCAAATCCTAAGTCTGCTTTCAGGCAAGCCCCTTCTTTCTCAGGAATTGTAAAATGAAGGTGATGTTCAGAATTTCAGGATCCTTGTAGGGTTGGTGCCATTAGTGATCATTCTTCTGATTAATCATCACTCTTTGGGCTTGATGGGCAAAGAAGAAGTTGGGAGTTTAGCTTTGTAGGGCCTCCTGCAATGCCCACAGCGCTGCCTTTTCACAGAATTCACGGAATCACCAGGTTGGAAGAGACTTTAAAGATCATCGAGTCCAACCCAGCCCTAACACCTCAATCATGGCACCCAGTGCCACATCCAATTTTTTTTTAAGCGCATCCAGGGATGGTGACTCCACCACCTCCCCAAGCAGGCCATTCCAGCACTTTATCACCCTTTCTGTAAAAAACTTTTTCCCAATACCCAGCCCGTATTTTCCTTGGAGCAGCTTGAGGCTGTGTCTGTGCCTCGCGCCTGGTGTGGTGGATCCCGGGATGTGGGTGCTGCAGCTCTTGGATCCCAGAACATCCCACGCTTGTGAGGATCCTGGATCTTCCTCCTGTGGGTTTGGTCACAGCCTGGAGCGTGTCAGACAGCTCTGTCCCCCTGGGGAGCCAGTGCCAGCTGTGGCCCTGCCTTGAGCAGATTTGAAAGGGGCTGAGCTCATCCCATGTGAGGGATCCCGAGCAGCTCTTCCTGATCTCCTCAGCACCATCCCACCACGGCCAGGAGCCCTCTGGATCCCTTTGAACTCCAGGGCTGCTTTGCCTCCTCAGCCTCTCCCTGCTCTCAGGGCTCTGCTGCTCTGTGTCAGTGCCTTGGGCTCTCCTGATCCGCAATCCAACCAAGGTTTCCTCTCCCTGCTGTGAAAAACCTTTCCAGCAGCTCCCGAGGTCTCCAAGGGCTTCTCCTCTCCTCCAGGCTGGATTGCCTGTTGGTTTTGGAGGCCTGTGTTCCCCTGGCAGCCTTCCAGGTGTATATTTAGAACAGGAGATCATACCTTCCATCTCAGAAATAACCGATGATGACTTAATTTAGAGCATGAAAATTAAAAACTCCCTCTCTAGCTGTGGAGCGTTCAGCATTCCCTGCAGCCTCGTGCTTGGCAGCCGTGCTTTCCCACTTGGCTGTGGCTTCCTCTTGGTCAGCTCTGGGCATCCTGTGGGTTATCTGGGAGCAGGAATGTGTGGAAGGAGCCATGGGGACCAGAGTCTCCCCTGCTGCCACTGCTGCTGGTGTCCAGCTGTGTAACTGGGCATCAGCGCTGGAGTTGAATTCCATGGGAGACTCTTTGCCATTTTTAGCAGACAGATGGTTCTTTAAAAAAAAAAAAAAAAAAAAAAAAAAAACCCAAAACAAACCACCTTTTTAAATCTCTTTGGATCATTATTACAACTTTACACTTCCTGCAGGCTTTTCTGGGGCACCCTCAGAGAGCCGTGTTGGTGCATTGCTGACAAATGGGCTGGGAAGCTGGGTGTGACCTCCATCCTGGCAGGGAAATCCCATTTCTGGTGTCCTGTGCTCACACAAATGGCTGTGGCTCCTTTGGCAGTTTCTGCTCCTGGGGAATAAGAGAGCTCTGGGCTGTGCTGGGGACAGGATTCCCTGCTCTCCTCACTGCCAGGTGAGAGGCCAGCTTGGACAAGGCTTGGAGCAGCCTGGGGCAGTGGGATGAGCTGGTTCTTGATGTCCCCTCCACCCCAATCCAGGCTGTGATTCTGTCACTCTCTGGGCAAGCCCAGCTCAGCTCCTTTTCACTCAGCTTCATTTGTAAATCTGGGATCAGCACCAAAACCAGGTTCCCCAATTCCTTTCCTGCAGCTTGTGGCTCATCTCCTGTATTTAATAACAGCGTTCGAAATGGGTTAGAGATTGATAAAGCCCTGGAGGACCTGCAGGACAAAAAAATTCCGTGTGCTGCCAGGAGAAACGCTTTCATTCTGCTCCTGGAAGCTCAGCTTTCCCCAGTGCTGCTGATCACACCACTCTTTAACCTCCTCTATCAGCTGCATTATCTGGAGTGTGCTCTGAGTGAGTGCGATGTTAAAAGGCCCCGGAGTTAATTGGCATTAAGGACGGTGTAGTATTATTAGGTGTGCCTCAATGTAACAATCTCCATTTTGGTCTATTTACTCTGTACTACTGAGTAAATGTGGAGATAAAAGGAGGTGGAATTAGCACTTCTCTCGCTTGCACTAAAGCCAAGCTGCATTATTTTCTTTTCTGTGGGTTTAGGCCTAAAAGTAGCTCAGGTATGTGCAAGTTTAAACAAGACCAACCAGGGCCCCATTAAAAATTACTCTCTCCTGGATAATATTCAACACAGGATTAATTGTAAAGAGGCTGATGTCACCCCAGAGCTCCCGTGACCCTTTGCACTTCTTTAGCACACTGCTGAAAGAAAACCTTCCTGACACACAGGGCTTGTCCTGCTGGAAAATCTGATGCTGCCTGGTTTTTTGCTTTGTTTTGTTTGATTGGGGTTGGTTTGTTTTTTGTTTTTTTTTTCTCTTCTTCTTTTTTCTTTTTTTTTTTTCCAAGGGCAGAGGGAGAGGTGTTCTGAGCATTGCAAGAAAAATTAATTGGTGATTAAGAACTCAACCTGAGCAGCCACCTTCCCCTCAGAACCACGTGGCTGCTGTGTCCATCCCAACTCCTGGGCTGATGATTCCCAGGGTGTCCATCCTGTATTCCCAGGGCATGGAGAAGGTTGGGAGCCCACCTGTGATTGTCCCTGGGCAGGATCCTGCTCGATTCCAGCAGGTGCCAGGCAGGGATGGGCTCTCCTCCCTGCTGGGACCCTCTGGAGCTGTGCAGGTTTTCCAGGGATGCCAGGGCAGTGAGGCTCCTGGGCCTGATAGGAAAAATCTGGGCTATTTAAGGCTGCAGATCTCTGCAGTTCTCAGGAACTCTCTGGTGTGTACAAACAGCTCCGATGAAATCAGCAGTAAAAAACATTCTGTTTCTCTTGGAGGCTGTTTACAAAACATTTCAGCAGCACTGGAAGCAGGATTTATTTACACAGAGAGGCTGCAGTGTCAGAAAGCAAAGCAGTGACAGCAAGGATGGAAGGAGGCAGCCACTTCTGCTTCCTGAAACCTGATTTTGGGTTTAGGGACCCTCGTGGAAAATCGGGATGCTGGGATGAATTTTAGCACTTTTATATTGAATGTGAACAACCAAGCTGCAGCTTGAGGTGAAAAAGGTTTGTGGGTAACAATCCAGAAAGGCCAGTCGGGGGTTAGAGAGGAGAACTCCAGAGTGGAATTATTTCTTACAGATTTCTGGGAGTCTTCCTGTTTTTAGCTTGAGTATTAAGTGAACACTTAAACCAGCCAGAATAGATCTGGGGAGTTCTTGCCCTGTTTCACTCGTGGTCAGCATAGAAAATGAACCCAAGGAAATCCTCCTCTCTTTGGGGAAGTTTGGGTAAAGGCATTGAGGGATCTGGGGCACAAGGGGGGTGATCCCTGTGCTCGTGGCAGACACACCTCGTGCTGAAGGGCTGGGGGATGCTGGAAGTGGCATTTGGGATGTGTGTGATGTGGCTTTCCCTGACAAAACGGGTTCAGCTCCCCCAGGTTCTGGGTCCTGAACGTTTCTTCCTGCTGAGCAGCCCCAGCCAGCAGCTTCAAAGGCTGCTCAGCCCAAAGCAAAAAACCTCAAGAAAGGATTCAGCCACGAGAAAACCCAGAGGCCACGTGCCGTGCATATGGCTGATAAACCACTCCCAAATTTGTTCCTATCGAGCTTCAAAAAAAAGGCATCTCATGGTTTGCATTTTCCTTTTCCTGTCAGAAAGATGAAAATGCAATTTTCAGGTCACATCTCCGTGTGCAAGTTTTGATAACTCATTGAAATTAGTTTGGGCTGATGTCATCAGTTGTCCTTTAGGGCCTGGAGGGAGCTCGGACTTTAGGCTGGGACTGCCCAAAAATTAGATTTTTGGGGAGATCAGAAGGCAAAGCAATGAGTGCCTGATGCTTCCAAACATCAGCTTGACTTCCCTGGAGGGAGAAGAGCAAAGCTGGGCTGCCTTTTTGGTGGGAAAAGCTGTCCTGTGCTGTGACAGCTGGCACAGGAAGCCTGATGGGAAGCTCTGGTGATGGTTTCAACGCCTCACATTGAGACCAGAAGCCTCTGAGATAAAACAGGGACGTGTTCTGCAAGCTGCCGTGAGCACACAGCCGGTGGCTCTGCAGATGGTTTGAATTCTTCGTGATCAAATGGGGAGGGTGAGGTGGGAGCCCTGACTGCAGAGCCTGGAGCTGGTGGGATTCCACAGCCCCTGGCAGATGCTGGTCACCAGCCTTTGGGAATGCTGGGGAGGAAAAATAATCTCAATTTCACAAAACTTGGTGCTTTTTTCTTTGGGAGAGGAGCATCCCTGGGCTCTGGGATTAGGAGCTTTGGTTGGGCTCTGCCCATCCTCAGGAGAAACCTGACTGATGGAGGGAGGTCATGGCAGTTCCCTGCAGCTCTTATCTCCCAAAAGATGGGAATGAAGAGAAGTGTGGGGATGGATGGCAGCAGGAAAAGCTGCCCTGTGCTGCCCTCGGGGTGGGAGAGCCTTGGGAATGGGGCAGCAGCTCGTGGCTGACCCCACATGAACCCCAGTGATGGAGAATCTGGGAATGGAGGGATTTGCAGCCTGGGGCTGGCAATCAGAGGAACTGTTTCCAGTGATATCATGTCCTGTTTGCTGCCAAATCTTTGTCAGCCAGGAATTCCCATGAGGAATTGTCACTTCAGCTGCAGAGCTGCTCTGGGGCACATTTATTGGGGTTTATTTATGTATATTTACTGCATGTGTCAGAATCCTGGGGGCTTTGGGGGAGCAGCAGAGACCTTTCTCCTGGGGAGGAGTAAAAGATGTGGGTGAAGCATAGGGCACATCTGGGATTTTGGGGGTTGACCTGGCACCCTGAGCATGGGAGAGGCTTTGTAGGCACCCCAGAGGGTGTGGGGAGCTCTGGGTGAGCCTGGGGGTGGTTTTGGGGTGATGGCATAGGGCAGCTTCTCCCAAAGCTGGGGAGGAGGTGGAAGGGAAATCCTGGCACTCAGTTTGGCAAGTGGGGAGGAGTGTCAAATGTGAACATGTGAGTGAACTCCTGGAGGCACTTTGGGGTTTGTAGGGTGATGCTGGGGGTTGTGGTGGGAGAGCTGCCTGTGTGACCAGTGCTGAGTCAATGGGAAGGGCCCATCTGGACCGGTTTGGAGCTGGGCTGCTGCTGTCAGGCTGGGAGAGAGTTTTTGTCCTGTTTATGCAGCACTGGAGTGTCCCTGGGGCACACACCCTGTCTCTGGGGCAGTCTAATGGATTTTAATATCAGAAGGTCCCAGTTATCCCCCTGTATTTCCCGCAGGATTTGCCACATGGAATCTTCACAGCCCAGTGAGATGCTGGTGGCTGGAGGGCAAATTTTGTTTAAAAAATACAACCCCAAAAGGATGTTCTGTCTGCCCCTTCCACGCCCTCAAGGGAAGATGCCTGACCCTGTGGGGTTTTGGCTCCTAAAAGAGCAAAGATTTGACTCCAAGAGCGCCCTCTTTAAAACATTATTGCCCGATCTTCAAGCAGCTTCTTATCTTGTACTTTGCCTTGATCTAGGAGGGAAATCCTTTGTCTGTGTGTCACCGAGCACAATCAGTTCCCGGTGTTCTGAACACCAGACACGCTCTGGTTCCAGCCTTTGGCCCTGAGACCTGAGATTTGCTTGTATTTACAAGCCCAGTAATTGCTGTCCTGAACCTGTTATCAACAGAGATACATGCAAGGGAAATTGCAAGGTTATGGTTGCAGCTTGCAGGGTTTTAGACTAACAAATATTTTAGCCTGAAGATATATTCAGCTTGATTTTGCTTTTAAGTGGCTCTGGGTAACATGAGAAGTTGCCTGTCAAATTTGATGGGGTCAGTAAAATTCAAGCATGTTCGACTGTAATTAACATTTGAAAAGCATTTGCTTAGGAATTAGCTGTTGGCAGTGCAGAGCAGCTCCTCGTGTGGAAGCAGAGCTGCCCATCAGGGTCCATCCTGTCCTGGGCAGTGCAGGAAGGGAAATCCAGCCTTTTCCACTTGTCTTCCCGATAATTATTGCAGGATTCCTCATGGAATGCTGGATGGGATCAACCACAAGGGATTCCATTCAGGAACATCATAATCATCCCAGCACTCACTGAGGAGAAAAGGCATTTCTTCACTGATGGGGGTGAGATGAATTTATAACTAAAAGTGTTGAAAGAATGGAGTGGTCTGGAGGCTGAATTGTCCCTTACTGCTGCAGGTCCATGGAAGAACTGTTGTCCTGCTGGGAAATCTCTCCAAAGTGGGGTTTGGTCTCCAGGCTCTGCTGCTGGTGGGAGCAGGAACAATTTGTGTGGTGATGTCACCTGGAAATCCTCCCTGTGGGCTGAGGGGCTCATTCCTGCCAGGAGCTTAGCCAGGTCTGGGCTGGTGGTGGCTGTGCCAGCCACGCTGTGACTCCACAGGAGCCACCAGAGAATCCCTGGGGACACTCCTGGTCCTGGCTGGGGACAGCAAAGCTGCCCATGGGGTTTGATCAAGGGCAGCCTTGCTCTTATGTATCAGAACAAACTATAATTGAGAAAGGGGCCACCCCAGAAACAAATGGTTTCTAGTTGTTTTTCCTGCAGTTCCCAACCCCTGAAGCAGTGACAGGGAATTGTGCTTTCTCCTGCCCACAGGTGAAAGGTATCTCAGATGTGGAATAGAGGAGTCCCAACTTGGCCTTGGCTTTGGTCATTTGTCACTGTAAAGACAAGTGGGACTTTAGCTCTTCTGAGTGGCAGTAGAACAGCCCTTTGTGTCATTTAGTGACAACGACTCAGACTTCAGATTTCAAAGCATTCAGAGAAAGAAAATCTGTTTCGTTGAGATCACAGGGAAAAGGAGGTTTCAGTTTATCAAAGCTTTGGCAGTTTGGCTCGATTTGCCAAATCCTTCCCTAATAAATAACGGGCTTTGTCAGGGAACAATAGTGTTACTTAATAGTGCTCTGTAATTAAGGCTGAAATTGTATTGATAGACATCCAAAGGGTATTTCTGGTTGGAGCAGAGCTGCAGGGATGGGAGCTGGATTGAGGAGGCTTAGAGAGCAGAGATGACTTCTGAGAGCTGAAGGTGCCATCCCTAAAATATTAAACCAAGCTGTGCCTCAGAGCTATTTTTCTACTCTAAATAAAACATTTTGTGTATGGGGGTTAGGAGGGGGTTTTTAATTTGCTCTAAAATCCAAACATCAGTGAGGACTTGAAAATGTGGAGCCAAGTAGTGGTGGATGGGCAGCATTTCTGTTAATTAGGTTCATTAACATGCCAGCAGCTGTTAATGCTGGGGACAGATGATGATATTGTGGAGCATCTGTTTTGTTTTCTCCTTTATGACTGGTGAGAGTTGGTGGGGCTGGTGGAAGGTGTCCCTGCCCCGTGGGAATGAGGGGGGTTTTAAGATCCCTTCCAACCCAATTGATTCTGCCCTTTTGAACATCTTCACAAAAGTGTAGGAAAAAAACCAAAACAAAAAAAAAACCCCCAAAAACAAAACAAAAAAAACCCCACAACCAAATTGTATGTATGGAGTGCTTTCCATTTAAATCGGGATTTATGGGCTTTTCCCGCAAAATCCCTTTCTTGTTTTTGGAAACAGTGTTGTGCCCTCTGTGCTTGCTTCAGCCCTGCAGGATCCTGGGGCTCAGCCCTCTAAACCCTGCAATATTTGCTGTGCTCATAATCAGAGGAGCTGGTGCAGCCCCAAAGCAGAGTTTGGGCACTTCTCAGCTCTGCCAGAGTCAGCCTGGATAAAGAAAATCCTTGTGGGATTTATTCCCCTACCAGGGCTCTGTGGGGCCAGGAGAGACGTGAAATAATCGCAGGGATTGTGTTGTTCCTTTGTCACCCCGATGTTATCAGAGCTTTACAGACACAACATTGTTCATTGCGCTGAGCCCGGTGCCTCTGCCAGCATCAGCTGTGGGCAGTGGTGATGCTCTTTTTTTAAAACCAGAATTCCAAAATTCTCCTACCCTTAGGGGTCTGTGTGTCACCTCCTGCCCTTTCTGGTGGCACTCGCTGTGTGTGGATGCCAAATTTGTTGTGAAGGGCTCCTCCAGCTCCTGGAGAATGAGATATACCAAATTTATCTGTCGTGTTTTATCTGATGAGGGAACTTTTATCTCTTGCGCGTTGTCTGCTGAGGCCACCCTGTGTGTCTGAACGTGCCCTGGGTGGGGATGAGCGGGGTGTGGTGGGATCAGCTGGCCCTGACCAGGCTCTGGGAAGGGAAATTGGGCTGTGCTGCTGTGCAGAGGCTGCTGAACCCTGCTCTGGCTCCCTGCTGCTGCGTGGCTTCCCTGCAGAGCTTATTTTCCAGGATATCCTTGGAGCATTTTCTTGGGCAAACACTGGTTTGTTTCTGCATGACCAGCTCAGAGCTATTCGGGCTTTTTGGTGTTATCTCCGAGTTAGTTTACCTTCCTTATTGCCTCAGGGATTTGGCAGGAGGCGTTTCTGTGTCCGGTTGTTGTGGTGCAAGGCTGATGTTGGGAAAGCCCACCTTGGATTTATGGCTCTCCTCTGGATCTGCCACTTCCACGGTAAAATGGCAAGAAGTCTTCATCTCCACAAGGAATTGGGTTGGATTTGAGTGGCACTGACGAAGCAAACAGAGGGTTTGGTTGGAGAGGACACGGGACAAGGCCTGGGAGTGAAGGGTCCTTTAGGGTGGCAGGTCAAGGATGAGCCAGGGCCGGACATGTGGGAGCTGTGCACAACAGACACCCAGTCGGGAACTTAATCCTTTAATTCCCCCTCATCATGTGGGTCCAAAGAATATAACGAAGGCTTTCTCATGGACATGCAAGCTGTAATTCCGGGCAGCCTTTTTTCATTTCGCGTTTTCCCCTGCATAAAGTTCCTGTCTCCTGTTCAGAAGCAGCAGCAGCATTCGAGAGCAGTAATGAGCGGCCCTGGCAGCGCTACAAAGGGCTCCGGAGGAGCAGGGGATGAGCTAAGTGGTGTCGTTTGGGTGAAATAGGTGTGGAAAGCGCACTCTGCACACGTTAGGCTTCAAAGCCAGCAATAATTACCGCGTTTGAGACTGTATCAGCACCCGGGGCTGCCATTCAAGTCGGGCAGGAATTCTTTGTGTAGGGCTTTTGTTCTCCAGACATCCAAGCTCCCCGCGGTTCACCCCAGGAACGCCAGGGGAAGCGGGGAAGTGTGGAAGTGTCGCGGCGTTGAGCTGGAGATGGGTTTGCGTGGAGCCCCGGCTTTGATGCCTTCATCGGGGTGTCCCGTGAACGTGACTGGGCTGTAATTGCTCTCAATGGCAAAACCACGAAAGGAGAAAATCGGTGGGTGGGTGGCAGCGAGATGGATCTTGCAGGGTGAGTCCTGGCAGGGCTCTGCTCCCTGGACTTGGTGCTCTCGGTCTCATCTCGTGTCCTTCTGCCTCTGTGGTCCCTGAGGAGGCTTGGGATTGAGCTGGTGGCGTGGGCTGGTGTCTCGTAGATAATGTGTGCTTTATTCCTCAGCATGTGCTAAATACGGGGTCATTTTCGGGGGATAGAGCCAAAAAATAGCTCTTAAGTGGGTTTTGTGATGGGGATGGAGGAGGTCAGTGATGTGCTTGTTTTACAGAAAAGAAATGGCTGAAATTATTTATGTTTCTCACTGGCTTGTCAGTGACCCAGGACGAGGAAAATGTTTTGATGTACTGAGTGGGAGCTGAGCGGCTCCATCACGCTTGTGACTGCTCTGAAGTGACTCAGCCTTGAGGTTCCTGAACAATCCCATCTGAACCAATGTCCTCCTGAGCCTTCAGAGCAGGCTGCAGCATTCTCCAGGAGCTCCTGGATGAGGAAAACCCTTGTGGGATTTGTTCCCCAACCAGGGCTCGCTCCTGGGAGAGGGAGAGATTCCCAGGGTTCAGATGTCACCAGTGCCGTCACCTTTCCTTATGACTGCTCAGTGCCGCCCCAGAGCCGCAGCCTGGCCGTCACCCACAGTGGAGAATGTCCCTTTTTGCAGGCTGTGGGGTGGTGCCATCCCGCAGCCACAGCCTGGCTGTCACCCATGGGGAGAATGTCCCTTTTTGCAGACTCTGGGCTGGCTTTTCCTGCTGCGGGGGCCGGAGCACACAAAGGAGGCGCCGGCCGCTGCCTCAGCCGCCATGGGCATTTTATCAGGGAGCAGAGCACCGATCTAATCTCTCCGTGGAGCTTTCCTCCCCAAAGAGCCCTTGTGCTGGGACAATAACCTCCATGGACGTGCTGCCAGCCCCGCTGATTCCATTCAAAGCCGTGAGCATTTCTGTCTGAGGGCCGGCGGGGCCCGCGGCCCACACGGGGCCCTGCCATGGCGGCGACGGCCGGTCTGCTGGCACGGCCGGGCTGTGGGCACGGCCCGGGCCCGGGGTGACATCCAGCCGGTGACAAAGCGCCACTGTGGCCCGGGACGGGCAGAATGCGGCCCCGGGGCGGGCAGGGTGGCACCGGGGGCTCCTGGAAAGGCCGGGCAAAGCCGACACAGCGCGGCTTGTGTGGCGGACAATGGGGGATGTGTTGTGGCGGCGTGAATGAGCCGAGCCGGGGGATGTCAAATATTTACTCTGGGTTTCCAGAGGGCGGTGGGACGAGGCCTCCGCTCCTTCTCCGAGTGGGGAAGGCCGCTGTGGGAGCGTTGGGATGGAGCTGGGAGAAGCTGGGCCTTTTGTGCCACCTTGGTGGCCTCAACCAGGTGTCACACAAAGCCGGCAGGAATTCCTGGGAGGGATCTTAAAGATCCTCCAGTTCCAACCCCTTGTTATGGACAGGCCAGTGACAGATGTCATTGTAGTTGGTGCTTTGAGCATCCCATTATCCTGCTCAAACCCTCTCTCAGGCTTCGCTGAAGCAGTGCAGCCATCCATCATTAATGCCACTGTGCATCCCAATGCCTTTCCACATTCCCAGATCCTCCATTCCCAGTGGTGGGGTTGGAGAGGTGTCCATGCAGTTTCCACGTTGTTTACGGTACAAGCTGCTCCTGTGACCCTGTGGATAGAGGAGGTGGTGAAATCCCTGCTCTGAGATGGATCTGAGTGGTGCAGTGACATCATTAATGTTCTCTGCCTTGTTCCTGGGTTAAGTGAGGCAGTTTCAGCTGAGGGCAGAGCCCTGCACTGTGCCAGGGGCTGGTGCCACCAGCTTGGTGGCCCTTGTGCCAGCTGCCCAGAGCAAGGGGCTTTGCAGCCCCCAGGCTGTGACTTGAGCATTCTATCTGCTCCTCCTGCCAATGCTGAATCCCATTTATCACAGAGAACTTCACAGGCTTTTAATGAACCTTCCTGAGCTTAATTTACAACTTGGGGAAAGATAGACAAGGTGACAAAGTGAACTGAAATATGAAATTACTTTAATTGCAGAGGAGGACAGTTTATAGGCTTCAGAATCCAAGTCATTTATTTTAATGATCTCCTCTGCCCTCAACACATAATTACCATTCCCATTCTGAGCTGGTTTCAGGAGAGGTATGCAGGGCAAGCTGGTTGGACCTGTTCAGGCAGCAGAACTTTTGGCAACTCATAATCTGAGACGAAAAACGAATTAAAAGCAAAATATATTGTCCTGTCAGAGACACTTTTCATTCAAGACAAGCTGGGTTTTGCCTCGTTTCCTGGAGACAGCTGTGGTCCATCTGAAAGCAGCAATCCGAGGCACAAGGCACTGGTTGAGTGCCTTTCCAACCCTACATGGTAAAACACTTGGAAAATCCCTGGGAGTCAACACGGGCCAAGGGGTAATGCAGCCTTTGAGGGGAGGAGACAGAAATGTTTCATTTCCCTGTTGCTCCTTGCCTCGGTGGGTTGGGTGTTCGGGGTGGTAATAAAAGAAATAGGAACTTTGAGAAATGGATGCTGCCTTTCCTGGATGGATATCTGATTTTGGCAGGTCCTACCAGAAACCAGCTGGAGTTTTTCAACCCCTGTGGAAAGAGGGGCTGTCTGTGAGCAACTCCAAGCTGTTTTCATGGAGTTCAGGTCCCTCAATGTGAGAAACTGGATGTTGCTGGAGCCTCTTGTGGATGTTTGGGCACATGGACGTTTTGGTGTATCCTGAATTTTCCGATGTGGCTGCTGGGAGGGTGATTTGAAGGAGGTTGTGCTGTAATTACCCAGCTTGGCTCAGCTCTGCCTCTGCTTCTCCAGTGTCCAGGACCTCTCCAGCTGAGCTTGGCTTGGCTTCCTCAGAGTTAAAACTCTGATGTCCCTCAGAAACCTGAGCACCAGGCCTGGCTTTTCCTCTGGCAGGGTGGGAAAGTGGGAGGAAATTGGGTGTAACCTGAGGAAGCTGGAAAGCAAAGATGAGCCCAGGCTGGTGGGACTCATGCCAAGGAGCGTGTTCTGAGCCAGGCTGATGCACCTTCCTGCAGGGAAAGGAGGTGAAAATACATTTTTCTTACAGGGATCATTAAGTTCCTTGGACTGGACAGTTGTGGCACAGAGTTTGTTGATTATTTTCAGACTTTTTTTTTTTTTTTAACCACAAGGATTGGTTGTGGACTAAGTGATCACGGAGTCATTAAAGTCTGTTACCTCTCTGTGTAAAATGGTCATGGATATGTGGTAAAATGGGACAAAATCCAAAGGCACCTGGGTTCCCCATCCACCTGCTGAAATAGGCTGCCTGGGATTTCATGTGGCCCTGCCTGAAGTCCTGCAGCACCAGAAATTGGGATTTCAGGGGTTCTGTGGGACTTGAGGCCCAAAATCCCATAGGAGAGTCAGAAAACTGCGTGTGCCCAGGGGCACAACAACTTGTCACCGTGCTGAAAACCAGAGATTTTCCAGCTAATGTTTCCCAAAGTTGGCATTTTGGCATCTTTGAGCTTGACTTATTATCTAAAAGATTGGCTGCTAGACAATGTGGAGCAGGTAGAACTGGCACTGGTGCAGCTCTGGGTTCGTGGCTACTGCTGATCTGGCCTTTAAGGCTTAGTAATAAGAAATAGTAAATTAATTTTCCTGAGTAGCTCTGTCTCCTTGGCCAGATCAGTGTGCAGAATTAAGCGCTCCTGGCCTGAAGGAGAAGTGTGACATTCCTCCCCAAAGCAAAATATCACAGGTCCTTCATGTGCTCACCCCAGCACAGCCTCTCTGGCCTGGCTCCAGTGCTGCCTCCAAAGTATTTGCTTTAAAACCACACTTTAAAAAAAAAAAAAAAACCCTCCATCAAAAAGAATGTGAAAGATGCAGAGTTTAGGCCTTAGAATTGGGAAATAGTACAATGAAGCTGCTTTTGTAAACTTCTTTCAGCCTCCTTGTGCAATAAGCCACCCTGCTTTCCAGCCTGCTTTCTTCTCCCTGCTGCTGCTGGCTATCAGTGGAAGGAGTGATGGGAGGAAGGGGCCATATGGCTTTTTTTCTGCTGTTTTTCATGCTTGGCAGCATTGTGCTGCTGGGAGCTGGGCTGGGGAGGGGGATGCTCGCGTTGGTGCAGCCATGGGAATGGGGGTGATATGTTGGGGTGGCTGTGGGGAAGTGCTCAGGGGGGCAGATGGTGTCTCCTGGTTGGTGCCCATCTGCCCTGGGACAACTGAAGGCTTCAAAGCACATGGGAGGATTGTTTGGGAGAGAAATGGAGCTGGGCTAGGCTGGATGATGCCCAACATGAGCTCAGTCACCAGCATGAAGAG
This sequence comes from Brachypodius melanocephalos, assembly GCA_013398615.1. Classification (NCBI taxonomy): domain Eukaryota; kingdom Metazoa; phylum Chordata; class Aves; order Passeriformes; family Pycnonotidae; genus Brachypodius; species Brachypodius melanocephalos. Next base: position 606,680 of record VZSR01003798.1, on the reverse strand, counting down.
ATGAAGGGACCAGGTGCTTGGGCTTGGCCACTCTGCTGGGCTTCCTTTGCTAATTCCTGCTCCTGGGAGGCCTCACAAACTTTGCACCAGGTCTCTCTGTGCCCAGCAGCGTCCCTTTTCCGTCCTCTCCCTGCACAGCCAGTCCTTGGTGCAAAGGGGCTCTCCTGGGTCTGGTTTTGCCCTGGTCCTGTGAGGGTCGTGAGTGAGAAAAACATCTCAGACTGGTTTCTGCCTCTCTTTCCACCAGCCCCTACTTTTTAGGGAAAATATCTTTTGTTTGTTTGTTTTGATGCTCAGGGGTTGAGGGAGGAGGTGTTTCTGCCTTCGTTCTTTTTTTTTTTTTTCCTGAAGGAACAGCAGTTTTCAGACAATTAGGAAGTGGGAATCAAATTTCTTTCTTAATCCTGTGGGTTTTTTTTTTTTTCAATGAGGGTGTGTGAACTACAAGAAGGATCTTGTTCAGCCCCTCGCTTGCTGATTTACATCCAAGCCAACAGAGCCAGGCTTGGAGCTTTGATGCTGCTGGGGAAAAAAAAACAGGGAGAAGTGGAGGGAAAGTTGTGGGATTGGTGGTGCTGCTCAGCAAACAGAAAGAGGAAAAGGAGAGTGATTTCTCATTCTGCTTCCTAACTCCAAACACAACCCAAAGTTTTTATAAACTTTCTGCTCAGGTTTCAGGAAACTGCAAATGAAACTGCATTCCTCTGTGCTTTGGGGTTTTTTTTGTTTTTTTTTTTCTTCCTTTGCCCTCTTTCTTTTTGAGATGTAATAAAACATCATCACCTACAAGGCTGTGGCCTTTAAAAGTATTCTCCGGAGGGCAGGTGAGGAGTGGAGGCAGATTGACTGACAGCTGGAATAAAGCCTCTTTATTATCTCTGGGATTATAATTTCCCTCTGTTCTGGGTGTTGGAGCAACAGGAGCTTGGTTGTCTCTGTTCTCACTGGTTTCTGCTGTGCTGTGGTGTCCATCAGCTGAGGACACTGAACTTCTCATCACCTAGAAAATAATGGGGTTTTTTCCCAAAACTTGAAGGCCTTGAGTGTAGCTAGTGGGAAACCAAGTTGTTCTTAAAAATTATTATATGAGAAGAATGCAGTCCATATGTGTAAAAGTGACCTTGAGATGTTGTGTGGGCTCAGCATGTCATGCCTCAGACCTCCTGGGGCTCCTGGTGGTGACCTGTGACCAAGGGCAGACCCTGTTGGGGTGTCCTTTATGGACACTCAATGGGTTGCCACCCCATGAACACATTCCTGGCCTCTCCTTCCTCTCTGGGAATGTGGACAGTGCTCTGGAGAGGGAGACAGAGAGTCCATCCAGGCCCCGTGTGATGGGGAGCAGCCCTAAAGGCAGCAGGGACCCCAAATTGCTCAGCAGAGCAATTTGGACACTTGGTTAATTAGAGAAGCCGCATTACTGGCAGACATGGGTTATATTTATTTTTAAAGCCTGTCTAACAGTGAGAACAGGCCTCTGGCCAGAGATCTGAGGCCCTGGCTATGTAATTGAGTTGAGAAAGGAATTTAGCTGTTTTCAAACCAAAGGCCCATGTCCCATCTCCTCCCTGCCAAGGAATGGGCACAAGCAGGGGGCTGGGAGGGGTTCAGGGCTGTTATTTACGCAAAGTTTCCGCCTCCTTCCTTCCTTCCCACCAACTCCCCGTGACCCAGACCTGCCTGGTGAGGAACACTGCTCCCCAGCCTGGCCAATACTGGGATAAATAGGTCATCCAAAATATGCAAAAGCCACTTCCAAGCCTTCCAGCAGTCAGAAAGACCTCGGGAGTCTCTGGATGTATAAAGCCTGTACTAATTGTGTTGTTTCCAATGTGGATTTTGAAGCTCTGGAAGTAGGGTCTGCCGTGGCAGTCCAGGGGCAGGGATTTGGCAGAGGAAGCCAAAGATCATTTCCAGCTTTATTTCACTCAGTTGCTTTATTTCACTCAGCCCTTGACCATGGTGGTGGCAGCTGTGTTCTGCATCCTCCCAAACCTGGGGTTTTATCCCTCCCCGGGGATGGGGGCTGAAATCTTTCAATTAAAGCAGGGCAGAGTCCAGCCGAGGATGTCTTCATTTAAACCTCAGCGATGCCTTTCACCTCGGGAAGTGCAGCTGCCAAATTTTGCTGGGTGATTGAGGATGATATAGGAGGGTTTCCTTGAGGAAACTCTCCAGCATCCTGCACTGACAGATTTATGGGGTTTGCAAGGCACCTCTAGAAATGAGGGGGGAGGAAATGTGCCATGGAGCTGTCAGACTCTGCCTGCCCATGTTCCCACAGCCATTCTTTCACTCTCCTCCCAGCTCTATTCTGCTAAAATGCTGAAATCCTTCTGGTTTTTTTTTTTTTTTTTTGAGATTCTTTTTCCCCTCCTCATATAAACTGTCTTTTAAATGCTAACAAGCTGCCTTTCTTGCTCCTGAAGTGACAGTGCCATCTGATGAATCTGCAGTTGGTATGAGCCTTGGGAAGGGTTGGATCAGGGCTCTGCACTTGCTCCAGCTTAATTTCAAATCGAGCCGTTGTTTCAAAGTGTTAAAAGCATGTTTGGAGTTGCTTTTTGTCTGGCATCACAGCTGTGTATCCTGTAGTGTGTGAGTCTGAGCCAGATCATAAGGAAATTATTCAATATTACCTAAGGTAATCAATATTGCTTTGTGTTCTTTATTTTTTTCTCTGTCTGAACAGACTTCTGCTCTCAGTGCATGTTCAACATGCTTGCAGGGTTGTCTGTGCTCCTTCAAATCTCTTGGGATGATAAATGAGATTTATCATGGATCAAGCTCAGTGCCAGGACCTGAGTTGTGGAAAAGATTTTAAACCTTTCCCGGTTCCCTCATCTCACAGCAGTGATCTCGCCATGAAGATGTGTCAGGGATTATGTGGGATTTTAGGACAAGATTCTTCCCTCAGAGGGTGCTGGGGCACTGGAACAGCTCCCCAGGGAATGGTGACATTCCCAAGGCTGCCAGAGTCCCAGGAGTGTTTGGACAATGCTCCCAGGGATGCACAGGGCAGGATTTTGGATGTGCGTGCAGGGTCAGGAGCTGGGCTGATGATCCCTGTGGGTTCCTCCCAGCTCAGGGTGATCCACAATTAAACCTCAATACGCAAATGGACCAAAACATAAAAGTGTGAGACCCCGTGAGCAGACATCCATTTTGAGTCCACTTTGTGACCATTTTGGGTCCACCTTAGGTGTAGCCCTGGCCAGGCTCTCGTCCTGCCCAAGGTGTATCCATCAAGTCCTTTTAATAACTATCTAATTTATTTTCTAGCTCTGTCCAGTCTCTGTTCCAGCCTTCCCTGAAGGCATCAAAAGAAGCTGGAGCCCAGCTCTCAGCCCCTCTCTCAGGCTGCTGTGTGGCAGTGGCAGCCAGGGCATTGCTGTCACTGCAGCGGGGTAGTGAAAGGTGGGAAATAAAGGGAAATAAAGGAAGCCAATGTCGTTAGCGAGCGGGCGAGTCACTGATCAACAACTTCCTGCCATTGTCCCTCCCTGCTCCCTCTGCATCCCGCGGGCTGGCCCGGGGCCAGGCACGGCCAGCAGGTATTTCCCTGCTGCCCACAGCTCCATCCATCAGCATCCTCCACCAGCTCCATCCTGCTGGGCTCGGAGGAAGCATTTACAATAATAATGGGAGCTCTGGGGTGACCCCTGGGTGAGGGGATTGCTGCACCTGCGGATCCCGGGCTGGTTCCTTAAAAAGCCTTTACTTGGGGCAGCTGGAACCAAATGTTTTGGTGTTTGGTGGTAAACAGAGAAATAAAAACCAAAGTGCTGCTGGAGGACCCACAGCAGGGATAGAAAGATTTTTAATCTTTAATTTTAAAAGTGATGCAACGTAGTCAACTCCTCCCTTCCCCATGTTAATATTTTTTAAAAGGCTTAACTTTGTGAAATGACAACAGCTTGAGAACGTGCAGGTCTGTAAAAAAAAATCCTGCTTTTTGTTCTCTGAGCTCTGCTCATTTCCCAACTGCTGTTTGGGAGAAGTGGTTTGGTGAGGAGTAAGGTTTAAACCTCTCTTGGTGCTGTTTCCGCAGCGCAGTCACCCGTGTAAGATAAATAGTAGCTGATCTCTTGTTAGTGAAGTGCACGCTCTCCTTCACGCCTGACTGCAATGGAAATGCAAAAATCCTCTGCCATCTGCTTCCAGCGAGGAGCTGCAGGGAAGGATGGAGCCTTGGGCTCCTCCAGCCCAGGTGCAGCCTCAGCCAGGAGCCCATCTGTCCCACTGATGGGCAGGGGGAAGGTTCCCAGCACAAAATGGGGTTTTTTGGGGGAAGTACTTTTCTGCTCATCATCAATTCAAATGCTGCAGAGAGGAGGTTTCACCCCAAAAATGTCCACAGAGGGTTGTGTGTGTCTCCAAGAGCCCTTCAGCCTTTGAAAAACTGCAGCCACAAGGGACAAGTTGCATCTAAACAGAGCAACCAAGCCCTGCTTCCTTCAGGAATGATCCCTTTGTAAAAACAAAGGGATTTACCTTCCCTGGGATGCAGCACTTTCACTGCTCCAGGTGAACTTTTGACGTGACGGATCACCCAAACTCTGCATTTGGCCATTTGACGTTTCCAGCTGCAGAGTGCAATTATCACACCGATTATTTAAAGAAGGAAGAACTCCGTGGCAATCAGATTTTGTGCCATTTTCCAGGGCAAAGCTCTCTCCCAAGCAGTGAATGTGTGTGCAGGCAGAGGCTGGGAACAAAAGCGTCGGATCCCGAGCGTCCTGCCCAGTCCTGCTCTTCCTTATCCCAGGAAAACAGTGGAAACAAAGATGTTTAATTGTATGAAAAGCAGGAGCATCAGGCAGGCAGCTGATGGGCAGCAGGGCTGTGCTGAATTGCTCAGAAGGAAAAGCTTTTCCCTGGAGTTCCCTGGATGTGGGATTTGGAGTGACACAGAGGTTTTTTTTCCTGCACAGGGCTGGGTTCCAATCCTGTTCCCCTCTAACCCAGCTCTTCCTCTCTTTATTTCAGCAGTCCTGCTTTTCTCCTTGTAAATGTTCCTTTTGCTTTCACGTGCCATAAATATTTTTTAGCTGTTTGTTATCTGTCTGGGATCTGGGCTTGTGGGAGGGAAGTGATGCTGCTGATAGGGCCTGGGCCACATGGGAGAGCTCAGCTCTGCTCCACATTCCCTGGATAACCCTGGCTGAACGTGGCAGAGATGAATTTATCATCTGGATTCTGGAGAGGGGATGAGCTGCAGCACCCCCAGCTTGTGGCCCTGGGCTTGTTGTCCCTCACCTGCTCTTCAGGAGGATTTTGGATCCTGTGAGGCTTGGGTTTCACCTACTGACTCCTGGAAAAGCTCATGTGAGCATGCAGAGCCTGCTCAGAGTGTGAAAAACTTGTTGTTCTGACTGTTTTCAGGGAAAAACATTAAATGGAGTGACTCTGCACCCAGGCACCAACCTGCCCTTCCTCAAATCCCTTTTTTCCTTTGCAGTTGATAAAACAGATTGGGGACAAAAAATGCTGCAGCACAGTGGAATTACAATTTTAGGGATTTTGTGATGATTTGATGATTTGATGATTTGTTTTCACTCCACTGGGGCACCCTGGGATCTTTTTTTTCCTGTTTTTCTCAGCTTTGGCCCTACTAAATATCCACTCAGCCCAATGCAGTGTTTAAAGCTGTGGCTCCCATATGTCAGGGCAAGTGCATCACCCCTCACCAGGCAGGACAGGTCAGGGTGCTCCCAAAAACTTCATCCCAATGCTGAAAAAATCCATATCAAGGCTTTAAAGAGTACTAGAGTCTTTTAAAAACAACAAAAAAGAACTCAATAAACAGCAACTATTCTCTCTTCCTCGCATGGAGTAAGGGTGTGTGAAACCCACAGGATCTGGGAAAAACAGTTTCACCAGGTAACCTGCATCCTAAAAAAAATCCTTCTGCAGCCTTTGGCTTTAGGCTGGATTTAGGGACTGCCAGCAGAGCTGTAGCAGCACAAACACATCCATTTTTTGGAAAGGGTGCTTAAATCAAGCAGTTACTGGGCTCAGTAGAGCTCAGTCACCTTCTGCATGAACTGGCAGGGAGGATGCTGTAAAGCAAAGTAATTCTGCGAGATAAAGCAGGGAAGATGAGATGAGCCAAGGGCCCTGACCTTAAATTTTACGAGCAAGTTCTAGTTTGCAAAGAGCGGGGCTGGGAGATGGGAGGGAAGCAGGATTCCTGCTCTTGTGTAGAGCCAGGGAAAAGATGGAAATCTCCTGGGTTGGTGCTCGCTCAGCTGTAGCTTTTTCCCTTTTGGGCTGAAGCAGAACTGTGCAAGAAGATCTAATAAAGGAGGCATTTTTTAGGTAATATCGAGCATGAAGAGGCAGAGGCTGGTGCTGGGACACATGCAGAGCTGCTCCAGGGCTGAGATAAAGCAGTGACAGCAGCTGACCCTGACCTCCCTGGATTATCTGATGTTCTCAGCATTTATAAGCAAGGAAGAGCCAGTGGCCGTCAGACCGGCTGGCTCCGCTCGGAGCCCGAGCCCAGATGGGAGGCGAGACCTGCCCTCCCAGCAGCCCAGTCCTGGGGGCAGCCACAGGAGCCCCTCCACCCCTCTTTTCCCCAGAAAAACCGTGGACAAATTACTGGCCAGGGCGTCAGGGCAGCGTTTCTCAGCGGGTCGCTGCAGCTGGGACTGTCCTGGACACAGAAATCACCAGGGACTGTCTCGTCTTGCAGATGTCTCAAGGGTGGCTCTGAATGAGCTGCATCTTTTCATCAGTCAGCAGAACTCTGGGCTAGCACCAGGCAGCCTTTTTCTTTTAATTTCTAGCTAAAAAAAAAAAAAAAAAAAAAAAAAAAAAAAAAAGCTTAATATGTCACAGATTGGAGCCACAGCAAAGTTGAGGATGGTGCCTGTGCCCCAGCAGTGCAGCTGCCACTGACCTCTCCTGCCCAGCCAGGGGAGACACCTCCTGCCTTGTTTTTTGGTGGCCCAGCAGCAGGCAGCTCCCACGGCCCTGTCTAGAACACCAAGCGTGTTATTTAAGTTCAAATCAAATGTTAAAATAATTCTGTGCAAGTGTTAAGCGAGGGTGATTGGAGCTTGCATGACTCCACATCCAAGCTGTGATTTCTTGAGGGCAGAGGAGTTATTTTCATTAACTCTTCAGTGCTGGCTCTCTCTGGCAGGAGGAAAGGTTGGATTAGCTGGATGTTGATGTACAGACTCGCAGCCCTTCCGAAGCTGTTTTAAATCAAAGAGGGGTAGGTAAATGTTTGGCTGCGTTTCCTGTGCCGGCCCCGCTGTCCGCAGCCTGGGAAGTAGCAGGATCCAAAGGGCAGCTGTTAAACAAAGTGAAAACAGACAGCAAGGCTGGGGCTGCCCCATCTGCTGCCCAGGGCCAGCCAGGGAATCCTCCCTTCCCCAGCACGGGCTGGGGAAACAGGGAAAAGAGCTGAGGGCTTTAGGGAGGGTGCTGTGGGCACTGGGATGGGCTGGTACCCACAGGGATGTGGCCAGGTTACTATGGTAGCCAGGGTGAGGCAGTTGGGATGAAGTTATAACCAAGGTGATGTGTTTGGGATGCTGTGGTACCCAGGGTGATGCAGTAGGGATGCTGTGATAAACCCCAGCGATGCGATTTGGGATGCTGTTCTTGGCATGTGGTGAGTGGATCACCCAGAGTGATCCACTTGGAATATTTTCCTCCCACCACCCTGCACTCCCACAAAGCTCTGCAGTTTAAAGGGTTTTCCCTTTCCTCTCTCTTCTTTATCCAGGCAATCCTCTGCTCAAGCCTCACACAGGTCTGTATTTCCCCATCCGGAGAACAGGAAAACCAGCCAGGTTTGGCTGCTCTGATATTGTCTTGACAGGAATCACTGCAGGATCTTACAGGGAACGGGAGCAGAGTTCTGCTGCTGAGTATTTATAGTGGTCATAAAGTTCAGGAATTTGTCCATGATTTGAATGAGGTGTGGAGGAATTGCCTCCTGCCATCCCCTGCACAGGCTGGGTCTGGGGGCACCCACTGCACCCCCCTGCTGCCTTTGGTGAGGAGAGGCTGATAAAACACAATAGGATTCCTTGGAGATGCTGAACTGTCTTTCTCTGCATTTTTTTGCCAGGGCAATTTTTTTTTTTTTTTCCCCAGGACTTGGCAAAGCAACTTGTTTCTCAGACAGGCACTCCTGAATTAACACATCTGTTTAATAAATGGCCACGGTGTCTCATGGCATCTTAAACCCAAAGATGTTTCTTCAGTTGTCCTGGGTTTTTCTCCACTCCAGCCCCATTTTCCACACAATTTCCTGGGAGCTGGTGTGAAGGGACAGAGAGGATTTGTGAGAGCTGAACCCTTTTTCCTCAGCTTTGGGCTTTAATGCGCTGTTTGTGGCACGGTGACCTGGGCTGAGCCCGCACAGGGTTTTCTTCCACGAGAACTCGGTGTATTTTTCCAAAGAGATTCTCTGATTAGGAGAGTCAGGGAATCATTGGTGAGAAGGTGAAGCAGCGCTGCTGATGCTGGATGTGCAGCCCGGGTCGGGATAAATCCCATTTCCGTCTCCAGGTCATGGATTAGGCGGGAGTGGCACGTGGAAAACCAGCCGGGTTTTGTGTGCGTTTCTCGCTCTTTCACAATCCCTGCAAAGCGAATTTAATGCAGTTTCAGTTTGGGCACAACAAAGCGGAGCTGCAGATCAGAAACACATGTTGTGAGTGCTGCAGGCACCGAGTGAAACCCGAGCTGCCGAGGTTTCCCTTAAATCTGCACTTTCTCATTTGGCTCTCATATTAAAGCTGTATTTCAGAGCTGTCCAACCCTCTCGAAAGATGATGAATAACAATAAAAACATTCACTGGAGGACTGTCATCATTTCCAAAGGAAGTGTAATAAATACTTTACGACAGGGCTTTTTTTTTTTCCTATGTACAGCCATAAACCAGTTTTAAGTTACAACTTATTAAGCCTCTAAACAATTAGAGCTTGGCTGTGGGGTGGGTGCTGTGGGGTGGGGTTTGGGGGATCTGGAGGGGATAACTTGGCTCTCACGTGCCTCAGTTTCCCCCTGTGCTGGTTGAGCTGTGGGTGTCGGTGGTCTCTGAGGTGTCAGGGTGTAGGTGAGGCTCTTGTGGCACAGATTTAGTGATGAACCAACATCTCCCAAGCTTGGTTCTTGTGCAGAAGGGAGTTGTCCTTCCCTTCAAGGCTCCCTCTGTGTGTCCCACCTTATTTTGGTCAGAAAACAGGCAACACTTTTTTTGGCAGTGTTAATGGTTGGACTTGACGATCTTGGAGACCTTTTCCAGCATTAATGATTCCATGTTTGGCAGCATCAATTAAGAAAATAATAATCCCAGCACTGGTGGTGCTGCATGGGGATCGTTGGCCCCACAGCCAGGCTTGGTGCAAAGCCCTTTTTCCCTCTCTACCACTTCAGCAGGGGAAAATCTGAGAGGAGCTGGCTGGGAATAACCCAAAATCAGGAGAGATTCCCATCTGCCTTTGTTGTGCCTTTTCTTTTGCTTTTGGCTTTACTGAAGGAGAATGAAAATAAAAGAGGGCTCGTGGCCTGAGTGCAGTGCTTCTGCAGCATCTTCCTGCTCTGGCTCCAGCAGGGATCTGCAGGAAAAGCTGCGTTCGAGCCTTGCACCAGTTCAGTTCTTCCTTTGGGTGATGGCTGAGGAAGTTCTGGGATGGGCTGGGAGGTGCCTGTGGTGGGCAGCTGGATGGGGTGGGATTGAGGATGGGCAAGGATTTGGGATCAGGGGCGGCAGAAAACGTTGAAATTCTGATCTCCCTGATATGTCCATGTTTCCTGGGGGGTTTCCAGTTATTTTAGTTCTTCCCACAGTGCAGAGCTGGTGTCAGACCCGATCCCAATCTGCCTTTCCTGCATCCCAAATGCGGGGTGGAAGGGAGCAGTGCGGTTTGCAGTCCTGCCCCAGCTGCCTTGCCCAGGGTCTGTGCAGCCCAACCAGCGGCTGCAGCGGGGAAATTCCGGAGCCAATCGGTTCCAAATGCAAATCTGCAGGAATTGCTGCTCTGCTCCTCCTGCTGTCCTTCACCACCAGCCTTGGGATCTGCAGAGGGGATCCCTGGGCAGTGCTGCCCGTTGGGATCCAACACCAACCCTGTGACAATGGCTTCAACTTACTGATAAATTCAGTTCAGAGCCCAGAAACTCATCTGTGACTCAAAAAAAAAAAGTGTTTCTAATGAATGCTTTGCCCTGCTTGCTAACAGAATTCCAGGTTTCTGATGCTGTGTCATTCCTAATCCCCCGTTCTTTGATTTTCCTCCTTCCCTGCATTTGCTGTCTGTGCAATTACGTTGCTGTGGAAATGTTGCTGGAGAGGCAGGTGAAATAAGAGCCACCCTGTGAGCTTCTCTGGGTGTTTATTCAGCCTTCAGGTGGTATTTCAGAGATTCCCAGACTGGTTTGGGTTGGAAGGGGCCTTAAAGCCCATCCAGTGCCACCCCTGCCAGGCCAGCGACACCTTCCACTGTCCCAGGCTGCTCCAAACTCCATCCAGTCTGGCTTTGGGCACTTCCAGGGATCCAGGGGCAGCCACAGCTGCTCTGGGCACCCTGTGCCAGGGCCTGCCCACCCTCCCAGGGCAGAATTCCACCCCTGGCACAGCTGGCAGGAGGTGCTGAATGTTTTCCACACAGAGGGGCCAAAAGGAACCAGTGCAGCTTGAGAACCATTTGCTTGATTTTCTCCTTTAAAGCCTTTCCAGGCAGACTTTGGTTTGGATTGCTGCTCCCTTCAATGCCTTTTCTCTCTCTTTTTTTTTTTTTTTTTTTTTCCCACTTGCAATTAATGCCACAAACATTTCTCACGGAGCACTGGATGGTATTGGCAGGAGAGTTATTAAAAATCAAAACAAACCCCAACCCCAGCTGTAACCTGAAGCACATTCGATCTGAGCTATTTTATATTAAAGAGCATTTGCACTTTGAACGTGGAACAATTTCTGGTTGTGGGTCCAGAATATCTGCAAAGGTTGTTCTTCTAGGGCATGAAATCAATATTTTTTTGTTGCTTTCCAAAGCTTGCAGAGCCCTCAAAGCTCTGCTGAGCTGAGGAGGTATCTCAGAGCCACCCCAAAATAGAACCAGAGCATCACCAAGACCCCTCCAGCCTGGTTTGCTCAGGGCTCCTTTGCTCTACAGTCAAACATCAGAAAGTGCAAAAACCCTTCACAAAAATGTTGATTTACAGCACGAAGCAGAATTATTGGATGTATTTCCTTCTGAGCAGAATCCAGAGGGATTCCGAGCTCCTGATGGACGCCGCGTTTTGTTTGTGCGTTTGGTTTTGCTTCGTTTTAGTGATGCAAATGGAGCCGAGGAGCAGATTTATCAGGAATTCGGTCACTCAGTGTTTGTTTACCGCGTTCAAACGAGCCGATTCTTGTGCTCGTTGAGATGTTATGCATAAGTAGTTGGTGGACACGGGGGCTGCTTTTAAATGCAAGGGCGTTTGGTGCCGGGAATTCCGATTAAAAACCAGCGCAGAGAGCGTTGGGGGGATCCTCATCCAACCCGCGGACAGGTGGGGCTGAGCATCACCCCGAGATCCAGAGGGTGCCCCAAATTCAGGGAGGGAAGGTGCTCTACCAGGACCTTGTGGGGCTGAGGAAATACCAGAGGAAAATGCCGAGAGATCTGTGCGAGCTGCAGAGAGCTCCTGCTGCCCCCAACACCAGGGTCAGGGCTCAGCTGGGGCTGGAGGGAGGGAAAGGATGGGAAAGGTGAGCTGGAAGGGACAGAAGAGCAGCCAGGGGGGAACAGCCCTGCCCTGGGAAGGTGGATACAGGGATGGCAGAGCCACAGCCCCGGGACAGGGTCCTGCGGCTCAGAGAGCCCCCAAAATGCCCTTTCCCCCCTTCATTCCTGGAAGGAAAAACTGGCAGAGAGAAATGTTTGGGTGCTGAGAGAGGAAGGGAAAAAAATCCAAAACACAGCAGATCAAATCCTATTTTTTTTTTTCAACATAAAGGGGGAAACTGTTTTTACTTTTGCAGTATTTACAAATTTTAAACCCATAACATTGGAAACATTTGGATGTGTCTTTCAGCTGCTCCCAGGTGTTTGGAAGTGGCATCATCCCCTGTTTGCATTTCCCTACAAACTCTGGATTTTGTGAATTTTGCAGCTCAGGGGCAGCGCACACACTGCCTGGAATTGAGCAGGGGCTGACTGAAGAGACAAAATTAACTTAGGAAATGAATTTATAATTTATTTTAGGATTATCTGAAGTTCCCAGAAGTGTTTTGGGGAAGAGTCAGTGCTGGGCTGAGTGGCACAGGGGTCAGATGAGCACTTGGATGATGCTGGGGAGAGCTCAGACTCTGAAAAATGAATTTTCCACGAATTGGAAATTCATTCTCTGGTAAAACCTGATCCCGAGAAGGGAGCAGAGTGAAGGGGAATTCTGAAATCCAGACTGATAGCAAAGGAATGTGATTGCCTGTCTCCCTTGGGGGAGGGACTGGCTGCACATCAGGACATTTCCCAGCCAGGGCAGCTCTAATTCGGGTCCAACTCATGCAGGTGAAACCCAGAATTTATAAAATTAATAGGAAAAAAAATCAAAAACAAACAAACAAACCGCCAAAACAACCAGCTCGGTACTCACCTGTTAATTTGGGGGGGTTTGCACCGTGAAAATTAACTTTAGAAGGGCTTTGTACTATCTGAGCCAGGGTTTTCCTGGCTGGCAGGGATTGCTGGCAGAGTGATAACGATGGAGAAGGTGCTGAGGCAGAGCTGTGCGGCACCAGCCGGGATTTGGAGCCCTCCATCCCTGCCTCAGCAAGGATTTCTCCTCTTTTTCCTTGCTGGGAGCTTGAGGTGTGTGTGGCTACATCCCAAGCCAGGGCTGTGGGCTCGGGGAAAACTCGGGATATCGCTGGAATTCACCATTTCTCAATGGCCTGTGCCATCTAGTGGCAAAGCAGGGCTGGAACTGAGCGCTGGGAGCAGCCTGGATTTCTGGGAGAGTCCTGGGGTGCTGGGAGAGTCCTGGGGTGCTGGGAGAGTCTCGGATTGTTGGGAGAGTCCCGGATTGTTGGGAGCAGCCTGGATTCCTGTGAGAGTTCTAGATTGTTGGGAGAGTCTTGGATTGTTGGGAGAGTTCTGGATTTCTGGGAGGGTTCTGGATTGTGCTGGGAGAGTTCTGGATTGTTAGGATAGTCCTGGATTTCTGAGAGAGTTCTGGAGCGCTGGGAGAGTTCTGGATTGTTGGGAACAGCCTGGATTGCTGGGATGGAGCTCCTGAGCTGGGCCAGCCCCCACAAACCCCGCCTGGCCAGGTGAGGGCAGGGCCCTGGCAGCATTTTGCATCTTTGCCAATGTGCCAAGATTCCCAGTTTAATCCTTTTCCCTGTGCTCTCCTAGATAGGATAAATGATCTCTTTTTTTTTGTATGGGGCAGCTGGGCTCGGTTTTGGGCAGCAGATGAGCACCTGAGGTGTGTGACCAGCCAGGGGCTGCCCTTAAACCTGAAGCAGGAGGCTAAAACCCAAAAAAAGAACCCGAAACAAACCATCCCATTAAGCTGGGTATTTACACTGCTATTTCCAAACTAATGCTCTCTGCTATTTACCGAGCCTAAACCACAATATTTTACCAAGTGCTCCAGAATCCAAGATGCATTTTTGCAACTCCAAGTCAGTGGAAACTTTGCAGTTTATTTTCCCCTTTGGAAAGTAACCAATTCCTATTTTTATCCCTCTGAAAGCCCACAGCGTCACCCTTCAGGCTCCTGCAAGCAAACGTTTCTTCCGCCCCGACCTTCTTTGCACCAAAATCTGCCAGGCTTCCCCCCAAAAAACCCAGTGAATTGCTACTTTGTGACCCCAACGCGCTGCTCCGAAATAGAAATGGAAAATACCGTGGCAGGAACACAGGGATCTGTCAGTAAGGAAAACCAGGCAAACCATTAAAGCCCATTTAATCTTGAGGTTGCTGGGTATGAACTGATCTTTCTTAGAGGGCTGCATGAGAGAGGCTGGATTATCCCAGGTCTGAGTGCTCCCATTGTTTTCCTCCCTTCCTCCGGAGCATCCGGCGCTGGCTGCTCTTGGAGACAGGATGCTGGAGAGGGAGACAGAGCCTTTCATCTCCCACAGCACTTTTGGTGCTCCCGTGAACAGGCCCAGTCTGCAAAATACGTTGAGAAAACATTTTTATAGGAGCTGGTTTGTGTCCTCAAAGGATCCCTTCGAGCCCATCAGCAATTCTCCTTCAAAGGCTTTCTCCTGCTTTTAACCCCTTGGCTGCTGCCCGTGCCTTTGCCCAGCTTTCTGTGCTTTAAAAGCAAAGTTTGCACCTTGCTGAGGCTGAGCTGTCCCAAAATAGGACTTTAGGTGAGGTAAAACCAGGCCTGCTGGTGGTGGCTCCATGGCTGAGCCATGACCTTGTTCTCTGGCCAAAATCGAGCTCCTGGTCCTGCTGGGGGTGTTGAGGCAGGATCCCATCAATAGAGGGGGAGTTGTTGTCCAAATAGTAGGAAGGTGGTGTAAAAGTGAGTTAAATGTATTGGGAAAAGAGATTTGCAGCTGGAATCATGCCCTGATCAGAGTGCCAACTGATGGAGCTGAGAGCAGCCCAGCATTCAGCATTAATTAGCAATAATGAGTGGATGCAGGTCATCATTTCTGTATCTGCCAGGAGTCAGCCCTGTCCTGCCTGTGCCCACTGGGATGTTGGGGATGTGCCTGCCCTAAAGCCTCTGTGGGTGGAGGGAAATGTTCCAGCTCAGCCTCACTGCTTTTAATTCTCATTCTGGATGAGCAGAGGTGAGGGTTTGCTTTAAAAGGTGAAGGTTCAGCAGCACACACACAGATTTTAGCCATTGCTTTTCCCAAAGTGTGGCTTAGGAGCACCAATCCCGTGGGTTTTGGCACATCCCAATCCAGTGGCCACTCAGCTCAGGTCCACAGCACACGAGCAAGTGGGAAAGGAAAAACATGAGGGTTTTCCCTTAAGCCCTTTACCCCAAGGAAATGGAGAATTTGTGGCTACATGCACTGGTAGAGCCTCCCCTGGTGATTCCTGAGCCTCCAGCATCCCATGGTTCAGGAATTCTGTGCTTTCATCCAGCTGCACTCAGCAGCCTTCAACTTTCAGCTCTGACACATCCCTTCTGGGTAGGAAAAACCTTTAAAGAACCTTCCCATGGCTGAATTTGGAGGTTTGGATGCCTTGTGTGTGAGTTTTTAGCTGTGGACATCCTTCCATGGTCCCTGGTGGAACAGGGAGTGTGGCACCCTGAACAGGCAGTGTGGGGTTTCAATGAATCCCACATTTATTCCTGCAGAGCTGTGCATCAGCTCACAGCACAAACCCTGCCAGCCTCCTGGAAATACCAGAACCTGACAAACCTGAAAGCCAAACTGAGTAACAGCAGGAAGGCAGCAGCCAGCATCCAAATTCCCAATTTTTTTGCCACCTCAGGGTGACAGGTGAGGAGCGGGAGCTGCTCCATCCCCAGGGAGCTCCTAGCACATGGCTCCAGGTGAGCTGGAAGAGCCTCCCCCCAGCCTGGGGGGTCTTTCAGCCTGGCTGGAGGGGTGGGGGATGAGAGGGGCTGGGATTGCTCTCAGTCTGCAGCCAAGGGGAGGAAGGAGCAAGGAGTTTATTTGTGCCAGGGAGCCCCAGATCCGGGTTAGAAGGGGAATGTTGAGTGCAGCTGCAAGGTGTGAGCCAGAGCCGTGTCCAAAATGGGGTCTGGGGTCTCAAGGCGTGGAGGAGCCCCTTGAGCCAAGATCAAACCAAGGGGGGTTTGCTTATGGACCCTTCCAGTTCAAACCATCGACCACAGCTCTCCTGGATGCTCCCTGGGCTCAGGGAGCAGGAGCCAAGCACTTTAAATGACATGGATTTAAAGAAAATCATCTCTGAGCCTGTTGAGTCACCTCCATGAGGTGCTTTGGTACCGCCTGGGGTCTGCCTGTGGTTTGTGCTGGGTGAAACTGGGCTGGTGTGGGTTTTACTGGGGGTCAGAGGGGGCTGTGTGTGAGCAGCAGGGCTGGGAGCTTCCCAGGATGTTCCTGGAAGCCACAGCAAAGCCTCTGGTGGTCCTGTTTGATGGTTTCTGAGTGGGTGTGGTGGTGCTCAGCCAAATCTTGGCTTGATGACCTTGCCCACAGAAGCTGTGGCTGCCCCTGGATCCCTGGAATGCCCAAGGCCAGGTTGGACAGGGCTTGGAGCAGCCTGGGACAGTGGGAGGTGTCCTTGCCTTTGGAAAGGGATTTAAGGTCCCAAACCATTCCAGGATCCCACGATTCTCTGTCCCTGGAGGTCTTTTCCATCCTTAATGATCCAGTGATTTTGGGGTGTTTCTCTCTCTGGGTGTATTTGCAGGGGAATTGTGACTTTCTTTAGGCAGTGGTGGCTGGGAGGGGCTCTCTGCCAAACCTGGTGGGACGTGCCCAGGGTTTTGTCACAGTGGCTGCTGGCAGAGCCACCACAGCCTCGAATTTGTGATCCCCCCATGGCCACAGAGCACCAACACCCCCGGGCTGAGAAGAAAACAGCAAAAAGGAGAGATCCTGCAGGAGGGGAAGTGAAAACCTGAATGTGATTGTTATCTTGGCTTCCTGGGCTGCAGATAAGGTCTCTCCAGGGCATATAGAATTTGAGCCCGGTGGTTTCTGGAGCTATAAATGTAACACCAGTGTGTTTTCATTAAGTCTGAGGACAAATACGTGCAGTGAAACCTTATCCGGTGCATTACCCTAATGGCCTGGGTGATACCACGGCTGGAGGTTTAGAGGAGGGCACCGAGGGGGAGCCAGGCTTTGTGCAGCTCAGGTGCCCCGTGCCAGATGTGTGTCACAACCCCAGCGCAGTGACAAGTGTCCCAGTGCCACTTCAGCACCAAACACAAGCAAACCTCGTGCTCTGTGCAGGTCAGACCCTTCCCAGCACAGCCCAGTTATGTCCGGGGTTCCTTTTTGATCCCCACGGTCCATGGAGGGTTATTTGTTTCATTATTTATTTGTGTGAAACCACAGGTGCCCCCAACCCTGATCCCTCGGTAGATGCAGAGCCAAATCCTCCTGATGCTCAGGCATTTTCCTGAGCAGCCACCAGGTCCCCAAGGGACAGAGTGCATTTTTGGGGGGCTGCTTTTCTGTGCGCCTTGAGAGCCAAGTGCAGGGAATTCTTATTCCTCGGGAATATCATTCTATTCACAGTGGAGGGAAAGCACCCAGGGAATGGCTGCCCACTGCCAGAGGGCAGAGATGGATGGGGTATTGGGGATAAATTTTGCCTGGGAGGGTGGAGAAGGGCTGGGATGGGATTCCCAGAGAAGCTGTGGCTGCCCCTGGATCCCTGGAAGTGTCCAAAGCCTGGCTGGACAGGGCTTGAAGCCACCTGGGATGGTGGAAGGTGGGACTGGCTGAGCTTTAAGGTCCCTTCCCACCCAAACCATTCTACAATTCAATGATTCTATAGAACCAAACCCAGGGATTTAGAAATACCTAATATTTCTAAATATTCCCTCCAGTTTAACACTTCCCCCCCTCCTTCTGCTGGTATCTCAGGTATTTCTCTGCTCAGCTGCTCTCAGTGAACATGCACAGAGAAACATTTAGCTAGGGAAAAAAAGCCCTGCTAATTACTCCATCACATTAAAAAAAAAAAAAAAAAGCAAGCCTAACTGAGAAGTGATAAATTAATTTATCACTGAGAAGTGATAAATTCAACCATTAGCTTGAAAAGAAAGAGCCGTGTATATCCCCCGCATTTCCATACAGGTGGGAAACACTTCTTTTTTCTTCTTTTTTCTTTTTTTTTTTTTTTCTTTTTTTCCCATCTGGCTGGACAAACTGTTACAAACGGCGGAGAGCCGGGCAATTCAAAGCCTGCCCGAGCTGCACAAACAAAGGGCATTTCTCAGGGCTGCGGAGTCCACACGGGGACACCGGGGGATGGCTGCGGCTCGGGGGGAGGCGGCTGCGACAACAAAGAGCGAATTGCCGGCGGGCTCCCGGCCCCAATGAGGTCATTGGTGTCGGGACCGCGCTCATTAGCCCGGCCGGGCTGTTGATCCAGCCCCAGGTGTGGGTGACAAGTGTGACTGCCATCGCTGATTCAGGGCTGCCCCGCTCGAGGGGATCCCGCGTCCCGGCTCTCTGGGAACGGGCCGTTAATTACCGCTAATTGCACCCCGCGCGTTTCCCAGCCGCGTGTGTCCCCGCCGGGGTCAGCGCTGTGCCAGGAGCGGAGGGGAGGGATCGGACAGGACAGCGGGGACAGCGGGGGACAGGGATGGGACAGTGAG
>VZSR01003798.1:568946-588309 GCA_013398615.1 Brachypodius melanocephalos | reverse complement strand
ACAAAAACGCTTGACCACGTGGTCAGAGGAGAGAGTCACATAAATACCTTCTTGTGATTCTTTTAGAAGAAAATTGTTGTTGAAATCCGGGTCTTCTATTAGGAATTAGGGGCTACAATCCTTAGACTATAAGTGTTTAATTTTTGCCCCTTTTTAAACCAGTGCTGCATATTAAATAAATGCCACAATTCATAGTGAATTATTTTAAAAAGATAAATTTAGGGCAAGAACGGGGCCTTTCATTTCCCTGAGTGGGAACATGTGGTGGAGCTTGTGATGTGAGGGGTTCCCACCCCAGCTGGGAGTTTGGTCCATGCTGAGGAAGGAATGGATGTGGGAAAAGCTGAGTGGCTGCAGGGATGCTGCTGGAGAATCAGCATTCCGTGAGGATGCTCCAGCTTCTCCAACTCAGCACTTCCCAGCTGACAAATCCACCCAGAAGTTTTTTTTCCCCTCCCATTTTGGTTCAGACAGATCTAAAGGCCTTTGAGGATTTTGAGCTGGGCTTTATGCAGACCCCAGGCTCTGAGGTGCAGGGATGGCCTGGATGTCACAGCAGCAGGGATGGATCACAGCTCCCAGCCCTTAACACGGCATTTTGGAGCTGAAATATTAATTTCCCACTCGTTGGTCTGGATTCTTGGACCCCGTTCCCACCCTGAGAGCTGGCAGAGCTTCCCATAGCTCCCAGCTCCCTCGGGAGCACCACCAGAGTGGCTCTGCTGGAGCTGGAGGGAGAAAATTCCATCCAAGCCCAGCTTTCCCTGCTGCTCTGACAGGCTGTGGAGCAGGGACAGCACTGGGGAAAGGCTCCACTTCATTCTGCTCTAACCAGAAAGTTTGTTCACCCAGAAGCCCTTTTGGGGGAGCTACTTATTTTCTAATCTTGTGGTAATAATGGAATGGCACAGGAGTCTGGGGATAATGAAAACAAACTGATTTCCTCGTGCACCCAGCACAAAAGGAAGCAGGGAAGGGTTTCAGCGACAAGGCAGGAAAGGAGTTTATTTTAAATAAAGATTACAAAAATAACCTACTGTCAAAGATGATGTGAAAACCATTAAATAGCAATTTAACGTAATTATAATCACGGGTGAGCTAAGGGCTATCTCACACAATTCCAATCAATCTTCCTGCCTGGATGTGTTATCCCAAGCCCTCACTCCTGACTCCAGCCCTGCCTGCCTGCTGCACCAATGCTCTGTTTGGAATCCAATTCCATGCCAGGCACAGCCACTGAGACCCAGTGACATCCTCCAAGGGCTGATGGAGAAAAAACCTCTTGGGTTCTCCCTTCCCCAGCCCTGATAGCCCTTTGGGAGCCTCTGGGATTGACAGCAGAGCGTGGCACGAGGTGGCACCAAACAAGGAGCAGATGGCACTGCCAGCCTTGGCTGTGATGGAATTTTGTGGGCATGGTGGACCCTGATTTATTAAAATTCCATTCACTAAGTGGAGTGGCACCAGTCACCCCCACAAAGTGCTGCTGCTCCCAAGGAATAATATTTGAGATAAAATGAGGTCCAAAATGCTTCCAAGCAGTGGGAAAAGCCAGCCCCTGGCCCAGTGTGCCACCCAAAAAGGCGCTGGGAGAACTCCAAGCTGGGGATTGAGGGTCTGTGCTGGTGTGGGTGGGATCCTCTGCCAGGACCTGGCATGGGAGGCACAGGGATGTGAGACCCCAGGTCTTGCTGCAGCATTTTGGTGTGAAACAAAGGCTCCTCTGCCAGCTGGGAGTGAAAACCCCCCAGAATAATAAAACTAATGTCAATAATCTAATTTAGGGCTGGTTCAAAGGGTTCTGTGAGCTTGGGAGGTTAATCAGAGACTCATCAACAGGGCTTGGCAGCAGTTTGGGCAGTGCACGACCTGCACTGGTGGTGGGGAGCTGCTGGGACCATCCCATCCCAGGATTTATATCTCAACAGGGATGGGAGGCTCAGCTCTGGCTGCTGCCAGGAGCTTTGGACATGCTGGGAAAGAGGCTGTGTGCCTCTTGTTCCCAGGAAAATCAGTGTCTGCTCCCTTCTCCTTCAACTGGAAAGGCAAAGAGAGGCAGGGCTGGGCCAGAAGGGGTGACTGGGTGTTTCTCCATGTCAGGTGGACATTTCTGAGTTGGACTTGATGATCTCAGAGGTTTCCTCCAACCTCAGGGGTTCTCTGAGTCTGTGATGGGTCTGTGGGAAGTGCAAAGGCTTCTCAAGGAGCTCTGACAGCTTCTCCTGCCTCCTCCTGAGCCAAGGAACCCTTCCCAACCCTCCAGGCTGGTGCTTTGTTCTTTGGATGGCAAGTAAAGCTTCTTGAAAAGGAAAAATGACCAACAGGACCAAGGGGGAGATGTCCAGAACCACTTTGAGCAGCCTCAGGGAGCTCCTTTCACCCCCAAGCAAAGGGGAGCTGGGGATTAGCTCTGTGTCACAGATTGTTCTGAGGGGGAGAACGGCCTAATTAATTGGATTTTCGTTTGGAAAAGGGGTGGTGGTGGTTTGAGAGCTCCAACTGCCTGATTACTGCCAGCACATTAATTTCTCCTGGAAATGTGGCTGCAGTTCATCCCGATCGCATTCAACTGGAGGCAATGAAAATTCTTCTTGCTATTTGTCTTGGCTTCCCTCGCTGGTACAGCGTCTGCAGAAATCTGTCATGCATGAAATGCTCCCTTCTCTTTTTGACAAGTTATTCCTTCTGCTGGCTAATTTTTCATCAAGAAAAATGCCAGGAACACCAGATAGCCCGTCAGGCCCCCGTGAGGGCTGCACACCCAGATTAAAGGCTGAGGAGTGTGGCTCTGCTGCCATTGCTTGGGATCCATTATTTTAATGGATTTGGGTGGGTTTGTTTTTTTTTTTTTTTTTAAAAAAAGCCTCCCAACCTCTTCCTGCACTCCTCAGCCCCAACAGCTGGAATTTTACCTCAGTGAAACACAGGGATGGGGTGAGAAGTGTGGTTTGTACGAGGCAAAGCTACTGGCTGAGCCCGTGCTCAGCCCAAATCTGCCTCTGGCTGGCTCTGGGTGCTGCTGGTGGCTGAGGAGGGGACAATCAGTGGGATTAGGGCACAAAACTGAGATTCCAGCCACAACAGGGGGGTTGTGGGTCAGGCAGCCCAGAAAAAGTGCAGTTTCTGCACTGATTGTGAATAATTCCCTGCTGAGGACGTGTCCTGGGTGAAAGAAAACACAAGGGATGTGGAGCAGGGCAGAGATGCTCAGGAGGTTCAGTTCAAGGATGAAGCTTCCATGGGGACATCCTGCAAGAGCTGCTGAGGTGATGGCAGTGAGAGGGAGGATGGAGGGAGGCGAGGCCTGCGGGATCTGAGGCTGGAAAAGCTGCAGTGAGGAAGGTTGGGGTGGATAAATGGGGATTTTTTCCAGTGCCCAGTGTTCCAGCCCGCTGCAGAAATGGCATTGGGTGGTGGCCATGTGCGTTTGGAGCAGCGAGGCGGCTCCAGCCCTGGGATGTGCAGGAATGAGGGAGCTGGAAAACGCTCCCAGGCACAGGATGGGATCCCTGTGCACAGCCAGGAGCTGGATTAGATCATCCTTGTACGTTTCTTCATGAAATCCTATGCTTTTAGGACATTTTATGATTCTAAAAGCGGTATTTAGGGTATTTTCATCGTCCTCCTTACCCCTGCCACCTTCTGCTGTGCGTTTTCATCTTGCTGAGGCACGGGGGAAGCTTTTGTAAAGACATTAAATGGGATTTTAGAACTGAAGTGGGCACTTAAACCGAGCTGTGCCTGCCAGACAGATCGAGGCTCCTACCACAAAGCAGCAGTGGCTGAGAGAATGGGCGTTTTGGTAGCCAAAAGAACAATTTCCCTGCACGTGCCTTAAGGCACGGGGCAAACTCGGGGGTGCAGCTGCAGAGAGGCACAAAGGGGCTCCCCAAACAGGGCTGGCTTTGGCACGGAGTCATTTCCATGGTAATTAATGTGGCTGTGCAGGAGCAGGAGCCGGGGGCTCCCCGGGGACCCCCCTGTCCCAGCACATTCCTGGGGAGCCCTGGGAGAGCAGGGAGGGAAGCAGAGCCCCCAAATAACTTCATTTCCTCCAGGAGCTTCCCCGACAGATGGGAGAAAATTGCTATAAAAAAAACCCCCAAATCCCAAGTCGGGGGAAAAAATATAATGAGCTATGGGCAAGGGGAAAAATAAATGCTGAGGGATATTTATGCAGCGTGGGGAGCAGGCAGATCAGATCAGAAATTCCAATTAAGTCCATAATTTATTTCAACGGAAATAATAAAATTAGAGACGGGCCCAAGCGGTGAATTTCCAATTGGGATCCCGATCCAAAAGGCCTTTTTGGGATGTTCCACCTCGAGCAATCTCCACCCTGTGGTGATGGACCTGCACCAGTGGCAGGGCCTCCAAAAATCCTGCTGGAACCCACTTGGGTGAAGTAGCAGCATTCAAAGGGCATCATAAATGGGGGATAGTGGGAGGAAGGAAAATCTCCAGGAGGAAGCTGAAAGAGGGAAGGATTCATTGAGAAATAGCCTTTATTTCCACCCTGCCCACATGGGGATATAAGAGCAGGAATTAGCCCTGGGGAATGCCCAGGATGAAGAAGGGACAGCTCCCTTTGGCTTGGTTTGGCTGTTGATGTGAGGAATTAAAAATAATTTCTGGAAGGATGAGAATGCAGTGTTTTTAACCTCACTTCCAGCAGGATTCCATACTGCAAATTCTCCTTATTAAAAAGTTCTCAGTACTGAGATTGCTCCAAGTCTCTGTCACGGTGTGAGCAGTGTCCTGGGAGGGTCTGGTGTCACCCACCATGGCCTGGCACCCTGTCCCTGCACCCTGTGGCTGGACTGTGTGGGACCCATCCCTGGCATGGCAATCTCAGGGAATACAGAAGAAAAACCTCATTTTTTCCTGTGAGTGACCCGAAAGAGCGTTGTATTGGTGGCTGTCTGCAGCTCACCATCATCATCATCATCACCAGGGAGGGGATCTCTGCCTGGCTCTGTGTCGTGATGCTCTCTGGGATCCTCGTGCCATGACCATGAACTCCATGCATGGAGCACGTGGGATAGAAGGATGCACCCAAGGGTCCCTGTAGCACCACCAGCAGCACCCACAGCTCTTACTCAGGTCACCCCCAGCTCCTCAGGAGAGCTCTGTCAGCATTTCATCCCATCCTCCTGTGTCACCTTTTCCACCTCCTCTTATTTAACCCCTCCCCTTTCAGCCAGGACATTTCACAGCCCGGGGTTGTCGTGATTAGAAATGTGAGTTTTCAGTGTTCTTCCCCTGCCTCTGCCCCCTTCAAACCCTCCATTTACAAAAACAGGGAGAAGTATTTTAAACACAGAGATCAAAATTACACACCGGCTTAAATGTGTCACTTTTTGGCACGGCCACCTCCTTTCCCAGCCAAGACTTGCAACTAAGGCTTCTGCTCCTCTATTTTATTGAGTTCTTTTTTTTTCTTTTTTCTTTTTTCTTTTTTCTTTTTTCTTTTTTCTTTTTTCTTTCTTCTTTTTTTTCTTTCCACAAGCCCAAATAGCCACTTAACAAAAACAGATTTAACCCCTAGGCAGCTGCTCCATCTTTTTCCTTGGGGCTGGGGGTTTGTGCTAATCCAGAGGATTTCCCAATTCCGTGGTGGTGCTCGCTGAAGTTCTCAAGTTGTCTCAGATCCCTCAGTTTGGGGTGAGAGCAGCTCCACACGAGGTACCCTGGCTTTTCTCAGTTTCAAATGTGGGTTTCTTAAATAGAAAGGTCTGAATCTTTAGGAAATAGAGGTTAATTTATAATCCTGCATCTCATTTCCAAGGGGCTCAGAGTTCCTCAAGTGTTGTAGCCTTTAGTGCGTCGTGTAATTAAAAGGGGGATTGTGGCTGCAAATACAAATAGCAACTGAAAAAAAAAACCACCCAAAAAAAAAGAGTAGGAAAGAATATTTTGCAGTGTGTTTGTTCAAGAATCCTGTAACAGCAAGATCCCACCAGACAAATGGGATTGAGATGCTGAGGTTGGAAACGGAGCGGGGTCGGTGATATCCTGCACACAGAATATTTTGGCACACGGAGCATAAAACACAACCCTGCGGTGTAGTTCAGGGGTTCCCCAGGCTTTTCTGCTGGATTTAGAGCTCTCAGGTAATAAATACACACCCACATTCATGGGGAATTAACCAAAGTGGGGAAAGGATGGAGCTCAGGCAGCAGAGGCTGGAGCAGCCGGGTTAATCCTGACCAAAGGGAGCAGCCTGGGGCTCCTGGCTTTGTGTCTGCGTGGCTGCAGGGCACAGTTTGGGAATGTCACACACCTGGGACAGTCCTTGCCCTGCAAACCAGGCAGCAAATCCCCTGTTCCCCCTTCCCGTGGCTCCTGCTGTTCACGGGTCTGGTGTGAGCCCGGCTTTCCACCCACACCGTGCAGCAGATGGAACCATAAGATCAATATATGGTCCAAATAATTAAGACTCGCGGTTTTAGCTGTGCCTTTTCAACGAGCATTTCAAATGCTCCCTAAATCAGCTGCGTGGGGAGCAGTTGGGATGGATTTGGGTTTGCAGCTGCAGGGAGACTGATCCAAGCAAGTCCGGCCAGTGCCTCGTGCTCGTGGAAGGTTTTTGGCAGCTCCAGGGGGATCCCCACAAACCATCACTGGCTGATATCCAAGAGATGAACCCGGGAAGGAGAGTAAAGCCCAAAATGATTTTATCCTTCTGAAGGCTTTGGGCTTTTTCCTTCCAATTCCTGTGGTTTTGGAGGAATCACAAGGTTTTAAACTCGTGTAGCTTCAATGTGTGAGTTCAGTATTTGGGGAAACTGAGGCACGGTGCTCCTGTGGAACAGGCTGAGGGAGGGGAGCAGGAACACTGAGCTCTCCTTGTCTCTTTTTCCATTTGCTCAGTAGGACTAAAACCCTTCCCACAAGCAAGGTTATCCCCCAAGTGCTCCAGCAGGGAAGGAGCTGAGCAGCCTGGTGGGATGAGCTGAGTATTCCTTTGCCATAACAGATAATCCTATTTGGGTATTTTTTAGGGATTTAACCACAGCTGAAAATCAAACCTGATAAAGAGGTGGCTTGGAAGCTGTCCTGTCTCCTCTTCCCCATCCCCGTGCACACAGAGGGATGCTCAGATGGGCAAAATCCTCATGTGCCTCTGGGAAGGGGTGCAGTGGGTGGAATAGATGCTTTTTTGGGGAGAACACTGGAAAAAAGTGCACCCCTGGCCACGGGAGTGTTGCACCTCAGCAGCATTTGGCACGGTGCAGTGCCAGTGTGGAGCTCCTGTGTGTTAAAGGCTTTGGATTTGGGAGAATATCCCAGAATCAGGGGATGCTTTGGGTGGGAAGGGACCTTTCCAGGTGATCCAGTGGGCCGGGACACCCCAGCTTCCCAGCAGCCCTGGGTGGGCCTTGGGAGCAGGCAGAGATGCTCAGCAGTGCTGCAGGAATTGACTTTGGAATTGCAGGGGAGATGAAGTCACACCCCTCTATATTCCAGGTTTTTGGCCATTTGGTGTCTTCTCTTGTCCTACGGGGTTTCAGCACCTCAGCAGGGTGATTTGGGGTTGTTTCCATTGGTTAATGCCATTTTGGGGGGTTGGTTGTTCATCCTCTGGTTGGAGCAGGACTCAAAGGCACACCCAGATATGTCCAAGAGCCAGGAGGAGCCTGGTCTGACCCCACAGGAACCCCAACCACCCCACCCGAGGGGTCTCAGCCCCACATCCAAGCCCTGCCCCTCAGCAGCAGCTCCCAGGCTCAGTGGGGAGAACTGAGGGGCTGTGCCCTGGCATTGGGGGATCCAAGGGAACATCCCAACTCCTCCACCCCCAGCACCTCCCAGACCAGCTCCCTCCCTGCCTTAATTTCGACCAAACGCGGCCACATCCTTCACCCAGCCCCGTGTTTGTGCAGGTAATGATGATCTGGGCTCATTTATGCAAGATTATCCTTTTATCACATTTCCAGCCTCATTTATGAGGCTCATGTTTTCCCCCCAAGGGCATCATCAAGTGAGTTAAGTTGTACTATTTGCCTCCCGCAGTGAACTGGCAGGAGCCTACTTCATTGACTGATGAGGGCTGCTGCCTTTGCCAAATAGGGGCTGCGTGATGGATATTTTACTTGTGAATATTAGAGCTGGAAATTAGCATGTTTATTGAGGTAGAATGTGTTTGTTTACATTCTGCTACCCATGGTATTACCTTTTATGACCTGAGTTATTTAGCTGAGGAGAAGCAGAAGCGCTCCCTGTCTGGGGGAGGGGAGAGGGGGGATAAGAAAAAAAAAATAGATTAATGAGGTACTAGATATCAAATTATGGTTTGAGTGAGTGACAGAGAGGCCTCACTGGGAGCTGCCCTGTTCCTGTCACCTGGGCTGGAGAACAGAGAGATGGGAGGGAGAGATTTGGCTCAGTTTTACTCGTTTTTTCTTATGGGGAAAGAGGCTTTGCAAGAAGGAAACCATCCAGGATGGGAAGAGCTCAGGGTCTCAATCTTCACCCTGCAGCACTTCCCTTTCCAGGCTCCTTCCCCATCCCATTGCCTTGATTCCATGGGGAAAGGCTGACCAGCACATTTCAGAGCAGAGCTGCTTTCCCCAGCCAGGGAGACACAGGGGATCTTACACCAAGTGCCCCTCTTTGTGTCAAATGTCCCCAAAATGTCATCCCTTCCCTGCTGTAAGCGGCAGTGGCACATTCTTTGTGTGAATTACAGGGCTGGTGTCCCAGCCCACAATCAGGAGGGTCTGGAAAATTGCACATCCCCAACCCTGCAGAATGGAAGCTGTGAAGTGCTCACACATCAAGTGTTTGGGAATGCAGAAATATTCACATATTCACAAATGCCTGCCTGGAGCAGGGACTCTGCCTGGGCTCCCCGCTCCTGGGTTTGTGGAATTCCAGCCTGTCCTGAGCCTGTGTCAGGATTTAATTCCCTTTGCAAAGGTCCCTGCCAAGCTCTCTGACTCGGTGCAGCCTGCAAATGGAACGTGGTTTACATGAAGTCAAAGAAATGCTCCGTCTTGTCTTTCAGCAAAGTTTGGCTCTAATTTGTGCAGCCTTTAAATATCCATTGTCACACGTGAGCAGAAGAGAAAGGAATGAACGTTGTGTCAGACAGAGAGCGAAGAGGAGGTGACAGTGAAGGGCAAAGCTCCTCCAGTGCTGCAAGGGGCAAACCGGGACTGGGAAATGCTCCAAAATCCCACCAGCCCTTCCCTGCTCCACGGGATGAGAATTCCCACCCAGGCCCCGTCTCTGTGTGCTGGTGGCCTTGGAGGGCTGGCAGGTGACACTGGCAGTGCCACCACTGGAGGTGGCAGCTCTGGGGGCAGTGGCAGCTCCACCCCAGCAGCTCTGCCCACCCTGCCCGGCTCCCCACCTCCTCTCACTGCCACTCCGGGGTGACACGGAGACAAACGTGACTTCACTCCTGCAATAACCGGCAATAAAAATTATGATTGCCGATATCTGGGAGGCACTTGTGAGTCGTCAGATGAAGCGAATTAACAGCTTGAAAAATTGTTGGCCCTGGCAGGAAGCAGAGCTGTAAATGTTGAGATTATTTCCCCCGTGCCAGGGCTGTCAGCAGGGAATGGTGCGAGGGGGATGTGCTGTGGCTCCCACAAGGGATCATCTCCCCTCTCCCTCTTCCTCGTGGGTGCTGGAGTTGTTAAAATGTTTGATGTGTGGCAAATGGAGCCGTGCACAGATCTGTGGGTGTGTAAATCACTGGTCAGGTTCAAGAGCATCCCCAGGCCGCCTGTGTGTGACACCAGCCACAAAGTCACTTCTTCCCAACTGCTGGGCCAAAACTTGGTTTATCTTGAGTCTGTGCCTCTTCCTGCTCCCCTAAAGAGCTCTCAGTGTTCCTTTGTCCATGTTCTTCCTCTCCTCGTCCTGCTCTTGGCCCTAAAACTCCCATGATGTCATAAATTCTCGGGGCTAATTGTGCGTTCTGCAGGAAATATTCAAAGGCAACGCTTTGCCCAATGGGCTAAAATACATTTGCATGAAGTGTTCATTGAGCAATTATGAATAACCTACAAGTTTTAGAAACAGCCTCTTTGTGGCTAATTTGAATGTTTGCTGCAAAGTGCAGCATTTGCTGAATTAATGAGTCATTACAGATATTTCACTGAGCTCTGGTGGCACTGCCTGCTGCTGCAGGAAGGGCTTTTTATTCTTCCACTGCACCTGTACCATTCCAGCGACATGCAATGCTTAATTTCTGCAAATTACTCCTACTAGAGCAATATGAAATACAACTAACTTGGGGGAAGGAGAGGTATACTTTAATTAAATCATCTCGCAATTAGTCCTTGAGTGATGAGGTAAAGGTGGTTTATCTCCGTGCAGTGGCACCAAACCACTGAGGAGATGCACACAGAGGGAATTCCAGAATTTATAGAAGCCTTGCAGTGCCTCAGGAGAGCTGGAGAGGGACTGGGGACAATGGATGGAGGGACAGGACACAGGGAATGGCTTCCCAGTGCCGGAGGGCAGGGCTGGATGGGAGATTGGGAAGGAATTGCTCCTTGTGAGGGTGCTGAGGGCTGGGCTGGGCTGGAATTCCCAGAGCAGCTGTGGCTGTCCCTGGATCCCTGGATGTGTCCAAGGGCCAGGCTGGAGCAGGGCTTGGAGCACCTCTGGGATAGTGGAAGATGTCCCAGCCCATGGCAGAGGTGGCACTGGATGGGCTTTAAGGTCTCTTCCAAGCCAAACATTCCATGATTTTGTGATTTCATGATCAGATGAGTTGTTCAACAATGGGAGATTTCCTGAAAGCCTCCAAACATTTCTTTGCTGCTGGCTTGGGACCACCCATATGTACAGCATTCAGACTGATTCCACAAAAATATGTATTTCCTGGAAGTGCATTGGGCCCTGATCCTATAGAATAATCCACAGAGAAATGAAAATATGCCATCAGTCATTTGTTTTGTCACGAGGAGGATGCACAGTATTGAGGCTGGATACTGGATTTGGTGCTTTGGGATCTTCCCAGCTGTGGGACTCCTCTTTTTGCACTTTTGGGGACTTTTTTTTATTTTACTCAGGGAGCAGAGAGATGTCAGCCCCTCACAGCAGTGTGACAGTCGCCTTTGTCCCTTCCACGGTGACACACATTAGTCAGAGATCCACCCCAAACCTCTCCTAGGTGGGACACAGATTTCCCCACTCACTTTCCTCGGGATTTTCTGCTGGAGAAGGAGATGAATGGCCCAGTGCTTCCAAAGGCACAGCTCCCCCAGCAGCATTTAGCAGGATGTAAAGTTCTCCTCATGATTTATGGTCCCCAGTGTTTGAGACAGACAAAATATGCTGGCAGTCTGTCCTGGCTGACACTGCAAACCTTGTCTGGTGCTCAGAGCCCTCCACAAGAGAGGAACATCTCTTGTTTGTAGACTTCCCCTTGGGAAGTCACTGAGAATTCCTCTGTTGGCAGATTCAGTCCCAAATTGAAGAGCAAATGTTAAAGTGAGACATGTGCAGGACAAATCTGTCCTTCAATCACCTTAAAAAACTAATTTTTTTTTTAAAGCCCCTAGTGCAGTTTAGTAGCAGAATTTGGGATAAAACCATCAAAGGCAAGGAAATTTGGCAGCAATTCCTCCCTTTCCTCTCAGCAACATGAGCATTTCAAGAAGCAGCGGGATGCAACCCAGGGACGTGCACAGGGGGCAGTTTCATGCAAAATGTAATTTCTTGAAGTTTGGAAAACTCTGTTTATAATAATAAAACTTCAGGTTCCGATAAGCAGCATGCTCCCAAACACAGAGGATTCAGGCAGCACCAAGCACAAAGCCTGAATTTAGATTTTGGGCTTGTCTTAGGTTGCATAACAGCCTCAGTGTTACTTAAACGTAGGTGTTTGGTGTGTGGGTGCACGCTCCTGTGTGTGTGTGTGTGCATTAATAGCAATTTGTGATAGATGCCTCTGGGGCCCACACATTCAATAAGGAAAAAAGGAGTTTTTATGGGAGATAACATAACTGTTTGCAATTTGGCTATTCATTGTATCTTTGGCATTTTATGTACCGCATTAGCCGAGGCAATTTCATGCATATGGATATAATGCATTAAGCAGGAGCATTTAAATATAGTGAAACTAATTTTATGATGATTAGTTGAAGGAAAACATTGCATTGGTATCATCTATACAGGAGCCAATTTGCATGAAAATGCCCAAAGTTGCTATGCCAACATTTTCCGTGTTGCCGGTCGGGGTCGTCTCTGTGTCAAGACTTTGTATTAAAAATCGGTCTCCAGTGCCCGTGTCTTTTAATTCATTGCAAGCTGTAGGCCATTTGCTCACAAAGCGCTCGCAGTAAAACAAATGAATAGCTAAAATACTCATTTGCATGATTCCCATTTGAAAACGATTCCCCTGAAATTAAGGAAGCGTGTGACTCGGTGGCGAAGATGGATGGGCAGATGAGCCGTGCAATTAATATTTTTCGGCGTTCTCTTTTAGAGCCCTCCTAAGACTCGGAGCAGCACATGCTGCCTCCCAGACAAATTGGGTCCCGCAACAGTTCCAGGGCTGCCATGGCAGCAGCTTGTTCCCACTCTCTTCCCCTTTATTGTCTCACTTACATTATGCAGTAATTAAAACTATTTACCATTCCTACTTATCTGCCATCTGCTGCCATCCAAGTTTGCTCTCCTTTATAAAGCCATCTTCGAGGAGAGCAGCGGAGTCAAGGACAGGCAGGGGGAGGGAGGAGATGCTCCTGCTTTTATTAATAGGTAGCGGACCAGGACGAGGTTGAGTGTTGTAAACAAGCGGGTACTTCCTCGGAGAGTGTCATTTTCTGCGATTTACATCTGGCCACCGTGACGGGAGGAGTTTGGGTTTTTTTTGTTTTTTTTTGTTTTTTTTCTGGTGCAAACGCTGGCACAGGGTGGAGGGGAACGGGCAGATGCACCGGAGCTGTGGGTGCAGCAGGGGGAAGTTCCTCTGGTTTTTTACACCAGGGTGGTGCTGGCGGTTCATTCACCCCTCAGCCAAGCCGGGAGGAGTGAATGAAGGGTTTGGATTTGAATGGAGCCGATCCGTGAATGGGAGCGCGGTTCCTGCCGGATGCAATCCTGCCGGGTGCGCTGAGTGCAGCCGCGCTGGATTCGCACCCGAGGTCCGAACACATCGGAGAAACGGGATGAAAGCGCCCAGAGATCTCCAGGGCTCAGGGAAAATACGAGCTCGGGGCCTGAAGTGCTTAAATCACCCGTGGGGTGGGGACAGGAGCGATGACAGGCAGGTAAAAGCAGCCTGCGGGAGGCTGCGGAGAGCCCGGCCCCGCAGGCAGATTTAGGGAGAGCTGGACGTGCCCAGCAGGGCTCTTCCCCAGCCGAATGGGCCAATAAAGCAGCTCCCAGGGTGCTGCCGGTAATAAAAAGTGAAGAAGCCGGCAATTACCGCCGCCCTCATCACGTAACTCATGCTCCGGATTATTTACAGTGACTCTAAAATTTTAAAAAATCCACTTGGCTTAATTGCCTTTTTCTGCCGTGGGGATGTCAGCGAGGGAGGGCGGCACAAAAGCCACGGACCGGCACGTCTGGAACTCCGGGTCTGGGCGGAGTAGGCAGGAACGGTTCACAAAAACACCGAACTTTGCTTTAAAAAAATACTAAAAAGCCCTTTTTAGCTGTGCATTCTCCTTCATTCCAGTTCTGGCAGGCTGAGTTACAGCTCACAAACCCAGCCATGGCACACAGGACTCTGGCTGGGTTGGGTTTTTTCTTAGAAAGCCGTGGCAGTTCCACGAGTTTTCCGTCGTTCGACTGCAATTGATTTTCTCAGTGCTCATTTGTTTTGCATATAAACGCTCGGGTCTGGATTTCAACTCTCTTTCGTGGCAGTCCCAGTTTTTTTGCCACCATCTCCTGGTCTGAGGAAAACATCAAGGGAAAGAAGGAGGAGAAAATGTCGAGTTCTGGAAATGTTTAGTTCTAGAAAATGTTTAGCTCTGGGTTTGGGTTCTTAACCATCGGGGATGTTGGTGTGAAGCATCATCCAAGGAATTCTGGCAGAAAGAGTCCCAAATCTACAATATGCAACAGGGAGCAAATGCCACGCTGGTGTTACAAACAATGCTGGCAAAAGCTGCCAGGCTGCTGGGGTGGCTCATTCAGCGCTCCAGAGATTCCCTCCTGCCCACATCTGGAAGGATTTAAGGGGTAGCTGAGAACCCGCATCCAGTTTTTCAGCACTTGGTGCAGATTTCTCAAACCCAGCGCTGGATGCTCGGATCCAGAGTCATTTCCCAAGCCATTAAATTCCTTTGTTACCGTGCAAATACTCCTCATTCCTTGCCGAGTACAGTAGAGGGGGCATTGTTGCACCGAGTTATTTACAGACACCCGGCTGAAACCTAAAAACACAGGGCTCTTTCTGGTCCTTTTTCGGTGTCCCCTTGGAACACCAGGAGACTGGAACATCTCAGGCTCATCCCAGTTCATCCCAGCAGGATTGGAACAACCTTCTCTCTTCATTGTTCCTGAACCTCCTCCAGATACGGCTGAGATCCGTAGGAGGATGGAATTTGGCCCCACAAATGTAATTTGCTTTTTTGTTTGGTGTTGGGTTCCTCCCAGCTTGGTTGGGCTCCCAAAGGTTGAGTGAAACCTCAGAAAATTTTAAATGTCGCCTTCATCCAAAGTCGAAAAACTGGCCGAGTTTTCTTTATGCCATCCAGCATCCCCATCCCTTTTAGTAAATGATTTTGCATCACAAGCCCACAAAAAAATTACCATAGAGATCCCATTTAAGGCAAGGGGGGAAAAAATAATATAAAAGGAAATATTTTAGGTAGGAGTTGAACAGCAAATGCTTTTTGGTCTCTGTGGGGAGTAATGATCCACAACAAGGACACAATTCTATATGCATGTAATATTATCACATGCTTCAAAAAGCTTTTAAATCACATAAATGCAGTTATGGACCATTGTACAAAATAAACATTCCACTTGTGTTTAGGCTGTTTTTAGTTCTTTGATCTAAAGTGATGCTTGCAGATTTTATTGCTTTGTAAATTAAAGCAGCTTTGATTTGATTGAACTAAATTAATAAGGCTTCTGCCTTGTTGCAAGATAACAACCACAGTATATTTTGGCTGCACTGCACGTATGGAAACTGCAGTCTGTGACAATTCCACTGAAGCTTTGTGGAGGATTTCAATACCTATTTTAATTAAAACAAAAGCCACTAATGTGTTCCTTAAAGAGAAAAAAAAAAACCTTAAAAGTCCTTTTAAATCTATTTTAATATGTCTTAAGGACTAGAAGATAAATGGCAGGAGAGCTGGGCTCTGACAGGGGACTTTTTGTCTGCCTTTTGAATTTGCTTCTTGCACGTCTAAGGCGTGGCTCCTTTAGGATAATAAATCATGGAATTCTGGAATGGTTTGGGTGGGACCTTAAAGCCCATCCCATTCCACCCCTGCCATGGACAGGGACATCTTCCACTATCCCAGGTTGCTCCAAGCCCCTCCAACCTGGCCTGGGACACTCCAGCAGGGATCTGTAGTCAGGTGGGCTCAGGGAAGGTCCTCAGCCCATTTTAACCAACGTGCTATGACATTTTCCAGCTCATTTCTCCTCTGTGGGGCTTTCCAGCACAGTCACCATCTTTTAAATACCCTGAAAAGGCTCCTGCAGCTCACAGGAAGGTTTGGGACATGGACATTCCTGGTTCAAACCATCTGATAATTTTAAGCTGGTTTGCTCGTGGGTTTCCTTGTTCAGTTTTTTGGGGGTTTTTTGGGTTTTTTTTTAGCCTATTGGGAAATTTGAAACCAGAACTGCTTTTTGCTCAATTTCATTTCCCCCCACGAAGAAAGCCTTCAACAAAAGCTGCTCTTTGAAATCCATAACAATAATAAAAAAAAAAAAAAAAAAGGCAGTGCCAAAATAATGGAGCTGCCACATCCTGACCACAAGAGCATCGTGGGAGGAGTGGAAGAACAATTTCCAGCAGGGAAAAACTGGGAGCAAAGGGACTGTGCCACTCCACTGGTGGGCATCCCCACATGCCCCACCACTGGAAGTGCCCAGGGCCAGGTTGGATGGGGCTTGGAGCAACCTGGGATAGTGGAAAGTGTCCTTTTAATATCCTTTTCAACTAAACCTTTTTGGGGTTCTGGGATCTGGTGGGGTTCCCAGACACAATTGAAACTGGGAGGGCTCAAGCCTCCGCTCTCCCTGCACATCTCCAGGGCTCTGCAATGGAAACAGCCAAAGAAAGGGTAAAAGCTCCCTGAAAATCTCTGTGACCCCACTCCTGCAGCCCCCGGTTCAATATTGCCACACTGAGCAGGTCCTGGGCGGATGGAATGCCCACAGGGGGTGAAGGGGCAGTGATTCCTCATGATCTCCATCCTTTTTTATCCCAGAAACTCAGATCCATCCAATCTCCCCTCCTTCACTGCTGCCCCATAGTGCTGGGAGGCTTCCCAGTGTTTTTCTAACTGGGTTGGAGGGACAGATTTGCTGGTCCAACCTTTGCATGGGCAGGTGAGCCCTGGTCCTGGTGCTGAGCCCCTGCTCAGCATCCCCTGACATCCCTCCTGTCTCTGCTGTGAGCTCAGCAGTGGGATGAAAAAAATCCCCCGAGGCTCATCTCCCCCAGCAGCAGCCCCAGCTCCCCATCCTTCCCCTCCTTCTTACTCTTTTCATAAATAATTTTAATATAGTCCAGAGTGGCTCAAAACAGGAAACTCTGCTGTTTTAGTTTGGTCTGGAGTCAATTTTCCTAATCCCTGCGGTGGAGTTGCTAAGTTACCCTATCCCAGGGCCCTCGCTGCTGTTTTCATGTAGAAAAAAAAATAATAATCATAAAAATTAAAAAAAAAAAAAGAAATCCGTTCTTCAGTAAAGTGGCGGAGTTTGGGAAAGCCGCAGCTCGTTCCTGCTCCAAGGGCCCGGCACAAGGAGCCTTTGCTGAGCTGTCCTTCAGAAATCCCAGCCCTGGAAAAGCAGAGTGCTCGGAGCTTGGGCGAGGTCAGGGGGGTCAGACAGGAGATGAAATGAAAGACAAACAGAGGCCGTGGAAAGCTTTCCCTGCCATCTCCTCAGGCGTAATGAGCCCTGGCTGCGCGCCTGGACTGAGGCCAAACATTCATTTACCACAAATCTTCTGTAAATGATTACATTACCTTACATTAGTTTCTGTAGTACCCCCAACTGTTCCTTCCAAAGCAAGTTAAGCAGAAGGAAAGCAAAGCTGCCACTTCCCTGTAATTATTCTCCCGTGCCTCCTCCTGCCCCGAGGTGTGGGACAGAGGGGGACAAATCTGCCTTCCTGCTGTGGCTTCTTGGGCACTGCTGCCTTGGGTGAGGGGACAGCAGTTCCCACCGTGGGATGGGGAGGGTGGAGAGCAGGGATGGAG
The DNA here is from genome assembly GCA_013398615.1 of Brachypodius melanocephalos. Taxonomy (NCBI): domain Eukaryota; kingdom Metazoa; phylum Chordata; class Aves; order Passeriformes; family Pycnonotidae; genus Brachypodius; species Brachypodius melanocephalos. The sequence goes on along the minus strand of VZSR01003798.1, from coordinate 570,937 downwards.
CTGGAGGTGCAGAATCTCCCCAGAATTGCAGCTGGGAACAAGAGCAGGTCATAGTCATGGCATGGTTTGGATGGGAAGGGACCTTAAAGCTCATCTCGTTCCAACCCCTTGCACTGGACCAGGATGTTCAGAGTTGCTTCACACCAGGGCTGATGGGTTGTTCCTTTGCTCCTGGGGTCTCCTTGGCTGCTGGAGTTCTTTGGGGTTGAAGCTGGATTGGCCTGGCTCACAGTGAGGGAAGCTGTGGCATCCCTGACCCTGCTGCACTCCAGGCAGGGCAAAAGGCTCAGAGAACTCTCTGCCTTGCAGTCTCCAGGTGTGGTGACATCCCAAGATCCGCAATCTGGAAGTTTTAGAGAAACCTCATCTCTCCCTGAGCAATTCCTCTTCTCTCCCACTCCACCTCCTCTTTTCCCTACAGCAAAACCACTTGGCACAGGCCCTCCTCTCTCCACATGGATTCCCCCAGCTCCCTCCTCTGCTGGACCGCTTTGTCCAAGCTGTGTTTGCCTTCTGGGGCTCCTTTTCCCAGCCCAGCCATGTGCCTGTGAGTGATGAAAGAGCAACTGGGCCCTTCAGCCGGGCGCAAACTCACGCTCTGCTGGTGTGAACTACTTCTCCTTGATGGGATTGACAACCACACGGTGATTTCTGCCCTCTCCACTCCTCCTCACATGACAGATTCCTGTGGCTTGCAGTACAGGGCCAGTTTATTTATTTTCTCCCAGCCCTACATGTGCAGCCCATGTTGCAGAGAGGCAGAGTGATCCCTATCCCGACGGTTTTCCACCTCTCCAAGGCACAGGAAATGGCATTGCTTTGCCTGCCAGGGCTGGAGTTACGCCGGAGGCTGGGGCTGGGGGTGCTTTGGGGCTCAAAAAACCCTTGGGGAGATGCGTTGAGATGAGCAGCAAACTAAAAAGAACCCTCACGAGTCAATTCTTTCTTAAATTAAGCCAAGGAGTTTTCTGTCAGCCCCAGGTGTGCTCCCCACCTTGTGTCCTCCCCGCCTCCTTCCAGCCTTTTCCCCAGGCCTTCTGCTAATCTGCCATTTGTTATTGATTTTGTTTAATCTGCAGCAGTTTGTTATTATTATTAATTCCAGGCCCATTTTTAACAGCACTAATAGGCTGGAAGAGAGAAGTGCTGTCATTTGCACACCCCTTCTCTCTGGAGGTGATTTGAGTCCATCCATCACCCCAGCACAGAAAAAAAAAAAATGGGAAAGGGAGATAAAGGCTGTTAATGGTGGGTTTAAAGTGCTGAAGTGTGAGGGGTGAGAGGTGACACCAGGAGGTGTTTAATGATCATCCTGTGCCATCACAGGTGGTAAGGAAATCGAGTGTCTGCAGCCTTATGGGAGCCCAGGAAAGTGGTGCTGATCCTGCAGCTCCTCCCCATTAGACAGACAGCCCAAATGGCCAAATATTGGCCTTTAAATGCTGTAATTTGGCCACAAGTTGGCAGCTCACTCTGGAGCTTGTCCTTGTGCTGAAATGCAGAGATTGATCTGAGGAAGGAGTGATGGAGGGAGTGCTGCTGCTGTTCCTCGTCACATCCATGATCCTGCCACTGGTGTTTGCTGCTCACACCACGAGAGGCTTTTCCCAGGAAGGGAGGATGCCTTTATTAATGTGAATTTTGGAGTAAATAACTCCTGGATTATGCTTTGCAAGCGCTGCCTTGCACGGAGACACCGAGCACCCCCAGAGCTCGAGGCTGCCCTTGGAATCCTGCGGGGAAAACCTGTGGGATTTTTTGTTGGCATCTCCCCCTTCACCTCCCGGAGTGGAGGAGCCTTTTCCAGGGATGAGGGAAGGTCACTGCTGTCTGTGAGAGGCGTGGTGTGGGCAGGAGCTGCTCCCAGTGCTGTTGGGAGCCATTGAGGCCATCATTCCATTGATGCCATCACTTTATTGATGCCATCATCCTCATCCATGCCATCATTCCATTGATGCCATCAATGCCATCATTCCCATGAATGCCATCAT
>VZSR01003798.1:496911-568846 GCA_013398615.1 Brachypodius melanocephalos | reverse complement strand
CATGGATGCCATCATTCCATCAATGCCACTATTCCCACCAATGTGATCCTTCCATCAATGCCATGATTCCCATGGATGCCATTATTCCCATGGATGCCATCGCTCCATCGATGCCATCCTTCCATCGCCTCCAGGCACGCGGCCCCGCTGTCCCTTTGGGCCTGCAGGAGATGGAAGCAATCAGAACAACAGTGGGACACGAGCTGTGTGCAGAAAAAAAAATCTCAATTCTGTGGCATCACAAAAGGGCCCTGGCTTGATCCGAAGTTGCTGCTTCCAGGAAGTTTGCCTTTTGTTTGATCTATTTTGCGCATCCCTATTAAATAACTAATTATTTAACATCTTTTAAAGCTTTGCTATATATTACAGCAGGCAGGACACAAATGGCTGCTTTTAATAATATAAAAGCCCATTAGCTTCATTTACTGTTAATGTTAAAATAAACATGAGGCAATTTAGATATACTATTCCAATTTCACGGAAACTTTGATGTTTTTCTTCTCCACTCACATAATTAAGGGAAAAAACTACTAATGATATTAAGTTTGTACAGTGTTAATGACAGAAACAAGCTGCAGTAGAAATTGCAGCCATTAATATGGAAAAATAAAATATTTAACACGGGAGATAAATGAAAGCAATTTTAATAAAGTAAAATGAAGAAAATTAATTTTAGAAACTTTCAGCATTCTTAAAACGCTCTCGGTTTGTGACACATTTTGTGTGGTTTTCTGGGCGAGATTATTTATGATTATTTTTAACACCTGTTTTCTTTTTTTCTCTCTTCCCATTGTTTTCTCTGAATTCTGCCCTGATTTACACCCCATAACCTGGCAGCAGCTAAAGGTGGGCTCATCCCTAGGAGATGCTTTATCACAACTTTTTTGGTTTTTTGTAAGCAGGAGCCCTTCAGGCATTTCAAACCCCCAAATGCCATCTGGGCGTGCAGGGTGCTGCTGCCTCATGTGGACGGGACTCATTCAGGTGGCACCACCATGGATATTCAGCATTCCAAGGGGATGTGTGGCAGGGTTTGTGGCTCTGGGAGGGTTGGGAACAAGGCAGCGCTGTGGGGGTTGAAGGCTGAGCCTCGGGGGCACAGAGAGCAGCTACAGGGGCTCTGCTGCAGCAGGATCTGGGCTGAGACCACCACAGCGTGGAAATCTGAGTGCTGGGAGCTCAGCCAGAAACCAAAGGGGTTCTGTGGTCAGGGCAGGGATTATCTGTGGGGTGGAGCAGCCAACACCAGCCTGTGCTCCCAGTCCCATGAGCTCTGCTGCCACGGAGACCAGAGCAGTGAGGAACATCCCTCCTGGTCCCCACTGAACCTGCTTCCCACAGCAGAGGGGCAGGGAGGGCTCAGCCCCAAGCAAAGGAGCTCTGGCTTCATGGCTCAGCCACTCAGGCCCCATCATCCCTCTCATTTTGGAGCCCCTAAAGCCAATCCATTCCCAAGAACAGTCCATCCCCACAATTCCAAACTTTGGAGAGAGGACACTTGGCACCCACGCACATTTCAGCCTCTCTGCTGCCTCTCCCACACCATCAGCTCCATCATTAACATGTGGCAGCCTTTGCCAGCAACCCATTTTTAGCAACAGCTCGGAGATTTCTTTTATTCTGATGCATTTATTTACAGGAAATGATTAATTAAAGGAATTCTTTTCACTGCCATTAATTGTCTCGCAGACAACCCGACGAGATAATCATCACACGCTGGCAATCACTTGCCATCAATTATCCCCACGCTGCTGCTGTCAGTGGATCACAGCCCCTACCTGGTGGGAGTCACTGCTGGTGCCACCGAGGCATTTTCCAGTAATGTAGGACTGGGGAGGATGGGAAAGAGCTTCCAGACAGGCTCCGAGATTGATATGCAAGCCAAAGGGAAATGCATTAAACTATTTAACTGCCTGGAAATCCAGCGTAATGAACATCCAAAGGTATCTTATTACTAGTTCACTGTAGCTTGCCTTTATTTATTTGTTAGCATTTAAATTTTGTTCCAATTAGTTCTTGTGTTGGGAAGGCTCTTGCTGCAGGGGTGGGTGCTGCTGAAGACCCTCAAATCTGTGTTTGCTCCAGTGAGTGGGAGTGGGAAGGGAAAGGGATGAGGGATGGCAGACAGGGAACAGGTCAAGAATCATGGCAGCACTGACAGGGACCTGGTGTTGTGGAATTTGGGTGGCCCTGGATGAGCTCTCCTGTCCTGCTTCCCCAGGCCACCATTTCCTCACCCAGGGCCCATCATCACCTGAGCCAGGGCTCGTCACCACCTCCACTCTCCCAAATCACAGAATCCTGAAATTATTTGGGTTGGAAAGCACCTTAAAAATCATCTCATCCCACCCCTGCCATGGGCAGGGACACCTTCCACTATCCCAGGGTGCTCCAAGCCCTGTCCAGCCTGGCCTTGGACACTTCCAGGGATCCAGGGGCAGCCACAGCTTCTCTGGGCACCCTGTGCCAGGACCTCCCCACCCTCACAGGGAAGGATTTCTTCCCAAAATCCAATCAAAACCTACCCTCTGGCAATTTGAACCCATTGCCCCTTTTCCTGTCACTCCAGCTCCTAATGAATTTTCCCTCTCCAGCTTCCCTGTAGCCCCTTCAGATCCTGGTAGGAGCTGTGGGGTCTCCACAAAACCTTCCCTTCTCCAGCCCCAACTGTCCCAGCCTGTCTCCATAAGGAGGTGCCCTGATTCACCTCACAGCCTCCTCTGGAACTGCTCCAACATTTCCATGTCCATCTTTGGTTGGCAGCACCAGAAGTCAGCACTGTTTTGCTGGTGCTTCTCACCCTGCCTGTTGGATATTTTAGGGAAAAACCCAAAACCTTCCTGCCATGGCACCCAGGGCTGTGTGTGTGTCCCCAAGGAGGTGTGGGGGACACTGGGGAGGTGTGGTGGCCTCCTGCTCTCCCTGGGTGGGAAGAGCCAGGCACCCGCTGAGCAGAGATTTTGGGGAACTGGACCGATGTGCTGAGCAATGCCTGAGCTTCTCAGACATGCCAGAAGGACATTAAATGGAATGTATTCAGTGCTAAGAATTATGGTATCTTTAGAACCTAAAGTGTATAATTAAATTATAACATCTGAGATTGGAATTGCATTCTCACTTGTAGGGGGAAAAAAATAAGACATTTTAATAACATGTCATAAGTTTTACAGTTATTGGATTTTCAAATTGTTTACAAAAGCAATATTGTTCAATTGCATTGTTGTTTTGTTGGGGTTTTTTTTTTTTCCTTAAGTCTTTTGATAAAAAGAATAAACTAACAATAATGTTCCCAGGAGGTAGAACAAAATTGCATTTCACTTTTGTTATTTGTTTAATTATCCATTCAGCCAGTCAGTATATAAAACTCATTTTCAGCAGATTCCTCCTCAAAGTCTCTGGCTCCAGCTGTAACTGCAAAGAGCTTTCTACTTTTATTTAACATTAATAACCCAAGGAAATCCTGGTGTTCAGGTACTGCAGCACCTTGCCTGCCATTCCAGGGACATGGGTAAGAGAGAACACCAGGCTGGTAATTCCCAGGTTTTAGGATTGGAGGGGAACACTGGCTCACAGTGTTCTGTTTATTTTCAGTAGGGAACCACTGGAGACTCCTAAAAATCAACAGTCCCTGGTGGTTTAGCGAATCTTGAGCAGTTTGAGGAGGCTGTGACCTGTCATTCTAAGCCTGCTGGGATTTTTTTCCTGGCTGTTTCTCCCTGTTTGTAGGAGGAGACCTTGCTCCAGGAGAGGGATTCTCCAGGGCATGACCTGGCTGAGGTTTACATTTGAAAGGTGACTTGTGTTGGGACAGGAGCTGCTCCCATGGCAGGTTTGGTTAGTTGTGTCTTGGTTTCAAAGAGATTTAATTAATTCATTTAATCAATAGCTTTCCGCCTCCATCAAAATGCCTGTATTCCTATAAAACCACCAGTTTCAGCAGCCTTTAAACCCATGATTTGCTTGGCACGGAGAAGTTGGGCACAGCTGGAATCCCACCAAAGCTCTTGGTGGTTCATCTCTGGTGTAGATGCTCTGGTTGAAGCTGTTCCTGTTCATGGCAGGGGGTTGGACCAGGTGACCTTGAAGGATCCCTTCCAACCCAATCCATCCTGTGATTCCATGATTTCTTATTCTATTATTTCTTTGATTCTGTGATTTTTATGACTCTGTGATTTTATGACACTATTTCTATGATTAGCAAGCACTACATGATACTTCTGTCGGTGTTTTCTCTCTTCTTTCAGCATCTCCTTTTAGAGGCTGATTCCTGCTGTGTTTGAAGCACAAATGCTGATATTCAGGATGATCTTCCAGCCTTTCCCGACAGCAGGGAGCTGTTTTCAGGCAGTAGCAGGACCCCACCCATTCCTGGGAGCTTTACTGGACACCTTAGTGATAAAACCTTGTTTTCTGTGACTTAGGGCCTCATAATCCCCCAGAGCAGTACCTGAGCTGGAGACTGTGGGGAAAACAAAAACAAAGAGGTGTAAAACGGAGAGGTGTAAAACATCTTCTTTCCCAGCTTGCATCCATGGGATGAGGCAAAAGAAGGATCTATTCCATCCTCCTGCCAGCACATATTGGCTGTTAAATGCTTACCCAGCATCAAGACGGGGGTTATTAGGAGCAGTGAATTCCTTTGATAAGTTCTCAGGTCATAAAGATGTTTGACTCCTCATTTGCACGTTCCTCTCGGAATCGATCAAAGCGGAAAAGCTGGAGGCTAAAAATCGATAAGGGAGAACGGGTCTGTGGGAAGACGTATGGATAGAGCTGGGCAGGGGCAGGGCAACCAGTTATTGTGCTAATTGATGGCAGGATGATAACTCAGAATTGATCAGAGGCTGCCTGAGCTGACACAACTCAGTGGCTCCAGAATCCTGCTCTGGAGATCTCACAGAGGGATGCAGCTCGGATCAGCCGCACAGCTCCCATCCCGCTCAGCTGCAGGGGGTTATTGACAGGGGAAAGCAAAATGAGCCTGGCTCTGGGTTAGATCCCTCAAAAAGCAGGACTCTGCTCATCAGTGCTCCCGGTATTCCAGCAGATTCCCACCGCCCACTCCATGTTGCACGGCTTGGATCCAGGGGCTGGTGCTGTATCCATGTATCACCCACCCTCTCCTCCACTGAGAACTCATCTGCCTCCCACCACAGGACATCAGGGATAAAAAATTCCCTTGTGAGCTGGAATTGGCTCTGTCCTAAGGAGAGAGGAGACTGAGGCACGGGCACAGTGAAGTACCCAAGTCTCAGCCAGAGGATGGAGAGCAGCTGGTTGCTCCTGAACCTCACTTCAAGAGATCAGAGATCAGGAGATCAGCTGTGCACCAAAGCTGTTCCCATTTCTTTGCAGAGTGTTCCCAGCACTGTGGGATGAGACAGGAATCCTCCAGTCCCAGGCTGCCCTGGAAGGCACAGGTTTGACATTCCCAGTGAGTATTTCTGGATGAAAGAGAGCTTGAACACCAGAGGGAAGCCTACAGACCCCTTTTTTTGGAAGGCAGGTGATCAGATAAACCAGATCTAATCCTCCTGTTTGTGCTCTCCAGGTGGGAATTCCCATTTTCCATAGGGGCAAACTGTGCTCCAATTCCCCTCCGGTGCAGTTCCTTGAAACAAATCCTACTTTGGGAATAATTTCTGGAAGATCTGCCCTGAAGCTGGATGGGAGGAAGGTGAAAGCCACCTTCATGCCAAAGCTCCAGCAGTGACCCCACAACAGGAACATCAGGGCCAGATGAACTCCAGCACTGGGAATTCTGAAGATCAGGTAAGAGAAAACACATCCAAGAGAGTTTAAACAAGGATCAGCCCTGAGGCAATGACAGGTGACCAGGCAAGGTCCTTCCAGTCCTGTGCCCCTTCCCTGGCCACAGAACTGCCCAGAAAGGGGCTCTGCAGGTGCCCAGGTACCTTGGGCTTTTCGCTGCCCTGCAGCCAAGAAAAGGAAAGGAAAAACAAATTTCTTGGTAACAGCTGTGTTTCCTTAACAAACAACTGTTCCCTTAAAACATCCAGGATGACGAGTTGACAGTAATGAAGTAACATCTGTCCAATCAGTGCACTTTTTGGCAGCTCCGGAGCCTCTGAGTGAACGTTCCCTAATGTTCACCAGACACTCGAAGCACCTGCTCTGCACCCCCAGCCTCTCAGGCTGCCTCCAAATGCAGAACAGATGTGAGGGCTGAGATAAAAAGCTTCCCCAAACAATCTATCAGTCTAATAGCATTGATCAGACAAAACTACCCTGGAATATCATTTGCTTTGCTGTGGGCACCTTCCACCTTTCCTGGGCATCAGCCTTGCTGTTAACCCTTGCAGGGGTACCAGGAGGGAGAATTGAGGCTGTCAGGACCTGGCAGGGTCCTGGCAGGGTCCACAGTCCAGTTGTGGATGATGGTGATGATTATTATTATTATTATTATTGTTATTATTATTATGCCTGTTATGGATTATTAGGCACGTGGTGGGAATTTTGGGGTGTCCTGTGCAGAGCCAGGAGTTTGTCTCAGTGATTCTTGTGGGTCTCTTCCAACTCAGGATAATCTGTGGTTCTGTTGATGGTGCTGGGGTGGGTATGAATTCCCACAAGGTTCTGCTGGGAGCAATAGTGGGACATAAAGACCATCCAGGGCTGCATCCCCTCGGCTCGGTGCGCCCTGAGAGGGTCCCTGGGCTGCCCTCCCTCACGGGGACACGCTGCTGGGCCTGGGCGGTGACAACACCAGCAGCCACGCTCCTTCCTCCGGCTTTGGTTTGGCAGGCCCTGCGGCGCAGCCCGGAGGGGTGGAAAAGCGGGGAGCAGCAGATCCGCCCTTTGTTGTAAGGGAGGGAAAGGAGGAAAATGAGTGAAGTGAGGCGCTGGCAGGGCCGGGAGCGGGGCCGAGCCGAGCCCGGTGCGCTGCGGGCCCGCGGCCACGGGAGGGCGCGCGGAGCCCGGGAACGGCGCGGGCCGTGAGGGAGCGGCCGTGAGGGAGCGGCCGGGCTCGGGCCGGGTTCCCACACAGTCCCGGGGCCTTCCGCTCTGCCCTCTCTGCTGCACCGGCTGCCTTTGGAGCACTTAAATCATCAAAGGGTAAGTTGGAGGGAGCCTGAAGCTCATCCAGTGCCACCCCTGCCATGGGCTTCCACTGTCTCCGAGCCCTGTCTAACCTGGCCTTGGGCACTGCCAGCGATCCAGGGGCAGCCGCAGCTCCTCTGGGAATTCCAGTCCAGCCTCTCCCCACCCTCCCAGCCAGGAATTCCCTCCCAATATCCCATCTAAATATCTGCTTTTCCAGTGGGAAGCCATTGCCTGTGTCCTGTTCCTCCATCCCTTGTTCCAAATCCCTCTCCAGCTCTCCCCTTTAGGCACTGGAGGAGGCTCTAAAGGTTCCCTGGAAACTTCTCTGTTGGCTCCTCTTTTCCTGCCTTGTACCAACCACAAGTTATTTAAACCTGGGCCACTTGTACAAATGAAATAAATTAACTGATAGGAAGTCAGAGCATTAATGGGTACACCTGCCTTTTTAAAACTCGTGGGAGTTCACTGATATATTCCAGCTCAGAGCAGATGTGGACATTCTGTGGTGTCTTTTGAGCTGGAAGGAAATTTGATATCAAAGTGAAATACCCTGCCTGAGATCTGGGACAGGGATTGCCCTCCCAGGCTGGCAGCAGAGCATGGCAGGCCCTGCCTCTCCCACTCCTGCCATGATTCCAGCTCCTGTGGGGACAAAAACCTGGATTTGTTGTCCCATTAACACAAAGCCAAGATGAATTAGCAGAGGTGGAAGGTGAAAGGTCTGTGCAGTCTCGCCTGGAGCCAAACAGTGGGGTCTCAGCTCATTTTGCATGAAGTGCAGCCAACTATAGCCTCAGCATCAAGGCTCAGGGCCACTGAGTTTATGTACATTGATTTCACACCTTCACTCATTTGCCTTCCCTCTCCACAGTCCTTTCCTGCAGACAAATTTAAGGCCCAGCAGAGAAGAAACATCCTTAGCTGGAAAAATCAACTGTGGCAAATTCGCGATAAAAGTCAATCTTCCGTGCACCTTTGTTTTACTGGGTGTTGTAAGAGATTAGACATTTATTTTATCCGGCTGGATTTTCACCCTGGGCACGCTGAGTTTTCCACAGGATGGATCAAAAGGGAGGAAGGTTGCTGTGCTTTGCTCTCCTGAAGCGCGGTCCCACCAGCAGCACTCCAGATCCCTGGAAATACAGACCCTTAGAAGAGGATGCTGGGCAGGGATTTGTTGTTGTTTTTGTTGGAATTGGAATAATTTTATTTTTAGGAAAATCAATTGGCTGTGCAGGCACATTTAGCTGAAGTGGGGGATATTGGTCCAAGGTGGCAGCAATGAGGAGAGCACCTCACCCGCCATTTCTGGTGCTGTTTCTGGAGCTGTGGCCCCTTTTCTTTCTTGTTTGGTAGATCTGGGTGTCCCTGAGGTTCTCCACAGCAAACATCAGTTTGCAGCTCCTTTACTCTTTCTTCCTGCCTTATGCTGCAACCTGAAACAACTCATTGCCTTTAACCCAGGAAAAAAAAATCTATTGTTTCCTGGATCCTCTCCAGTCCCCATTCTCTTTCCCCACTCCAGCACAGTTAATCCAGTTTATAAATTTGGCAAATGCACGTCAGGGCATTTCAGACATCAACTCTGAGCTGGTTTTATTGGCAGCAGTGACATCCTGGGCACATTTGGAAGAAGCATCGCTGAGCTGTGGGTCCAGAAATGGGTACTGCTGGTATGAGCTGGGCCCATCCTTAGGGAAAAATTGGAGGGACCCAATTCTCCTGCAGGACAGCCACAGGCCACCCCTTGGCTTTGCCAAGTATTTATCCCACTGGAGGAGTGCAGCCCCAGCTGCCAGGCACGAGCTGGATTAGGCATCCCCTTCCAGGCTTTGTTTGGGTGGAGCAGGGCTGCTCCCAGCTGCAGTGTTTGATCTTGTCCAGGGCTGAGGAGATAAGAGCAGGATCCTCATGGAGCTGGGAAATCCTCCCTGCTCTGCAGAGTGAGGAGAAGGCTCTGTGCAGGACTGGGACCCTCAAGGGAGGGGTCGCTTTTCTTACAGTGCCATAAATCACAGCTCCAAGGCTGCTCTGTCAGAAGGGAAAAGCAGGGAAGGGTCAGTGGAGCAGTTTTTAATCCTGGATCACCTGGAGAGCTGGGAGTGTGCCCTGGAGTGGAGGAGTTGGGGCTGTGTGTGCCAGTCTCTGCCTCATTCCTTCACTTGTAATTGGCAATTAAGAGCAGAGCAGGTCAAGGAAAATGTCTACAAAGTCATCCCACCTTCCCCTAGAATAAATCTTCTCCCTAAGTAGAAAGGGAGAAGAAAGAGGAGGAAGAGGTGACTTAGGGGAGGAAGGATATTCTGGAGTAAGGAATGCCCAGGTTGGCACCACTGTGACCCCCCGTAGAGAATTGCGGTGGAGCATCCTCCTCATTCACAACCATCAGCATTGGGGGTGACCACAGGAAAACAGTGACCAAAACTCCTCCAGACATCACGGCCTTTGCTCTGTGTATCCCACAAAAATGTGCTTCCATCCCAGAATAATGGGGGAGAAAGTCTGTGGTTTCATCCCTGGCGTCTACACAAGGGATAAAACCCCTCTTATCTCTCATACCCATAAATGGCTGCTTTGCTTAGGCAGGGCTTTGGGAACAGGGTGACCTGCTTAGGGGTGATTCATGCAGCGAGGGCAGCAGGAACTCCTCCTGAGAGGTGTCCTTCCCTCAATCTCCTTTTTGCCGTGTGAGTAACAGGGAACCTCATCTCTCTGTTATTAATATGCCATCAGACCATATGTTCTCAGCCTCAGCCCATATGTATTTTTGAAAAGAACCACCTGTGAGTAATTCTGCCTCCTCAGAGGAGTGAGTAAAATCTGCTTCGGTGTGTGTGTGATGTGCAGGAAAGGAGGACTTCAGGTTTTTTGGGAGTTTGTCGGAATTTTGCTGCCTTTGGGCCCTGCCTGCTGCGGCTCGGGGTTTACCTGGTCGCTGTGCCATCAGCTGTGCCACCTCACCCCTGCAGGAAAGCAGTCCTGAAGAAGAGGCTGTAGTTGTTTTTCAGGGAATGGCCGGTTCCGCTGGGCTCAGGTTCTTTGGCCAGCTGCCCCGCGCGGTGCTGGGATTTCAGCGCTGCCGGTGACTCACCTCCGCTGCCAAGGACAAAGCACAGATCCTGCAGGGATGCCAAGGGCGAGAGGCTGCCCTGCTCAGGGGTGCTGCCAGTGCTCGCTTACCCCAGACAGGCAGAGCTGTGTGCCTGACCCTGGCCACAGGCTGCTTTCTGTTTACCTCTGTTTTTAGAGGATTTCAGGTGGACCGAGGCCCTTTGCGGAGCTCTCAGAGCCTCTCATCCACCGCAGCCCCAAAGAATATCCCAAATACAGTTGTGACTCTCCCATTTTCTGAGGGTGACAGCACAGAGGGTTCAATCCCAGCCCCTCTGAAGTGCTGCGGATGGCTGCAGAAGGACAGACCCATTGCCCTTTGGAAAGAAACTTCACCTTTTTGGTTTCAGGGAAGCCAAGGCGTTATAGCAGCAGTGACCACGGGCCAGTGAAAGTCTGGAAGTAGCTATTGTTTGCAGATGCAGGAGAAAATGTTTGCTAAACACGTAATGAATCAGTGTTTTAAGGGATTGAAACCACATGCCTGTGTGGCTGATGTGTGGATTTCTTCACGGTAAAATGTTAATGAAAAGCTTTTGGGCAAGCCAGTTCCAGTAAGCCATATAGCCTGAGCCTGCGTGATGCTGGGAATGCAGTAGAGAGGGGCAGATTTTTTAAAAAAATACTGTGAATACAACAGAGGAGTTGTTTCCCATCCCTTTGATGCCCTGCCCATGCTCTCCTCACTCCCTTGGCACACACGTGGCAAAGCCCGGGATAATTCCTGTCCTTGCAGGGCATTGCAAGAGGGAAGTGTGCTCATGTGGAAACCCGGCACCTTGGATCACTCCCCTCTGTCTGAGCAGGCTGGCTGGAACTCACAGAGGCTTTTTTCCCTTGCAGACGGAAAATATTCCTCAGTGGAGCCCCAGGATTTGACTGACATAACAATAATATTCCCTCCAAGAGTGTGGGGCAGCCAGGTGAGAGAGGCTCTGCTGGCACCGCCGGGGATGCGCTGACACCGGCTCCTGGCCCCGGCTGGAGGCTTCGAAGCACACCATGCTTTCCAAGTGGGATTGCACCTGTAGATTTGCACCTTTTCCAATCTGGAAGGAGCAGCCACAATGACAGTGCCTTGCTGAGGCTGTGCTGCAGCCAGTGCCCAGGTATTTTCCACCACAGTGTGGTTTTGAGGGGTTAAAACTGCCCGAGAGTTCCACCACAGCTTTTATCAGGGCTGCAAATTTGGGTTTAGGGGGAAAACCAAGCTTTTGGGCAAGTTGTTGGATTTCAATTCTCACTGCATCTGGTCAGAGGAGCCCTTCAGAAACATCAGCTCCCTGTGGCACGGCAGAGAGCAACCCCAGATCTGCCCCTCTGCTCCCAGCACACAGTCCCAGTTCAAAGGGAGGTGCTGCCGGGGAGGTCACTGGTGCTGTAGGGACAGCAGCAGCACCAGCAGGCACCGAGCTCCCAGCCACCCACCAAATGCCAGTTTGGGCAGGAATAAGGCAAATTGCTTCTTCCCTGTGTCATCCAGGGCACTCAGCAAAATCATAGAATGGTTAAGTTTGAAAAAGACCTCCAAGATCATGAAGTCCAACCAAGTCCTTTGGCATATGTTTAACACCAAATCTACTCCAGATTCAATTATGCACAATTGCTTATTTCTGTGCCTCAATGTGGCTCAAGCAGCAGATACAGTTGCTGTATGTACCATTCCCTTTTAGCCTGCTTTCCTTTCTATCATTTGGGCAGCAAAATTTGCTCAACCCCATTCTGCTCCAGCTGCAAAGTTTCACTCCTGCTTGTAAGAGAAATTAGGAAGTTGTACGTTGTGCAAACAGAGTGTGCCATGTGTGGGGTGAGAGTTTCATTCATTCACTTGTTTAGAAGAAAGAAAGGGAAAAGCAAAAGAGCCCAGTGCAACTAGGAAAACAGAAACTAGGAAATAAAATTTGAGTGAAGATCGTTTCAGGCCCACTGGGGTTATGCATCATGTGTCAGGGTCTGGAAGGGAAATGAGTTTATCATATCCTTTGCCTTTTGTACAGATAAAAGAAATATTTCCTTACATAAGAACATAAAGTCTGGCACCTAAAGTCTGTCTTGGCTGGTGGCAAGAGTACAGTGTGGGGGTTTGGTCCATAAATGTGGTGAAAATCTATATTCCCAAGCAGAGAAGCTGTGCAAGGCCAAGTTCCCAGAGCAGACCTGACCTTTGTTTATGAATTATTTAAATCATACATTTAATGTAATGCAGAAGGATTAACCCACTAGAGATTTTTGAAAGGAAGCTTTAGAAAGATCACTCTCCTGCATTGTGGGGTTTTTTTAGAGCAATGCCTCAATTTAATCTATGTGGAAGCTATTGTTTAAGCTGTTAAATTCCATAGGATTTCTCATGGGATTGAGGATGAGTGAGAGGTAGACAGACAGCTGATGACCAACACTGACTATTCCAGCTGCTGTTTTCTCTTCAAGGCCTCTCTTTAGTAGGGGCAATTTTAAATGTCACACCTCGACCAAGGAACAGAGATACTCCCAGGTCCCCTTTACTGGTGATCTCATGTCTCCACCAGGGACATCTTAATTACAAATCCTAGGAACAGCAAGAGGGGTACATCCCACCATCCCTGCAGCCCCTGCAGCAGGGGCTGTGCTCTGCTCCCTCTCTGCTCCCTCCCCAGCCTGTTTACAGCAGCCTCCTAGCACCAGCGGTCGGAGCAAAGGGAGGAGCGGGGTTTTGGCTTTAGGGCTCAGCACCAAAAATAAAACTGTGTGCTGAAAGCCAGGCAGAGCTGGGAACCTTGAGCAAGGCTCCCGCCCAAGCAGCCAGACGGGCTTCCTGGGGTGGAAAATTAGAGATGGGCACTGAGCAGGCGTGGGCGGAGGGGCGCTGGTGGAGGACTCACAGAAACAGAGGCTGTCCTGACACAGACACGTCTGGGGCTCCAGTAACCAGTGCCCTACACTGGTATGAGCACCAGCAGGGCCTGGGGGGCTGGCTGAGCCCGGGCAGCTCAGGGAAAAGCCCTGGAGGCAGCAGGGAGAGCCATGTGGGAGCTGCTGGCTGGACCAAACATCCCTGGGGATGAGGAGGCCCTGGCACCAGGTGTCCAGAGAAGCTGTGGCTGCCCCTGGATCCCTGGCAGTGCCCGAGAGTGAGTTGGATGGGGCTTGGAGCAGCCTGGGATAGTGGAAAAGGATGGGCTTTAAGGTCCTTCCAACCCAAACCCTTCTGGGGATCTGATGATCTCTCACAGCCTCAGGCAGTGCTATGTGTATCCCACTTAGGGCCAACTTCTTTCCTTCAAATACACTGCTGATATTGACCCATATTGTTTTGATTTTGGCATCTGGCCTTTGCCACCTCTGCTTGGAAATGGTGCTACAAGACCATTTTGTGGCAGCAGCTTACCAGGTGACACCTACTGTGTATCTCTGCTCAGACTGTGCCCCTCCATCTATCTCTTCTGATGGACCAAGAAATACACACAGCTTTTGAAAGGCCACAGAGTGACTTCCAAATTTATATTTGCAGAAAGACATTAATGTTTGCATGTGGTGTCAGAACAAGATAAGTGTCTGTGCAATTAAGAAACAGCTGTTGCTGGCAGCTTGCCCCAACCAGTCTCAACAAGGAGCAAGACAGGTAGCCTTGTTTTCATCAGACTCTGGGATCCCTTTCCAACCACCCCGGTGTGTTCCCACAATAAACCAAGCATTTCTATTAGCCTGTAGGAATGGCCCCTTGGTTTGGGGCCAAAACACGAGATTAAGTTGTTCTGAGGCATAATGTGCTGTGGTGAGGACAGCGTGTTTCCCCAAACAACACCTGGCAGCAGGGATTCACAACAATGCTGAAATCAGGCCAATCTAAAGATTTGCTGGAGCTGATAGTGATGCGAAACGAGGACAGGTGTGGCCATATTTCCAAAATCGCCCACGGCCAGTATTTCAGTGTTTCAGGAACTTGGCAGCACCTGCCTGGGACAGATTTTCTAAGGAGGTCAGCACCCAAGATGTGGAGCCAGCACGAAAACCTGTCCCAGAATATCAGCAGAGAAATACATACCTTGAGGGTGGCACAAATGTTTCCCCACTGCACCAGGAGCAAGGAGACCTCAGACCCTTCTCCAGCCCCTGGACACAGCCTGGCAGTGCTAACGACCTCTCCTACTCCCAGCTACCTCCCAGAGGTGAGTGAGGAATCTCTTTGAGTTATACTTGACTCAGCTTGTGGTTTGACAGCAATTTTTGTAATTTCTTGAAAAATACCTGTGCAATTCCTTTCTTTTCTTCCTCTCCTTACCTTTTGTCTTTTCTTTCACTCTTGATTTTTTTCTGTAGTTGGCTTTAATTTCCAAAGAGTTATTGTGTTATGGTGTGGAGCATTCCCAGATGATGCTGGGAGCTGCACAGACACCTCTGTCTGTCCTGCTGTCCCTACCCAGGGCTCAGGCAGGGTGGCAGCTCCTGTGAGCCAGAGCAGGATGCCCTGAATGAGGAGATGCCTCCAAACCACCTCTGTCCAGCCTTGGGAGAGGTGGGAGTTGGATCCCAGCTCTTGCCACGGTTCATATTGGACTCAACCAAACCCAGACACCCATAAATTCTGGGAAAGTCTGGTTCTGAACTCTGTGGCTTGGACTCTTCTTTAATTACAGGCCACTGCTAAAGCTGGTTGGAAAATGTTAAATATATTCTCTGCAAAAATGGTTGTGCCGTTAAAATTTTTTCACAGATTTTTGTTCCTTGATTTTTGTAACTTTTTATTGAGGTCTCACATACATTTAGCTGTCAGTTTTTCCACTGAGCTTCCGTTTTTCCAACAGAGGAACAGATTAAGTGACAGAAAATCAAAACCCTCCTCATGTGCATTTTTGTCCGAAAACTTGGAAAATTCCAACCAAAACAAAGAAGAACTTTAGCCAAGAGCCATTTTTGTCAACGGAGCGCTCTGTGAGAAGCCAAATTGAAACCAGCCCTGGACACGAAGCTGAACTGGCTGCATCCACAAAGTGCTGTGGGAAGGAGTTCTCCCCAGCACTCACTGCTCCCTAGTCCTGTGCCCAGGGTGTTGTCCTTGCTGAGAAACCCCACTGTGCAGCTGGAGGGGCTGCAGGAGTCCCAGGAGGGATTAACCATGTGGATGTGGCACCTGAGGACATGGCTCAGTGTCCCTTGGTGGTGTTGGGGGCACGGTTGGGCTCGAAGGGCTTGGAGGGCTTTTCCAAACTCAGTGATTCTGTGATTCTGCCGTGTTCTCTGCCAGCTCCTCTCAGCCTGTGCGCCGGCTGGTGTCTCCACTTCTCCCCTGTCTTTAGGGCTGGAGAAAGTGCAAGTGGTGCCCTGGCCAGGACGATGATCCAAAGGGATGGATGTTCCCGGGAAGTGAAGGGTGTGGAAGAATTTCTGCAGCGCGTCAGTGGAAAAAAAATTTGAAAAAAAAAATTTTGAAAAAAGAAAGCCAAGTGTCTTAAGCAACGGTGCTTCCTGCGGAGCCAAACAACACTGAGGACAACCACCTTGGGGAATTGGTGATGTAGAAGAGCTCTTCTGCTGGGGGAGGAAGCGAGGAAGTGGGAGGAAGCAAGTCAGCAAGACAGGCCAATGCTGCTGAGCAGCTTGGCCCATTGAAGTCTGAATTTTATTATTAGAATCGTTATTATTTGTATTGTGGCAGCATCAAGTGGCCCCAGCTGGAAGAGAGGCCCATTGTACGAGGCACTAAACAAACATGGAATAACAGACACTCCCTTCCCCGTGGGATTTGCTGGCAGAGAAGACACACAGAGGACCACAGCGGACAGGAAATTGTCGTTTAAGGGCATTTATTGTGAGTGTAACAGCGATTTTGTGTTAAGGACAGTCTCCCATTACCCTTACTCCCATGGAGGGCATGATCCCAAACCTGGTGGAGTCAGTGGAAGCGTGGACACAACTCAGACCAACATTTATTTGTGCTCCCTTCGTGCCTGTCTGTCCCCACAGCTCCTCGATTTGCAGCAGTTCTGCTGTCCAGTCAGCCCTGGCTGGATACACATGCAGCCTTGAGACGGGTGGGACATGTTCACACTCCTCCTGGAGCTGGCAAATCTAATTTTAGCTTTGTCAGCCTTGGTTAAGTCCTTTTAAAGACTGACCCAGGAGGGAAAAGCCAACTGTGCAGCTGTGCAGAGGCCACGCACAAGGACCACGAGTCTCTGATTTCCCCAGCCTTCAGCTTTATGAACTGGGGATTACTGCAGCAGCCTTGGAAGGGAAACTTGAGATACATCCAAGGTTGACAGGTCTCCCTGGATTAAGGTCACTTGCTTTAAAAATCAAATTTTTTTTCCACATATGTAAGTGGCTGGGACTGACTGCATGCATCTCCAAAGAAAGTGGGGCAGGAAAGCATATTCTCCAGGGACTCCAGTCCTGAAAGACAGTCCTTGTGCTGCCAGATATGTGATAAATAATAGTTCCAATTTAGTCCATTTTTCATGCTTTTATTTTAGTCAGCTGACTGGGACCAGAAGCCCAGGCCTGGCAGGTGATGAGCACTTTGAAACCGTGGGAGCTGCAGAGGGAACAGCTCCACAGTTGCAGTGGATGGTGCTTAAGGGAGACATCATTCTCTGCTTCCAAAATCTTACAGTGGGTCACAGCAGCAGGTTCCTTGCCTGCTCATAATCTGGCTGCTGTTGGACTCGCACAGATGATTGGACATTTCCAGTGCTCCTGCTGAGACCTGACAAAAAGTCTCTGCACAACCCACCTGAAAAAAGTAAAATCCTGTGCTCCAACACTGCTCCCTGTGCAATGAATGGGAGTTCCGCCATTTGCCATGGGCAGGATCAAGGCTGTTGTTGATGGAGGTGGAACTCAAATCTCAAGGAGAAGAAATGAAATGTGCTGCATGAACTCCAAGCTGTGTGAACTCACTGCTGAGCGAGGAGCCGTGGGCCTTCAGTCTCATCCGTGTGTGGAACATGTCCAGAGGTCCATTGCCCGCTGGTGTCCCCAGAGGGGCGACAACGAGAGCAGGCAAACACAGCAGCTCTGAGAACAGGAAACTCTCTAGACAATTGTTCAGAGAGCTGTAGGCAGGGCACCATTTGTGGGCAGAGACTGGAAAGCAAGAAATCTTTTCCAGCCCAAAGTGACCCCAACCCCTTTTGTTGTGTGCAAGGTGTCTTACCTTGTCTCTGATCTCAACAATGCTTCTTTTTCAGAGAAAGCCTCATTTTGGCACTTAAGCATCAAAATCAAGCACTCAGCAGTCAAGTTCTCAAAAGTGCCACTGAGAAGGAAGGATGCTCCCCAGGTCTGAACGTTCCCATGGCCCAGTGTTAGGCTGTTATTCTCTACTCTGGCTCTGCAGAGTTTTCCTGGTAGGGCTCCTGTCTCTTTCCATGTACCAACTTGCTCAGTGAACCATTATTCACCCTCTTGTTCTTCCTGGTTGTGCAATGTGAGCCCCCGTGCCTCACTTACTGCTCCCTATTCAAATCCTGCTCTGAACACAGAATTATTCATTTCCTTGGGAGCGCTCTTCGGGCACTGATGACAGGCAGTAGCAAATTTTATTCTTCATATTCCCCTGTGAGGTGTGGGAGTGGCATTTGCTTGGGTTCTAGATGACACTTCAGGCAGAGAGAAATAATGTTTAAGGAATTGGACAAAAAGTGCGAGCAATCGTGATCCCTTGCAGTGCTGCGGCTTCTTAAACTGTCTTTAGATCCCCTCAGGAACTTGGTGAATGCAGAATGCATATTTACTGATGATCTGGGAATCTTTTATCCAAGTGACTTTCCTAATTCTGCTCAGAAATTCTGTGGCAGAGGCAAGGATTTTACAGACTTTTTTCCAGGCTGGTTTTCAGCTGCATTAACTGGTTCTCTTTCTGATTTCCTCCTTAATTCACCACATGCTTCCCATCTCCTGCAGCAAATGGAGCAGGAGCTATCAGGTTATAGCTTCCATCACCTTGCAGCCTTTATTGGCCCCTTAATAAGGTCTTGCCTGCATGCTGATAGAAAGTGAAGAGCAGACAAGGACATGGCAATAAAATCAGTGATAAATGTTTTCGTGGTGGCCACAGCAAATTGACAGACAGGTCATCAGGTCTGTGTCTTCTCTGGTTCCTTCCAGAATGGTTTCACTTGAATTAGTCTAAATCAAAAGAGTAAATAAAACCTCAAGGCAAACCAGACTATGGCAGGCCTTTGACATGAAATTTTCAGATCAAGTGATGAAAGTTTGGCAAAGATTTCAGCAAGTCTTGGCATCGGGGCAGAGCTGCAGCACCGACTCTGAGAGCCACGTTTGACTGTTGGAGTGACCTCATAGCGTTTTGCAACCAAAGAAAGTGAGATGAGACAGTGATATTAAAGGTATTAAATCATTAAAGCCTGCAGAGGTGGTAATCTTTGGTTCAAAGGCTGGTGGAGATGCTGGAGATAGGGCTGAGCACTGCATCCATCAGCTGGGACACCGCTGTGCCTGGGGCTCTTGGCCTCTACAGCAGAGAGATTCCCCAAGAGAAAGCTGGGCTGAGGCTCTGCAGCTCCCTCCTTTAATTTCTTGTGATAGATTTCTGGGTGTGGAAGTAGTTTATAACTAAAATGGAATCCCTCCCATGTAGCTTTTAAAAATAAACAGGCCTTAAAGGGAAAGCTCTGCTTTGGCAGAAGTGGGGCTGGCTTGAGTCAGGGACTTGTGATCATTGAAGTGAGGGGGTAGGAAAGGAAATGTGGAACAAGTTCTGCCTTGAAAAAGGCAATGGGAGTCAGGGAAGAGGGTGTGCTCAACATGGGGGATGGAGTCATGGCAAGGGGAGCATTCCAGTAAAGTAGGAAACACTGCTCAAGAGATGCTGGTGATGTGCCTTGGCTGTGTGCACCTGGACGCAAGCTGGGACACAAAACTGGGATGTGATCAGCAGGCAAAGGTTCTCCAGCTTCAGGATTTATCAGTGTGGGTCTAAACTTTAGGCTTTACCAAGCCTAAAGCAATGGCTCTCTTACTAGTGAAAAGTACTAATCATAGAAGGCCTTGATCCTTCAGATCTCCAAAAAATGGAATAACTCCTTCGAGGCTCTTCTGTGCTCCCCTCTGGATGGGGAAACATTGCTTGGTTCGGCTCTGCATCAGCACAACTCTTCCCCCAGCACATCCTTTAGGACAGGTAGGATTAATATCCAACAGTTCATTTTAATTGCTGGGCAATAGGGAAATTTTCACCACTGGATATATATTGCTTTTAAATTTTTCCTCTAAAAAGTCTCCTGTTTAGAGAACATAGTAACAGCCATCCCTTAATATAATATATTTAAACATCATGATAAGAGTCCTCTCTGGGGTATTTGACAACACACTATTCCACCAACGTTGTAATGGATGGTTTTCTTCTTTTAAACGCCTTGCCATTAAAGTTTAACGAGCAATACTTACTTTCATTCTAAACTTATTTTTCTCCTTGACAGATTGGATACTTAGTTTGGATTTGTTAACAGTGCTGGTCATAAAAACGTCTGCTTCAAAGAAACTGATAGATACTGTCCTTAGGAAATTGGGATTTGATGCCTTGTTTGATTTCCATGGCAAAGTAAGTTAATACTTTCTTTTTTTGCAAAAATGACATACTGTACAGAGCAAGCTGAGAACCTCATGGCTCTTTTTATTTGCCTGAAATTTCAGTTTATATCAACCACAATAGGTTGTGCAGCTCAGAAAAGTCCTAACTCAGGACTGGGCTTTTTAACAACGAGGGGGCATTTGTGGAAATTCTGATGTAGCTTTGACTTTCTCTCTTCTAATCCTTTAAGAATATGTACCAAGAGTAACCAGAAATGAAATTGCAACAAAGGCTCACATCTTTACATCAGGGTTATTTATGGCATCACACATCTTAACCAACAGTCTGGTTAATGTCCTTCATAGTGTTTCCATCCTCATGGCTTTACTTTCAGTCTCACAATAACAGTATTTCTCCTTATTCTGCAGTTTCCTTCCAAAAATTAATTCTTGCCATAGATTTGGAAAGGGAAGGCTCACCTTGTGAATTCTCATCCTTCAAGACAAGCGTACATTTATTTTGAACCTTAAACCAAAAGAAGCTGCAAAGAAGGAAGGATGAGCCTGACATGATTTTTCTTACATTCAATTTGTCTTTCCTCTGATATATTCAGACTCTCTTAGAAGAACCTCTGTGATCTTGACAAGCCTTGTGCTTCAGGAACAAACATGGGAGGAAAATCTCCTTGACTCCCTTAGTGCCTGATGGCTGGGAATGTTGTTAAGAGTTACAGCAGAGAAACAAAGCCAGTGATTCAAAGACTCGCAAGAAATATTCACGGGGGGGCAAAAATGCTGAGCAAGGACATTCAGAATTTCTTTAACATCATTTCCTTCCAACAGCTGCTGTCGTTACCCTCTGCTCCAGAGCTGAGCTGCAGCACCTACCCAGGAGCCTTTTCCTAGCTCAGACAAGGGCAACAGGCAACACTTGGGATTTGAAAACAGTGGCAGAGAAAAAAGCAGCCCACAAACAGCCGGTAGAAAGCCCTACAACATCGCAGCAAACATTTCCTAATTTACTGCAATGCCAGAGGATGAGTCACCCCAGTGTTCCTGTTGCATAATCTTCCCCACGGCTCAGGAGAGCGAAACCAGAGAAGCAAAGGTCTCGCTGGGCTTTCAGTGACATTTATGTTTAGACTGAACTTTCAGTTAGGAAAGTGTGAGTTTTTCTCTGATGACAAAGGAGGGGGAACCGATAGAGTAAGGTGTTCTTTCGGAAATGATAAACCCCTGAGTTTACAGATTGTCATTTCCCTAAGCCCCCAGCCAGACCACGGGCTCCTCTGCCCTTCCTGACATCCAGACAGGTCTCTCCATGACATTGTGACCTGTTCAGCCTTGTCTGGTCCCTGGGGAGCACAGCTGGGCCCTGAGAGCTCTAAAACCCCTCCAGACAAAGCACGGCCATCCCTCAAGGTTTGCTTAGCACGGGGAAGGATCGCGGGGCTCCCCAGACCTTTGGGCGGCAGCGGGAGGGCTGGAAACTCCAGGCACGTGTTTGCTGTGCCTCAGCATCGTGCCCGTGGTAGATCCAAGCCTTCCCAAAGCAGCGGGATCTCCCAGGCACGCAGGGAGCCCCGGGCACAAGCACAGCTGTGCTGCCTGTGCAGTCTCCGGGGAAATTCCACCTGGGAGAAGGGAGTCAGCCAGGAGCAGGCAGCCAGGCCACTGCTTCAGAGTCCATGAGAGGTGTCATGTACGTACAACTGGGTGTTTTAGGGTCTAAGCTACTTTGTATTCCTTGAATCCAGTCAGGTGAATTAGGGAATGCTGCACATCTTCAGAGGAATGCCAGGCTGAGGGCTGCATTCCTGCTGGGCTGTGTTATCCTGGGTTAATGCCTGGTGCCAGGCATTTTTCTGTGCTGATTTGGTGAATGTTGTTTCAGAGGAGCCGGTGTGAGCAGCACAGGAGTCCTCCACACCTCAGCAACTTTCTGCTCTCTGTTCCACCAGAGTGAACCAGGTTAGTTCCTCCTTCTGGGTGCCATTACTACAGGCAATGTAATTTCTTCCCCTCTCTGATGAGAGTAAAAAACTTTTCTTTATTCAGAGAGACAAAAAAAAAAAAAAAGCGCCAAGTATTCTGAAGATAGTTTTGTTTTTCTCAACATTTCTGTGGGATTTCCAGTGCCATTTCACATCCCTCTCCCTCCAGCTGATGACCTAGATGAGCTGCCAATGGCCAAAAACATTTGTTGAGTATTTGTATGGATGAAATGCGCTTTTGGGAAAGGATGGGAGCTCTCGAGCACAGCCTGGGCTCTGGTTCAGGGCAGAGCTATCTCAGGGAAACTGCCCCCCTGGCTCCTGCCCCGTGCTCTGCCCTCTGCATCCAAGCATGGATCAAACGGATCAAACAATCCACGGGCTCGGCCTCGAGGAGGAGAGCGGGGGATCCCCAGGTGATCAACAACAGCTGCTGGAGAGAGCCACGGGTAATCCCGAAACTAAAGAGGCTTTAGGGTTTGAAAACAAAAGGACGGAGCGAGGGCAAGCTCAGTCCCACGGGGAGCACTGAAAGCCTTGGGTTAGGCTCAGTGAAATGAAGGTTCCTCATGTTTTTCAGAGGAGACCACAAAGCCAAGAGGCAGCTGCCTGTGGGTGAGAGAGGCTGCCTGAGTCACCAGCGTGCCACCATGGCATGGGAGCACGGAGGGAAGGCAGCTTCATCCCTCCGAGCCAAGATAGGAGCACATGCCAGAAAGGGGAACAAAAACTCATCAACTCAACCACAGCTGTGGTAGAGAAAGGAAGATGGGGTTTCACAGCCTCTCTGCTCTTCACATGAGGGCTGCAGAGCACAGGGAAGGAGGGGTAACCCCACACTGCTCCCAGCCTGGCATCATTTCCCGGGGCTGGGACACAGCCTTGCACCATTCCCCCGGTGGAGCTGAATTCTTGTGTTATTTGGATAAGGATGGGGATGGAGGGCTCTGCCAGCAGGCAAAAGCATCGAGGCATGGCTGCCTCTTACATCCCTAAAGCCATTACATTAAACAGAAAGTCATCCATGGGCAGAAAGAGAAGAAACTGGGTGCATTGTGGAGGTACAGGTTTAGCTGATAGCCTGAACAGAGAGAGAGAGAAAGGGCCTGTGGTGGTGAAGATGGTGCTGAGATTGCTCAGTCAGCTGCATGATACAGCAAAAGGGAAATCATGAATATACATGCATTTAGAATCTACCTGAGAAGCCATAATTCCTACCACAAATTATTCCTGCCATGCTCTGTGCACTGAAGGAGCATCTAAGGAGTGAAGCTCTCCCTAAGCAGGATTGTGGCACAGCTCACTCAGAGGTACAAAGTGGTTTGGAAATGATGGGAGTACTGACCAAAAGGAAACTTTATCAATCATAGATGTTCTGTGGAATTTTGGGAGTGGAGTAGGGAAATGTCTTCAGAGTTGCTGAAGGACTGATCATTTTCAGTGCTAAGCTCGAAGCAGGTGTTTGTGGCCAAGTTATTAAATGATTTCTGATGGAAAGGCTGTCACCACCTTAACTGCAGCAACAATGGCAGGGGCTGCTGGTACTCAAAGCAGCTGGGGCTGCAGAAATGGGAAACAGCCTCTTGTTTGTTCCTCATTCTGAAGTAGGGAGGGCAGATGTGCCTCCCGTGGCACAGCCCCTTCCTCTTGTATCCTCTAATCTGAAATCTTCAATATCCTGTTTTAACTGGAAGTTAAGATTTTAGCTTCATAAGGCTGCCTACAAACTGAGAGGATGAAACTGAAGCAGGGCATTGATGCACATCAAGTTCAAAGTCCTGCAAAACAAATACATGTTCAAGTATTCACTCAAATCCATTCTGTATCAAGAAAAAAAGTACAAAGATGATTCAGCGTTTTGATCAGCAAAGGCAGATTTAAGCACGCACTTAATTAATTCAAAAATTTTGTGCCCAAGGCCTGCTCCAAAAGTGTTATAAGATGTTCCTTTTCACAGGAGATCTTTTAGAGAATTCTCTTTGCAGAGTCTCGTGTTATTCTATCTTAACTCATTACAAGCTAGACTTTGCCACTTCCATTAATGCAAAACCATCCCTTCATGTCGAGCTGAAAATAGCTAAAAGCAAAAATCTACTTTAACCCTTAAAACAAGCAGAGTGTTTGCAAGGATCTGTTACCAGAGAGGAGGCTGTGCCTGTGCTGTTTGATCCGTGCTAACTGGGGAGTGTTCAGGCCTGGGACACACATTGTTCACTGGAAATCAAATTGCACCCTGTCACAACAGTCTATTAACAGGCCTGAATTTCTGCAGAACTTCACCTCTTTGCTACAAGATAACATTTCTCTTTCCTCCCAAGGATAAAATAGCTTCCTTTCCTACAGCCCTGCATATAATGGTGCTATTGCTTGACAGGGATGTCAACTTCCCTTGACTATTAAGGAGAAGGGAAATGTCTTTGTTACACATTTCTGTTCTCCTTTCATCCTCTTCAGAGAGGCCCCCAGCTCAATCTAAACAAAATAAAGCCAGGGTATCAGTTAAAAACAAAACCATTTTGAAAACTCTTTGATCTCTCTGGCTTCCTGTTAAATATACAATCAACTGTTTCTCCACATCCTCGACCACTACAGATCTGATTTTCTCTGCAGTTTATATTGACTTTGGCACCACATAAAATTAACATATCATTGGCTATAAAATCTCTTAAAGGCAAAGAAATCCAACCCCTCCTCAGCTTCCCCTTTGCCTCCGTGTGTTCTCTGTTTTCAATCCTGCCACTCACCTTTCAGTTTGTGTACAAGGACCCTGAGGTTGTCGTCAGACTCCTGTTTGTGACTCCTGTCTGTCCATCACCCCCTGTCCCCTGGCCAGCTCTGGAGAAACCCAGCATCTCTTTTCCTCTCTATCTACACATCTTTCTTCCCCCTGAGAAGTTCCTCCTGCCCTGCTCCACCAGCACTGCTACCAGGGACTGTGTAGACTTTGTTCTCCTCCACCACGGTGTCTTTTTGCACTCCTGCCCTTGCTTTGCACCATCCCCTGGATGGGGAAGAGCCCTGGGTACCCTCCCCACATCCCACCACCATCCCTGCAAGGCTGGATCTGCCTGCCCTCATCCTTCTCTTCCCATGGGGCTGGGTTAACACTCACACTCCGTCATCTTGGAGGTCTTTTCTCAATGGTTCTGTGATCCTGGGTAGCTCAGCTGCATCTCAGCCCTGCCTGTCTCCCTTCGCAGAATTTCAGCTTTTCCAGTCTATTCATAAGGGATTTCTTCTCTCTCAAAGGGCTTTATGCCTTCATCCTCAGCCCATTGTCATTTGAACAATCCATTGCCTTTTTTCTTTTCCTTTTCGTTCCTTTGGGAGGGTGACAGTGGGTGGATGGGAACGGGACAGTTTGC
The DNA here is from genome assembly GCA_013398615.1 of Brachypodius melanocephalos. Classification (NCBI taxonomy): domain Eukaryota; kingdom Metazoa; phylum Chordata; class Aves; order Passeriformes; family Pycnonotidae; genus Brachypodius; species Brachypodius melanocephalos. The sequence continues at coordinate 543,801 of VZSR01003798.1, read as the reverse complement.
TGTCAATTTTCTGCTCCTTGAATTTATCACAACTGTGCACTGTTCATCAGTTTTGGTGCGTTCATGACTCAGACAACATTTATTAATGATTTAGGCTGAGCAGGGAGTTCTATCTGATAGAGATGAATACATTGTAAGGTATTTGGGTCTCACCGTGCTTGTGCAAAGCACTGCACATAATCCACGGAGTTCTACAAGTAGCAACAGGAAGTTTAATCCTCTATATGGGCAAACTGGTGACTTGGTCTCTTCCAGCATTAATTACACTGAAGAAATACAAAACGTTGTAGCTTTCAGGACTAACTGCTTCATGAACTGTAGCATTTTAAGCAAGAGAAATGTTTGCATACAATGGAAAGACACATAATGCTGCTCCACGCACAGATCAGATAAATTGTGCTGTAGCTTTAGTGACAGCAGAGACAAAAGGCTCTGTCTCCTCATTGTAGCAGCAACATCTGGGTGGCTGCCTTCACATTTCTCCCCTGACTTGGAGGCCTCTCCACATCCCAAAAGCAGGGAGAGAACATTGTTTCACATACCTCAGGTAGCCTCAAAATGGGCCAAGGCCCGGAGGGGCTGGGAAGGTGTGATGGATTTGAGTTTTGCCATGGCAGCACAGAAGTGAGGATTGAGTTTGCACACCCCACAGGGAGATTTGCTGTCACCATAATGGATCTCATGGGGCTTTGAGTGGCTGATCAGAGAATTATTTCACAACTTGTCCCATTTCCCTTCTTGCCTCAGAGGTATTTTATAAAATGAAACCAATACTTTATAAAATGTAGCCAATAATTCATAAAATCAAGGGCCCAGGATATCCAAATTGATCTGTAGAAGTGTCCCTCAGGTTACCAAGTGCCAGCCCAAAGCAGAGCAAACACTGAATTCTCACTTTCCATAAATCCACTCAAATCCTGCCTTGCACTGCAGCAGCTTTGGGATCATCCTGCCTGGCAGAGCTCTCCATACCTCAGTAGCAATGGTCCTTTTCAGGATTCTCCTTCCATCAAAGCCCCAGTTGATGATGAAGAAATGACATTGATTTGGGGTGTTCTTCCCTGCTCACAGCACCCTCACAGCCTCCTCCCCCCTCCTTCCCAGTCCCCTTTCTACATTCACCACGGAGACCTGGGGATGCTTCAGACTCAGGAGATCCTCAGGTCACAGCTCAGGAGTCTTGGAGGAAGAGTCACAATTCTCAGAACTGTCAGAAGACCTAAAAACAAGCTGACTCATTTCAAACATACCTCAGTCCCCATCTCAGCAAGCTTGGTTAAGGTTTTAAGAAACAACCCAGTAAGCAATGCAAACCCCAAACCAGAAACCAGAGTTGCACACAACCATCTTTGCAAATTCAGTTTCTAACCTGGCTTCCTTTCTTTCAGGAATGGAGCAGCTCTTTTGGGAAGTCCTGTGAACCCTTTGGTTTGTCATTGCTTCATCTGAGCTGGAGCTGAGGGAATCACTTCTCCTGAGGCAGCTTCACTAAAATAAAGGTCACCCACGAGGTCACTCCCTCTGGACCAGAGCTGAGGTATGGACCTGTTCATTAACCTTTATCTAGCAGCACATTCCACATCCTATAAGTGGGTAGCATAGTGAAATTTCTGTCTAAAGTGATTAATATTAAATTAATATTTTAATTATTAATATATTTTATTTATAAAATATTTTATTTAATATATTTTATTTAAAATTATTTAATTAATATTAATATTAAATTAATATTTTCTGTACTCTCTAGTTATAAAAATATCCTTATTTTCAGGAGTTTGCCTACAAAGGTCAAAGGTTCTGGGCTTACTCCACAACAATTACGCAGTATTGCAAGAGATACTGAAATATATACGTATTTTGAAATATGAATGTGTATGAGAAAGCAAGGAATCAATGGACATTTAATAACTGAGATACAGCATTCTGGTTTTTTCAACCCAAGAACCTTCAAACTCTCTACCAACCAGAGAAGCTGTGGCTGCCCCACCCCTGGAAGTGTCCAAAGCTGGGTTGGAAAGCGCTTGGAGCAACCTGGGATAGTGGAATGGGATGAGCTTTAAGGTCCCTTCCACCTAAACCATTCTGGGATTCTTTACAAACCCTGATTTCCTGCCTGTGATGGGGTTTGTATCAGGCCTCCCCAGAATAAAGAAGCCAGATCTCTTTGCCCCAGCTCCCTCATTGCACTGGAGGTATAAATTACGTTTTACTTTCTGCAAGTCGTGGAGCTGCAAACAACTCTGGGTGCCTTTGGGGTAGGCGGGGAAAAGAAGTGTGGCTGATTCTAAATAAAAGTTACTGTCAGATCAACCTTGATAGCAGAGATAATGGCAGTGATCACATGGGAATAAAGACTCAGGCTTTGGTTTAATCATCGTTCTCTATCAGCTGCACTGATCCAGTTCTGCATGACTAAGTCAAATAAATGTTAGGTAACTGAAATTATCTCCTTGCTCTGCACTCCCCCCTCCAGTACCCACAGTTTGTTTCAGGGGCTTTTAAGTAGGTAAATCTATAAAGGACATCTGTGAGTGCTGATAACAAACAGAGGACAGGGGTTTTGTGAAGAGGTATCTGAAGTTAAGCTATGAAAGAGATTTCCAAAGGCAAGAAATAGTCCTGAGGTCATAAAAATCACGTGTGCCTTTGAAAATTTCTATCAAGGCTGTCCCCAGCTGCCTAAATTGGCTTCCATTTACTTCACAGGGTCTCTCTAAGTGCTGGAGCACGTGATTTTCAATTCTACTCCCAACAACTTGGGAGGGGAAAGACCACCAATATTGCAAAAATTACTTTGATACATTACAGAAAGCCTTATAACTAGTGGCTTGACATTTTCATTTAAAAAGATCCCAAAAATCTCATATCAAAACCAACAGGAAGCCTTATGCGGGCAGCCCTGAGGTTTGGTTTGAAATCCTGATCCAGATCCAAGTTATGCTGGTTAGTTTATCCTAAAAGAAAGAATAAATGTGTAGGATTCTAATGTGTTCCAATAAAGCAGCATCTTTAATTTGTTCAGTATCTCAGGTAGATTAAAAAATAAAAATTAATAATTAATTGGACTTTCTCGGCAGCTCTGCTTTCTTTTGCACTGTCCCTACCCCTCAGGAGCTGACTGCAAGCTCACACAGGTGATGTTCCTTAAATCCTCAACTCCCAGAAGGACAGAATTGCATCAGAACCTCCACTTTCAGCTCACCTCACCTCACCTCACCTCATCTCATCTCATCTCTTACCTGGGCCAAGACAAGGTAGGAAACATGACCCTTTTGACACACAGCAAAAGCTGAAGGAAGGAAACAGCATTATTATTTTAATTTATTTACTAAATTTCAGATCCATTTGAACAGGTGTCGCTCAAGAGTTTCCAGTGTTTGAGTTGGTAATTCTGCCTTTAGCCCCCACACCAAGCACTACTCTATGTATTTAAACTGAATTTGATTTAATTTCAGTTTTAATTTAGGGCAGCCTGCCCAGATTTCTTTCCTCTCTGCTGACAAACTTGGCAATGCTTTTACAGGGCCCGGAGAGCGTTTCAGCCTCTCTTGCAAAGAGCCTTCACACAAAGCACTTTATTTCTCCCCAGAACAAATAAACAAGGAGTAAACATCCCTCCTCTCACACACACTGAGCATTTCCTTGCCATTCTCTTCCCATTTGTGCCATTTCTGCTGCCCAAGTAGGACTTGAGCTTTATGAAAATGTTATGAAAAGGCAAAGCTGCATTTTTGCAATGGTAAGGACTCAAAAGGAAAAAATAAACCCAAAGTTTTTTTGTATGTTTACGTGCACAGCTTGTGGACTCTGTCCAGTTCAGCTGTGTTTGAGGATCCCAACAGCAAAGGGACTGTGCTCTGTTCAGAATGCAGTGAAACCCCTGGAAGGGAAGAGCAGGCAGGTTGTGGTGGTTTGATTTCCCCCTTTTTCATCTTGAAGAATGCACTTTCTTGGGTTACACATTAAACTGTCAGGAGGCAAAATCAACACTTGGGGTTCTCCACAGAGCTTGAAAGGTTGCTCCACAGAGCATGGCCATGCAGAGCTTCTCCCATAAATCCTCAAGTTGCTTCTCTTATCTAAGCAAGCTATGTATAAATATTAACATATTATTCATGGACAAATAATTCCATGCCACTCCTTGCTGCTTGCTGCTGCCCTAAAGAGGATTCTTGGTTTAAATGAGAGTGACAGTCCCTTTGTAAGGCCTTCAGTGCATTTTAGGTTAAAAGAATTCAGGAAAAAAAGAAAAGAGAGAAAGGGTAACTTAATTAAGTAAACCTCAAAAATGAAGAAGTGGCCTTTAACTGTTGGTTTTAATGTAGGGAGCCACCACCACATAAAAACTACTGACTAAACCCTATAGTAATTGCAATTAGTCAACTCCCACTTGACTTGGGTGAGGTAGGGCTGGGATCCAAAGGATTTGTTCCTTGCTGTGTGCATGGATGGATGTTGTGAGCAGCCTCGAGCTCTGCCCAGGTTCAGCACAAGTCTTGGACCAAACAATGTCAGGGACAGAGTTTGAATCTGATGAGAATCTCCCTGCAGTGCTGGGGGGTCAGTTTGGCCAGGCTGGTTTTTGTTCTCCAAGACTGGTGGGATTGACCCCTTCAATACAGGTGAATTTTTTCATTAAAATGTTATTTGAGAATATCTCTTGTGCACAAAGAAAAGTGTGTTCCTCCAGAAGAGGATTCTTCCTGCAGAGGGCCAGACATGCCAGCAGTTGTGGACAAGAAGCTATTGCAAGTGGAACATGTGAAAACAGGAGCCTATTCATAAAAAAAAGTATTTATATTTACTCCTTCAAAGCCTTTGCTCAGGAGCTTTTTCAAAGTTCAGCTGGATAGAAAATGTCTACATCAAAACCAAACCGAAGACTTTAACAGATGTGCCCTGGCGAAGAAAAGGGTGCAGACACAGCAAGGAATTCAGAAAGGACAGACAGTCATATATGGACATGGCAAAGGAATCTCAAATAAATGTTTGTGGCTGGGAGCTGGAGTTTTTACCTGTAATGAGCCTCTGGGTTTGGGGCCTGGCCTATTCCTCTGTTTTTTCTTGACTGCAGCTTTTGGTGCTTTTTGTACTCCAGGAGACTGTGGAATTTCACCAGCACCTCACTCCTTGCAGCAACCAGAGGAGGATCATCCCTAAAACTGAGAATTTGGATTTCATTTCTTCTTTATACTTAAATCTCATGAAATTCCAGGTTGACTTCATTTTATAAAGACTAGGACAGGGCCATGTTTGCATGTGTGTGCAGTCACACCCAGAGCAGCCTGACAGCAGCTCCTGATATGCAAAGTCTGGGCAGTGCTGAGCTTGCAGGTGCTGCCTCCTCACACCCAGCTGTTGAAAACGCTCCATTCCATCCCTCAGGATATCAGCACATCCCACTGGGTGGCCACTCTAGTGACAGTTTTATCTCCAGCTTAATTACAAGCATATTAATTTCAGGCTGTTAGCACATTTGGAAAGATTAGATCAGGCCTTATCCCGGTGACTGTGGTTCAGGAGAGGGCTCAGCCTCAGGAGGCTTTTGTGTCCTTGTGTGTCCCTTTCCTGTGCTCTGACAGCCATGCAGGAAAGATGCTGTGGTGTCCTCATCAAGAGGTTTTATTTTCTCTCATAAAACTCCAAAACCAAAGAAAGAACCATCCTCCAGACTGTTGCCTTCTGTCTGCCTTCACACACTGGACACTTGTAAACCGTGCCAGGAGCTCCCATGTAAAGGGCCTATTAAGATTTCAAAGCCTAGCCTCGGAAAAAAAAGGAGGAAAAAACAGAGCTGGGACTCCCTGTGCACCCTCTGAGGGTGTTTGTAAGGGGGGCTGAGGGGCTCTGAGCTGGGATTCCCTCTGAGGGTGTTTGTGAGGAGGGCTGAGGGGCCCTGCCCAGCAGGATGTGCCCTGCCAGTGAAGCAGAGCTGGGATTCCCTGTGCACCCTCTGAAGGTGTTTGTGAGGAGGGCTGGGGGGCCCTGAGCTGGGATTCCCTCTGAAGGTGTTTGTAAGGGGAGCTGAGGGGCCCTGCCCAGCAGGATGTGCCCTGCCAGTGAAGCAGAGCTCGGCCGCTTCCCGTGCAGCTGCGAGTGCCCCGAGCAGCCCCGACCCCAGGGGAGCAGCCAGGGCCCCCCAGCTCCCTGCACACCACAAACACGCCCCAGGTTGAGGCCGCCTCACATCTCACACTGACACGCAGGGGAAATCTCACATTTCCTGGGAGATCACTCACCTGCCCCAACATCAACCTTTCCCTTTCCCTTCCCACCAAGACCCGTACAGGTCATAAAGGAAATAACGAGGGAATCATTATTTTCAGGGGATTATTTCACTGCTTCTTTAGAGTAGTTCTGTCCTGTGCCCCAGATGGGCCATGAGCACCTGGGGAAGTTACAGAAATGTAAGTCAGAAGCAGAGAGGTTCTGGAGGGTAGGAATGGCCTGTCCATGGCTCTCCAGGGAGGTCAGCTCCAGTTCAGGAGTGCCTACACAAATAATTGCCAGGAATTGGGAGAGTGCTTTAGAAGGATCACTCTGGACGTGCTGCTGCCTCATATTTTTTCCTCAGGCAAGAGGTGCTGCCGTGGTAGCAGAAAGGATTCTGGCTTAACTAGAAGTGGCTGTGTGATTTGTGCACCACAGAGCCTCTTGGAACACAGAGGTGAATTGGCTTGTGTGTATGAAGCATTAGGAACTTCCAACAAAACAACTTTTTATTGTGTGTGTGTGTTTTCTCATCTGCAGAGAAGAATAGCTGTGGTACCCTGCAAGGATTTGACTGAGCTGTGTATTTCACAGAGTTGACATTGATGCTGAAGACATTAACTTAGAAAGGCCTTGCTTTTTCATGACTCATGCCAGAAGTTATTTTCATGTTGGTTTGTTCTGAGTGATTAAGATAGGTTTCCTTGCATATAAATGCTGTTCTACACATATGGATATATATATGCATTACCTTCACCAGGGAAAGCTCCCACACTTTCCCTTGTTTATGCACATTATACATGACATAGGTTCCAAGTTAAATGTCACAGCCCTTATTTACAAGGTAAGCAATGAAGATAACCCAATTTAAAACTCCTCATTTTCAGTGCTGCCCATCTCACCCTGCATGGAGAACATTGGACAAGAGGAGTTGAGGCCACCACCCTGTCTGCTGTGAGCTTCCCAGCTTGTCCACCTGGGAACTGTAAAATTCCCTTTCCACATACAGGTAGGAAATTACATTTAATATTTCAGCCAGTGAGGTAGAAATGGGGGCAGCACCTCAGAAGCTGCTTCTCAACCACTCCCTGATTTTCAACCCAGCCACAGTGGCAGGTTGGGAGCTGTTTGAGCAGGCACCAGGCTCCCTCAGAGCCCGAGCCCAGGGAGGGAACAGCGAGCTCTGGCCACACTGCCTCCATCCTGCCTGTCCCAGCTTGCCCTGAACCGCCCTCCTGTCTGCCCCAAAAATCCCTTCTCGCTACTCCAAGGATATAAAGGGAACATGGAGGAAAGCACTGAACAATTCTTCAGCCTCTGAAGCTGTTACAAGTATTTTTGATAAAGGTACATATATGCCCAGCTGAGCTCCAGTGAACACCTTCTTATTTCTCATGTTAATTTTATATTGTTCCTGAAGGAGAGCCTGGCTTTTCTCTTTGTGAAAGGAGAATTTTAATGCTGGTCCTATTCATTAATCATATCAGAACCCAAGGTACGCAGATGTTATTTTTCAGTAATTTTAAGGTAGTGTATTAGTAAAAGGTTAAGAAATGCAAAATAGCTGTAAAGGGTTTGGGTTTTTTCTTGAAGTGTTTGGTTTCTTCACATTATTGCAGACTACATATATCTTTATTTCTCAGTAAGAGCAAACTGTGGCCCTGAACCTCTGCAATTCCAAACACAAGCAAAGATAATGACTTTTTAAAAGTAAAGAACAAATTGTTCCACAAAAAATGAGCACAATGACAAAAAGAAGCATAAACTTCTCCTGCCTAGTGGTGGCTTCCAAGTCATCAGACATTTTGTAAACCAGCAATCGGATCCAGACCACGCAGAATTGGGACGGTCCTGCTTTTCCTGTTAATTTTTCCACTATGAGAGTGTCCAAAACTCTCTGAAATAAAGGATTACTGTCTAGGGGTTCAGAAAGTCATATTTTCATAGAACAGTTCATTCTGACAGGTAGCTCCAGCAAGCACACAAGCTGTTCCACTAAATGTCATGGCCTTAAGCTTAATAATGTATCCCACATCCCGAGCCCAACAGTTTGTTTGTTTTCAGGAGTGTTTTCAGTGCTGCTGTGGCCCAGAGTTTAGAGCAGTGGTTTAGCTGCCTACACCTCATTTTAGAGGTTGTAAGCAAGTGAGATCCAGTTTGGTTTAGTGTTTAGCAAATCATCTTCACCCTTTTGCCACTAAATCACTGTACAAGCAGAGCAAACCACTCAGCTTTTCCTCTCCTTCCCCTTATTCAAATGTACCCAGGCCATGACTTGTGATATGACTGTGAAGAGTGAAGATCAGCCCATGAATATGGACAGAAAATTCTAGCAGCTCTGCTGAACCAAGGTCACACCATGAATTGTGAGTGTAACAATGAGATTTGAGTATTATCAAAATCTTTCTGGATGAAAAAAGCATGGAATGTTGCCCATGGTTTTCTATCCAGAACAGACAGAAAGAAGTGTTGGTCCCCAGAACAGAAATCTGCTCTGAGATCACTGTGATGTAATATGGGCTTAGCAGGTCTGAGGCAGGTCCTTCAGTCTCTGGGTTTGCAAAATGTGCTGTGCCAAGAATTGAGAAAATAGGAAAAGATTATTAAACTTCACTCCATCTCAAAATGTAGTAAGAAGGTATTTCTCCATTTAAACAATGTATTTAACTTCCCCATCTGTGTTTCACTTGGTTCACATATTCAAGCCCTTTTCTAAAGCTGTGAACAACTTTTAAATAAGAGTTCAGATCCTTAAATAATCACAAACTATCAGAAACTTGGCCTTTTCACAAAAACATAAATATACAGAAAATCAACAGCACTAGCAAGTCTGTAATCGAGGCATCCTTCTTTTATTATAAACGGTATCAATAACTTTTTGCATTGCTTTAGAGGTATGGAGGAGATATTTCCTCAAATGATGTTGGGATCATCTACAGGGGTTCCATATCTTTGTACTTCAGGCATCTCAACTGAAGCAGCCAAAAACTGGGTCAGGGCAACAGTCCAAAATTTTAGCGGTGAGCCTCCAAAATTCAAGACGCTCAGGGAATGCATGTTGGGGAATAATACGAGAACGTTGAAGGGGGAAAAAAAATAGAAGGGCGTATTTAATTTGTATCCAATATTAATATTTCAAAAATTGGTGCTGTCAATTTGGAATAAAAGCCTATGTTTGAAATGCCTGTGAAAGCCAAGGCAGTTGCCTCAGAGCCTCAGACGCTGTCTGATCCCATCGGTTGCTGAGTTGCCACGAGGCAATTTGGATAGCTGGCTGCTCCAAATCCACAGGCACGGGGAGCTTTGGGATGCCGGCTTTCGAGGAGTCTCCCCACTGGGTTACTCTGGATCCTGGAATATGAGAATGCGGGCTGGCAAGAACCCGCGTGTCTGGGAGCCGCCGAGCAGCCCCGCAGGCTTCCCAAACTCGGGCTCGCCATCGTCCCTTCTGATAGGATGGAGAAAACTGGGAAGCAAATCTCAGCTTGAAAGCTCAGAATTGGGGAGCCAGGTACCACAAAACTTTCACCGTATTGCTCCTGGGCAGCTGTTGCAGGGAGATGAGAAGCAGCTGGAGTTGAGAAAAGGAACCAGCCTGGTTGGAGGCACCTGGTGACTCTGCAGGTGCCTCTGAGCCTCCTTGCTCAGCACCGTTTTGGGGTAGTTTAATAGAGAACTGCTGCTTTGAGGAGCAGAAGTTTATATGTTTTTCAGCATGCTTGAGACCGGGGAGTGTGACAGCCCAGTCTGCCCAGTGATGGAAAGTTAGAAACTGGAAATGTACCTGGATGTCACCCTGAGTCAGCCCAAACCGAAGCATCTCTACAAAACACCTAGAGATGTGAACAAACTGCCGTCCTCTGACAAAAATATTCCGTCTGAGAATTTCTGACCAGCTCCGGCAGTAAACACCTCCAGGGTGTCGTTTTTGTCTGATACAGGGCAAAAATTATTCGGGTACCTGTTGCTCGGGGTGGAAAGATGAGGGAATGGAATAGTAAATTAAAGGGGTTGGAACAAAAAGCAGCTGATTGTCTGAGCACGGCGGGCCAAGCTGTGTTCAGGTATCTGTATGGGAACGCGTCTTTCCATGTATGAAATGCCCGTGGCAGGGGCTGCGGCCACGCTGTAGACCCTCTTGTGCTCTTCCCCTCACTGAGTTGGCTTTCCACTGTCGGGGCTTTACAGCTGGGGTGTTTTACACTCGTGTGTATTTTCCTGCCTCCCCTCGGTGGGGTTTGTCACCGCGGGCACCTCTCCGTGTCCTGCTCCTGGGCTTCTCTCTCGCCCCTGTGGGCCCCGCAGAGCGCGATCCCCCTCAGGGAGCCGGGGCCTCCACGGGCGGCGATGGAGGCGCGGAGCTCCCGGCGGGCCGGCCGCCTCCCCGCCCTCCTTCCATCCTCCCTCCCTCCCTCGGCGGCGTGTTTGGGAGGGAAGGAGGGGGTGGAAGCCGGGCCGGGGCGGCCAGCAGGCAATTTGCATGAGAGACAGACTGGGAATGAGCTGGAGTGGGCGCCTCTCCGCGCACACAGAGCGGGGCAGGAGGGGGAGGAGGAGGGAGCTGCCGCCGCCGCCGCCGGGGAGAGGCGGCGAACTCCGGGCAAAGTTTGGAGCCGCGGGCCCGCGGCGCTGAGGCAGCTTCGGGGCGGGGAGCGGCCGGGCCGGGCCGGGCCGTGCAGGGCCGCCCGGGCCGCGCGGTGTGAGGCGGCGGCGGCGGCGGGGCGAGCGCGGCGGGCAGCGGGCAGAGCTCGGAGCCGGCGGCGGGCGCTGCTGCCGGCACAGCCAGCATGTCCTCCATCCTGCCCTTCACTCCTCCCATCGTCAAGCGGCTCCTGGGCTGGAAGAAAGGCGAGCAGAACGGGCAGGAGGAGAAATGGTGCGAGAAGGCGGTGAAGAGCCTGGTGAAGAAGCTGAAGAAGACGGGGCAGCTGGACGAGCTGGAGAAGGCGATCACCACGCAGAACATCAACACCAAGTGCATCACCATCCCCAGGTACCGGCGTGCGGAGGGCGCGGCTGCCGGGGCCCTGCGGGGTGCGGGGGAGCAGCGGGACCCCGAGGAACCCCCAGGGACCCCCGAGCTCCGGCAGGGCCGGGACAGGGCTTGTTTTGCGTCCCGGCCCTGCCGCACTCGGTGCGGTGTTGGTCTTCTTCTCCTTATGTAGTTAAAAAACCCCCCGTAACTGGCTACAGACTCGAATTACTCTCTAGTAACGAGAGAGGAAAACGTAGTGGAGAAAATATGCCTCGAGCCGAGATTATTAAGAAAAAAAAAAGTTGGAAGCGATGCGGATCTGTTCCACTCACTGAGGGTTGCTCTCATTGTCAGAAGTTTCAGCGTGTTCTCGAGTGCTGCTGCATTAAGATTTTCTTGTGATTAATGTGTGATCAGTGCGTCAGGAAAACGGTTTTGTTTGGGTTGTTCGGCTTCTTCCATGTTACTCCTCTGATGGGGTGATTTAGAGCCCTGCTCTGCTGGTGTTTTCGAATTACTTTTTGAATCGGGAATGCAAATGGCAGAGCTGGAGGAGGTTGTTTGGAGTGCAAAAAAGCCCCACACGTGTGAGGGTGAATATAACTGATTTTTTCCTCCTTTTTTTGAATGAACATAGTTTTTATTTTTAGTCTCCATTGCGAGCTCGAGCCACAGGGCCATCATAAATCATAAAAGACGTGTATAAAACTATCCCATCTAAGAATAATTTTCCAAGTAACTTTCAAATGGCTGCCCACAAGTGGTGTTTTATTGCTGCAGATTGTTGATTTCTGTGAGCTCAGCCAGATGACTGCTGGGTCTGTTGCTGATTGTTGTTTGAGAGTACTTTTTAATTTTTTTTTTTTTAAAGCAAAGGCCAAAGTTCATCCCAAATATTTGAATGCTGCATAATTGTGTGCTTCTGCGTGAGAAGATATTTGTGTGTGTGTGTGTATTCATGCTTCTCTCTGGCACAAACAAATGTATGCTTTCTTGGTTGTCAGAATGATTTAATATGCAGGAGCTGATACAAAGCAGCATCTGTTGCATGAAAAAAGTGAAGCAAGTAGCTTAGAAATGTGGATGTTTGGAGCTCCTAAAATTTTCTTCCAACAACTGTAGTGTTTTTTTAAAAGGAAATATAAAACCTCCTTATCTTTTTTTGTGCTGAATGACTGTGGCTAAGATTTTGGCCAGTAATGCAAATGAGAGCTCTCAGCCTTTGTTAGAGTTGCTCCGGCTTCTACTTGAAGCAGAAATCAAAACCTGTAGAGCCACCACACAATACAAATGCCTTAAAACCTATATTTTTAAAATTCTTGGTAAGCAGCGTGCTTTCCACGTAGATAATCGCCTGTTTAAAACACTTCCCTGAAATATTTATCATTTCAAAAGAAGAAAATTGCTGGAGCAGCCCTGCTGCTGTGACCTGGCTATTGTGTCTGGCTGATGCTGACCCGTTAGGGAGCAGAGCATGAAGTCCCGTGGAACTTCTGTGACTCCTAACAAGGTGGTTTAGATAAGGAAGCGTTTGGTATTTTATGATTTGAATTAAGAAAAGAGTTGGGCCAAACACAATGCTTTATTTAAAAAAAAAAAAGTTTCAAAATAAGTAACACCACAAACAGATATCACAAGTCATTAATATTCCCACCTTCAGAGATTGTCCTGGCTGTGCCTGCTGAACGTCTGCTCCTCCTCTGTTAAAGAAAATTTGTGCAGAAATTAAAACCTTTCATGTTAATTTATGACACTGAGCCTGGATCCTGCAGATCTTAAAGCTCGCTGTGGGGAAGGCTTCAGCCTGTTTTGGTTGCTGGTGTAATGCCTTATACCTTGGCAGTAGTTTTTAAACACAACTTCATCTATGCTTTTATTATTGTTTAGAAATGAGCATGGTTATGTTTTCTGTGCTGAGATGTTGATATATCTGTGTGTCAGAGGTTGGGGAATGGTGTGGGAACATGGAACAATTTCTGAAGTCAGTGCAGAGCTGCAGCTCTGACCGGGCCTTGTGACTTTAAAAGCTGTGTCTTTTCCTCTGGGCTGCACTGCTTGTCCTAATGTATCTGTGAATCTGATTAGTGTGTCATCTGAAATTAGCGTTTGCAAGACGATTTTAGCGTGGTTTTAGTTTCCTGATTGTTTCTCTTTTTTTTTCCATTTAATAATTTTTACGTATGTAATTTTACTATTTACTCTAATAATATGTTGAGGAGGGGGGAAGAGGGAAAAGCATCATTAAGGATTAGCTCATGTTGTGCATTGTCTGTAATGCATCAGTAGACTGAATTACAGTGGAGCCATGCCAGTGATGACTCTGGCCCAGCAGGAGCAGAGTAAGTCCAAAATTAGCTATTGTATCCATGAGACAGAGCAAGTTTCACGTGGAAAAGAGCTCGAGCTTTGCAGAAACATTGCTTGTGGGAATGAGGGCTACACAGCAAATTCCTGGGCTGATCAGGTGGGATTGTTTGAAGGAAGGACACAGAAAAAAAAAAAAAACAAAAAAAACTTGTTTCGTTGTAGGGCTGAGGAATTAGAATAACAAATATATTCCTGCTGTCATGTTTATCTGCTGGGATCTGGAAACATGTACTTCGTGCTATCTCCTGACAGATTAGTAAAGAGAGATTCGTTTATTTGCTTGTGTATTTGCTCAGCATGTATTACTTCTCCAAGCGCTCCATTTCTGAGGTGCTCTGACAGACACCCCAGGTTTTCTGTTGGGAGAACCTGTGGCAGCAAAAGGCTGGAGAGGCCTTCAAGGATTTCGGTGTGACTTTCCAGGCAAGAAGGATTTTTCCTTCTTGTTTTTACAAGAGAAGGCAGTCACTTCCACCTGAAAAACTCTGGTCTCAGACCATCTAATGGTTTCTCGTGGTGCTGGTGCTGCACAGGACGGCTCTTGTAGAGGAGGATCTTCCTTCCCTCCTCTGGGCACAGCTGCCAAAGCCCATCCTGCCCCAGCAGGACCTTTCTTTAAACCTCTGTGTCCTGAGCTGGTGGCCTTTGGTGTCAGAGCTGACCTAGTGAGTCCTGGGTCTCCCTGGCAGCAGAAAGGTTTTTTTCACCCTGTATTGGGTGATAAAGTTGAGAACACACATTCTTCTGCCCATTAAAATGCATCCTTTGTCACAGTTGCATTATCTTGAAAGCTCGGCTTTCAGGATGAGCATTTTTATCACTTTTCAGACCAACCTGAGGACAAGTGTGCCATTAACACCTACCCAGCATAGCCAGCTGGGTGTTTGTGGCCTCTGCTTTGCTTTGTGAGCAGGCAAAGATCTGCTCCAGCTGCTCGCAGAATTTTTGAATTTTTGGTGGCTCTATTCTCTTCAGAGACCCAAAAATGTGGTAAAAATGGCATCTACATCTGACATTCATACAAACCTGCAAACAGACCTGAGTTTCTAACACTGTTCTGAGCAGAAGAGAGGCCGCTTTGTGCACCTGAGAAACCAGCAGCATTTGCCCTGGAAATGAAGTGTAATGAGTGTTTAACTCAACATTTTTAGGGTCTGATCTGCAGAAACCAGCCCATGTGACGGGCACTCAGTAATTTCTAAAAGCTGTGCAGTATCTATAGGCTTGCTATATGAGATAGTAAATGCTTTGTTTCAAGAGATTTAATGGTGCTACACACACAAAGACATAAATCTCCTGACATTTTGTAATATATTTTCATATGCACATTTTTCTTTTGAACTCATTACTGTATTTATTTGTTTTGGTATCACCAGTGGTTTTAGGGGAGCCAGGATTCCTGTATGTAAGGAACACCTTTTAAGTGGTGGGTTGGTTTGGTTTTTTTTTAGAAAAGTTTTGAAGAGAGATGGGTGTTATTTCTTGTGGAACTCATCTGATAAGGGTAGAATGTACCAATTGAAATGGAAACACGGCACATTTGCCTCTTAAAAGCCACTGAACAAGGTGTTCCTTAAACGATTTACATTTTGCTGGGGAAAACCAGGGATAATACACAAGGAACAGAATGCATAAGGATAATAAAGAAAGAACGTAAGTATTTCAGGAACATCTTGGGTGTGAGCGCAGCTCCTGTTGTGTCGGGAGTTGACCACACAATATTTAGAGGATTTGATCGCGTTCTTAGGTTTGAGGTGATACCAAGAAAATAGGAAAACTGTGAGGATTTTAAGTGGCAGAGGCTGTCTGCAAGGCCCTGAAGGATGTTGTGGTTTCAAACCATGGTGTGATTTTGGAGTCATTGTACTTGCGCCTTGTGGGTCCCTTCGAGCTCGGGTTGTTCTCTGATTCCATGCTCTTCTCTTGGGACTGCTGCCCATGGGATTGCAGTAACAAGCAAAGGACCAGTCACAGTTTTGTGTGTCCGTGTGCACATTTATATACCTTTCAATGCCAGTTTCAGGCGACCTTGTTTTCAGTTTTCTGTCCATGACTGTGAGGAGCTTTAATATTTCATGGCTTTGTCTGGGAGCGCCTGCAGGGGCATAGGCCTGGTGTGCAGGGTGGTTCCAGCCCAGTCGCTGTGTGCAAACACCTCTGGCTGCCATCACCCTGCTCTGCTCCATCCTGCTGCAAAGCCGTGTCACTGACCTCTGTCCTGCCCGAGCTTTACGGGCAGGTTTTACAGCCCTGCCCCAACCTTTGTGCTGCTGCAGTGCCCTCGTTACCTGTGGCACCGAGGTGCCCTAGTTACCTGTGGCACCGAGGGCTGCTCCACGGCCCAGCTGCTGTGACCTCTGTGGGACTTTGCAGGTCAGTCTGAAGGTGAAGATCCCTTGAGTGTGCATGAGCCTGGGCCTGAGAGAGCTCCAGGAGTGTCTGGACAATCCTTGGGCACAGGGTGTGACTCTTGGGGGTGGTCCTGTGTGGGGCCAGTAGCTGGACTCAGTGATCCTTGTGGGTCCCTTCCAACTCAGCTTTTCCTGTGCGATTCCATGACTTTCTGCAGTCGTGCTTGTCTGTCAGTGCCTTTCTCGTCTCCCCACAGGTCAAACCTCCCTCTCTGGGCACAGGTTTCTGCTCCCTGCATCCTCTCCAATTTTTTCTCTTGCACTTATTCGTCTCTCTTACATCGGCCTGGGTAATGTGTGTGGAGTTGTTGTACTCCACACGATGCCATTCCCAAAAACAAAGCACTGCTGTCAGGCCGGAGCAATAATGTTGGTACATCCAGATAGGGAACAGCTACACACTCAGTTATTGTGGAGAGACAAGGAGCTGGGAGAGGAGGGAGCCTGGGGAGGAGTTATGGTCCCTCCCCTCAAAAGATTGCTGCTGGAATAGCACAGCAGCCCTTCATTAAGGTGTCTCCTCAGTTTTGTAATTTCTCACGCGGTCACTACAATTCCAACCCGTTTGCCAATATGTATATGTATCTATATATTTTTACCTGAGTTGTGCCAATATGTATATGTATATATATTTTTTTACCTGAGTTGTGCAGGCCAGCTCACACTTTGCATTAAAACCAATGATAAAACACCTTCTGGCTTGAAGAACAACCAGAATGTTTATCCAGGACACTGAGGGGCTAAGAGGAAAAAATGGATTTTACCATTTGTTAAGCTGCTTTCAGATATTTATATCTCTTCATTCTTCTGCCCTTTCTCAAGACACTAAAAGAGTTAAAATAGCTTTCTGAAGGGACTCATGGTGTTCTCATTATATTGGGTAGTAAGTGTTGAATCTATGTGAAATAAAATGTTTTAAATGGTTGCTTAACTTTCATAGTATTAGGAAAAGACCCTGAATATTGCAGTCATTTAAATATTATGAGAAATAAATGCAAAAAATAGATGAAATAAAGAAATACACACTGTACGGGACTATCACATCAGGGATCCAATTAAAAGGAGTTCTTCTAATAAATATTGGTTTAATAATGTAAACTTGTGATTGCTATATTATTACAACAAAAATAAAATTAACAAGATTTAATGGACTGAGCAGCCATTAATTTTCACTTGTTAATTTATTAGGAACTTCTAATGCTTTTAGATGCACAGCAATGCCATTATCCTGCATGAACTGCTTGATGAAATAAATAGGGCCAACAAGTGCTTGAATTAAATTGAAATCAGTTTTTATTCCCAAATTATCTCTTTCCGTTGTTTGGGTTATTTTTTTATTATTACTATGTTTCAGCTTTCCTCTACTGAGTGCAATTAAATTTTCAGGGATGGGATGCAGCACTCCTCCAGCCAGGCTTATGAATAGTCCTAATTAACTTTTGTCCTTGTCTGCCTTGATGCGTTTGTAAAAATCCCTTTTCCAGTTCCAGTCTGTGCTGATGGGCGGAGAAGGGAGGGACAGGAGCGAGGGGAATGAAGCCAGGGCAGAGGTTTTGTCCAGACCCTGCAGTTCCACGGGGTGACTCCACCGGGGCCAGCAGATGTTTGCTAATTCCTTTCGGAATAGGTGATAATTGGGCTCTTGGCACCGTGGCACAACTTTGTGTAGCTGAGGAGCCACTAATGTGTGGATTGTTTCGATAATGCTGCCTTTAAAGGTGTTCTGAAGCCTTTCAGATCCTCATTTTTGGCATCTCTTTGCCCTCAGAGTGGTAGGACTTGCCCTTAGGGAAGTTGGATTACTCCGGATACTGTGGCTGTGTAGAAACAATACAAAGCCAGAGCTCTTTTTTTCTGTCTTAAAGACTTAGCTCAGAGGACACAAATGTGAGTGGGAATAAACTATTCAACTCTATTAAAACCCCAACCAAATAAAACCAAGTGTAACCCTTATCTTCACAAGAGCCCAGCCAGGTAAGAAATAACACCCTGCTTTTTAAAGGGTCACCCAGGGATCATCTGAGCTCCAGCAGGAAATCTTTGTTAGCTAAGGAAAGCGAAGGTGTTGAAGCTACAGAATTCCAGATACTCAGATTTGTTCCTTCAGCAGCAAGGGAGATGTTGGTGTGTGCTGCAGAGATTTCGGACAGTAGCAGCTGCTGTGCAAAACATGGTTTTTATCTCTCACTGGTGAACCTCATGAAAGAACGTGCTTAAAACTCCGGTAAAACCTACCTGTGAGAAATGTAACCTGTGTGAGTCTAGGAAAGGTGAAGAGGTGATCCTGATAAATTTTGTACGTCACAAGAAATACCTTCACGGCTCACTTGCTGTTCAGCACGGGGTTATGAGGGCGAGGAGGGGACACGTTTCAGGTGGTGCAGCTGTGCTCTGTGTGTGCCCAAATTGTCCTGGAGCACCTGCACAGGTGGTCTGGGTGCCTGACCCCGTGACCATCTGCTTTTCCAGCGACTCAGGAATATGGATCAGCTTCTGAAAAAACAGGGTTGGGAATCCTGGAGCGAGGATTGAAGTGGGTGATGTGTCAGGAGATTGATCCTCTCCTTGGGATTCTTGCTTTCTCCAGGGCTCTCAGGGTGAAAATATTGGGTGAACCCTCCTTAGCTCACTTTATAATTTGCAGTTCAGAACTTCAGTAAGTTTTCCTTACAAATTGCGTCATAGGAAAGGTCGGAATTTCTCTCCGAAATGATGACGTTTATTAACCATAACTCAATCTTTTGAAAAGGAAGTCAAAACAGAAATTTCCTCCTTTGTGGTGAAGCTGCAGCCAGCAGTGGTTGAATGATGGATGCTGTGACACTGACTCCTTTTTCACAACAAAAGAGGAGAAACTTTGTCCTTCCTGTCTTAGTAGCTTGAATATGGAAAGAGAAATTCACCTACTCTTTGCACATGTAGAACAGTTAAGGTTCACAAAAATATTGGGCTGAGAGGAAGACATCTGTGGCATATGAGAATGCCTCTGTGTTGAATGTGTGACTGTTGCTGCTTTATCTACTTAACATCTGGAGAATTCTTTTTTCCTCAAATTTCCTTTCCCTCCATTAACTGAAATTTTAATGTTGCTGTGTGGGAAGACAAAGACCCAAGTACAAGAACCTTTAATTTTGTTATTCTGAGGGAGACCAGATGTGTTTGTGTAGTTACCTGGATTTCAGTAAATTTACTTCCAGTACACAGGCAAGTGAAGGGACAGTCAGGCCAGCACAGGAAAGCAGTGAACTGAAAACAGGGGAGAGGTGTTTGCAGGTTCAATATTGTCCATTTTTCTCTTTGAAATTCGGGGATTTGGTGGTTTCTGTGGGTTCTTTGCAGGATTTGAAGCCTGCTCAGCAGAGCCTGTGAGACCTCGGGGCTCCAGCCCCCGGAAGACTGGGCTGGAAATCTGGCAGGAAGCCAGGCAGGCTTCTGCATGGAATTTTGGTGAAAATGATCCTTCTCTGCAGAACATTTGAATTTCAGAGGAGTTCACTCATATTTCAGTGAGAGTTTGCTGATGGTCACTGCTGGGGCTGGGCAGGGACCCTCCGTATTTGCAGCTGAGGTACTTCTGAGTCGGTGATCCTGTGCTTGGGCAGAAGGCAGCATTGAGCTGTTCTGTGTTTGGGTTTTTTTCCCTTTTTAAAACTATTTTAACCATCTTTCAAACCAGTGGTGAAGCCCTTATTCCAGTGTGCCCCTCCCCTGCCCCACAGCTACACAAGCTCAGGAAGCAGAAATGTTTTCTAGATAAAGCCCCCCACAATTACAGGCCTTGAACTCAGGAGAGCACAAGGTCTGCTAACAACATCTGTCCCTGCTTTCCCAACAATCAGCAGCCTGTGGGACAAAAACTCTGGAATAGTTATTGATGATGGCCTGGAACCTTCAAGCAAAACTCCAGTAGGGCACTGGAGGTGCTGGATTAATGACCATGTAAGAGTTTTACAGGTTTGGAATGGGCAGACTTAAAGATGATTTGGCTGATCTTTTTCCATATCTGCTTCTGGGGCCTAAATTTACCTGACTTACTCAGTATAAGCTTCACCATCAGTGAGATCGGTCCTATTGGTCTGTTCCATTACATTGTTTTCTGTTCAAAATTACCTTTTTTTTTAATAGCCAGTTTTTCCACAAGAAAGGTAGAAAGTACAAACCAGAAGATGTGAAACCCCTGTGGTAGAGTGAAGCAAAATGGCAAATTTTAAAGAGCAGATAATCACTGTCCACTTATTGGAGCTGATACAACTTTCTAGCTGGTTTCTGTTGCCAGTAAAAGTCTGCTGGCACTCTGCAAACTGAGTTGAGCTTTGCTCTGAATTAGATGCCATAAATAACTCGTGTGTAGGTAGACAGCTGATCATTGAAGATTTTCCCCAAGCCTGATTTTGTTTGTTTGGGAGAACTACAGGCCAAAAGTTCAGGTATAGAATTGCAATTGCATCTTTGTTTTTCCCAATCATAACTGAATAAAGATGGGTTTTCAGTTGTGGATTGCTGCATAATGAATGCACATTGTGGTTAGGGAAGACTGAAAATATCAGGGTTTGTTCCACACCATGGTGTAACTGTGAGCAAAACATTGCACCCTGCTTGTACCATAACCACCTCCCAAATGCAGTCCTTGCCTGTCAGGGAATTTAATTACAGTTGGGAAAGCTCTTAAAATCCCAGGGTTTTAAAAAACCTGTTGCAAACCTCATTACCTTGCTGCTTTAAAAAGCTTTCTGCTGCTGCCCAGCATCTCATTTGTACTAAGAAAGCAATTTTAATTTTTGTTGGAAACTCTCTTTGAAAAATATGTAGGTGCTACATCAGTGAGAATATTAGAATTCCACAGATGTTTAGTGGGAAACCTTGGCTGGGTTTGCCTAATATTTATCTATTCATCTCTGTAGCAGGGCCTCCTGTACACATGGAATATTTTGACTGGTTGATACACATCATACCACAGAGTTCTGCTCCTGAGCTCCAGTCTGAGGTCTGTTAGCACAAGTCCAGGGGAAACTCTATACGTGTAGCCTCATGTTTTCAGTTAAGTAATATTCTATAGCCATGTGTGAATTTAATGCCATCCAAATACAGGGTGGTAAATGAAAGAAATGTGTGTCTGTTGCTGGTGGACTTTTATAACCATGACCTGCAGCAAAACCACTTGGAAAAATGTAATTTCTGTACCTATAGCTGTGTCTTTTTACTGAATATTTTGGCAGCCTGTGAGTGTTGAGCACTCACATCTATTTGTTTCAAAGCTCCTTTGCATCTGAAGACTTGTGGAGAATTGTTCTGAAAGAGATGACTGAAAACTAATAGCTGGCCATCTGGCTGGAAACAACATTATTAATTAAACGTTCTCTTTTAAATCATTTACAAGTTTGAAACAAATGCTCTTTTCAGAGCTAGTGAAGCAAGATGAATGTGAAGCCTTGCTGTGGGAAACAGGGTATTTAATGTATCTCCTCACTAAAATGAAGGATGGAGAAATAACATCTGAGATCAGGGTTACTTAGATAAGCTGAGAGCAAAACAGCCTCTGGATTTTTTCCCTGTGTTTTTTACACGGTTACTTTCCTTGAAGGAGAACAATTAAGCTCCAATGCTGGCAGCTCTACTCCCATTTAAAAATAATAATAATAAATCTTTACTATACAATATTCATTGAGTCCTCTTAAAGACCTTTTCATTATGTGCTTTTGAAGGGGGAGCACTTGTGGCCTCTCATTTTCTATCAGGATTCTGATCTTAAATCCTTTATAGCAGGAGGATTTTTACCCTGTTTGGCTGATGGGGAGGTTGAAGTCCTGAGAATGGGATTGATTTACCCGAGGCTAATGGGGGCAAAGGACACTTTGGTGCAGATATCCTAAGGCCTGCTCTAGTTTTCCATGTCCAGGATTATTGAAGTGGCATCTTCCTGTGCTCTGGATGGAAAACACGAATCAGTTCAAAAGCTGCTCTCTCTCTGTTACACCAGTAATTTGTAGCATGGGGATTTTATATTCAGAAAACTAATTTCCAGTTAAATAGAGGAAGAAGCCTCTAGCATTTTAGAATTGTGTGGATTGAAAGGGACCTTCCAAGCTCATTTTGTCCAGCTCCCTGGATGTCCGGGGACATCTTTTACTGAGGTTACTCAAAGAACACTCCAACCTCCCTTGAAATACTTCCACTGGTGGGGCATTCACAGCTTCTCCACGCAAAAGAAGTAAGAAAATGCTGAGGATACACCTCAAGAGATGCTATTTCATTTTCTGTCCATATTTCCCAGACTTAGGATGAGCAGGGAGCATTTCTGCTGTGATTTTTTCAGTACCTTGAGGGTCCCAGCAATTCTTTCTGGAGTGACCCAAGAACCAGCTTTAATTCAGACCTATCCATATTGCAGTTCCTGGTGGCTGCATGTGGCAAATATTTGTATTAGGATATTGGAAGAACAGAGCAGCCATTTGGATGGATAGAAATCCATGAAGGAAGCACCCTTAAATAGGGTTGAAAGAACAGTTCCATGTAAACATTCCCTCTGTTCCCTCTCTTTACTCCTCCATTTGTTCCCTGATGGGGTTTGTGGTGTCAAACAAAGTTGGTGTCAGACACAAATGAACCCATGGAGCACGTGAAGGTCTTGGAAATGCTGTCCTGAAATGGGGTCCCGTGAGCCCCTGCTTTGCATGCCAGGCTCTGCTGGTTTGAAGGCTCTGTTGGGGGAGCTGCTTCTAAACAGGAATAAAAATAGCCATTGGAGTGTTCTGATTTTAGAAAGAAAGAAAAGCATTTATTGGGTTATGATTGGCTGATGACTTTGAAGCTGGAGACAGTTTTATATTACAGAGCTTCTCACTGTATTCTCTCAGTTCCTGTTCCCCCCATCCCCCTTTTCTTTTTCCTCTTTTCTTGCTTTCTATTTTTAGGATGGCATTTCAGAGTTTCTGCTCTGCTGCCAGACCAGCTATTCCAGAAGAAAGAGGAAAGGTGGGAGGTAGAGCTAATGAGCACTGTTAGTAATTTGCCTTTTGAGTTTGTGTTCAAAGTTTATGTGTTTCCAATTTATCTGATAGCCGCTGAAAGATCTGTTTTTGCTTGAAGCCATTGATTGTGCACATTTGACAATCTCTTTAGTAACAAGAGAACAGCAGGAAGTTTAGGATTGGAGAGAGGCCATTAAAAATTTTAGGACAATTTTATATTTTGTTATATGTGTATGTATATATTTGGGTTTTTAAAATATATATGTAAAAATTCGTATCCCGTAGAATTAGCTTCAAGTGGAACATGGTTATTAATCATTCTGTGGGGAAAAAAAAGTAACTTCATTAGAGAAATGTTAATGGTCTATTACCACTGGAACAAACCCCTTGTTTAGTGTTACTTGTGCCCACATAAATAAAATAATGGGATAATGGTTTTCCAGTCAGCTCTAATGCCGATCAGAGTTGCTTTAAAGGCATAAAAGCAGGGAGAGGGAATTTTCAGGAATACCCTGGTGGGTATGGATGTGACATTCCCCCCCTCTCCTGGGAAGGGCCCTGAGCTGCAGCTGCCCAGAGGCTCTTGGCTCATTTGTGTCTTTGTGACTTGTGTTCTCTTCTTTGTTTATTTGTTTAGGGGTTGGGATGGGGTTTTCTGTGTTTAAATATTATTTTCTCCCTTGTGCTGTGGCTGAGAACCTTAAACAACGGGGAAAGATGGTTATTGG
The DNA here is from genome assembly GCA_013398615.1 of Brachypodius melanocephalos. NCBI lineage: Eukaryota > Metazoa > Chordata > Aves > Passeriformes > Pycnonotidae > Brachypodius > Brachypodius melanocephalos. The sequence goes on along the minus strand of VZSR01003798.1, from coordinate 520,142 downwards.
GAGGGCAAGGAAGGGAACAAAAATGTTCTTTGTTTTGAAAGCGAAGGGCGTTACTCAATGTGAATGTGTAAAACAATCCAGCCACAGGTTATCGGGTTTGAAGCCTTAGTGGGGGGTGATTTTTGTTATTAGTTCAGTAAGTCACATTTCTCACCTGTGTGAGTTTGGGGCCATCATTTTTGCACGTGCAGAGCAGCTCTGAATTTACATCACTGTGAGAGAGGAACTGGGGAAGCACAGGAGACTTGGTCACACTTTTGCTTTAAGATCACCTCTTGATTTTACAAATCCTATCACATTTAATTCTTAATTTTGCTTTGCAGTCCCTGTGCTCCTTGGAGCTCTGAAGGATATTTTTCTAGGCCCGTTTGAGGGCTGAGTGTTGTGAAAAGGTGGCCAAAAGTTGGTCCAGTGTAACTGCACATGTAATGTATTGCTATAAATTAAATAACCCAGGAATTATTTTTGGAAGACAAGGATTATTTCAAAACACAGCTCATAACTTTTCTACCAGTGATTCAATAACTTTTCCGTGTTGGTTAAAAATTGTGGCTCACGTCGAATTGGAGGCAGTGCCAGCTTGCAAGATATTTTTAAATTTAATTCTAATTTTTTTCAGCAAGTGAGGTTGTTATTCCAAGGTACTTAGCCCTTTAGAATAAACATGGTTTAGAATAAACAGAGGACAAACAAGTCTTGTGCTTCACAAAAGCTGATCCAGTTTGTTTTATGGCTGTCAGGGACACTGAGGAGTGCTGCCTGATCTGAAGCTGGCAATCCTTTGGGAATTCAGTGTACAGCCTTGCCCATAGGATAACCTTTCTCCAGTTTAGTTTTCTGGTGTTATTTCCTGGCACAAAAGAGTGGAGGAGGGAGCCAGTCAAGTGTTTAAATTGAAATTTGTCTATATTTCTATCTCCTGCAGTGCTTTTCAGGCCTGAAGAAGGTGACTGAGGAAACCACGAGCCCGTGTGCTGTGCAGCAGCTCGCAGGGGTGAAGCCGCTCCTGGGGGTGTCTTTTAGGAAGCTTTAAGTGAAGTTTTATCCCAGGCAGAAAAGCCAAAATGTGAATGTGTGCAGTGGGCTGGCAGATGCAGCTTGGTGTAGCAAGGGGCATTTATGTTGGTGGAAGTTGAGATAACAATAACCCCTGCTTTTATTTGTCAATAATTTTTTATCTTTTACTTTAAACCCAAATATTTTCTTCATATGCCAATAATTGGCAGAGTGGATTTGGACCAAGCAACCATCTCTGGCTGTGCTGCTGAGTTGTTAGGAAGCCAGATTAATTTTAACAAAAATGACAGCTCTGAATTGTCTGATTTTCCACGTACTTTTATGCTGTCATATCTCTCCATATTATGATAATGATACATCAGTAACATCATTTTATTTCTGGTTTCCACTTCAATGAGTGCAGCTCCTGTTACCTACAAACCACTGCAGGAATGTTACTCGCTGGTGAACCACTTGTCTTTGAAGAGTGTGACTGTGCTGGAGGGGTTTGTTTTCTCACATCCCACGCCAGGGACTGGCAGTTTCCTGTCACCATCGCTACCAGGGATTGTTCAATACAAGTTTGCGGCTTCGGCAGCAGATCGGTTTGTCATGATTTCATGGTGAATAGGCACCTAACCGCATGCAAAAGGCGCTGCAGTTGGCCATTTGGGGACTGTGCTGAGGGTGACAAGCGCTGAAGATGCAAACTCAGATGCCTTTTGATGTCCCCTTCAAAGAAAACGCTAAATGTTGTTTATTGTGTGAGGTGAGCGGCCCGTTAGTGGCCATGTCCTTTAATGAAGAATTTGAGCTCTTACATTATCCTTAGTCTGGCACTTTTCCCCAGTGTTGAAAGCGTTTCTGTGCCGGAGCAAGGTATTACAACAAAGTCAAATGTGTGTGCAAAACTGCCTGGGTGTAGCAGGGATTTGGCATCGTGTGGAACGTGAGCAGCTGAGTGACCCTTGTGCAACGAATAAATGAAATCCTGCTCCATCTTCCTAACGAGTCTGGCCCTGCAATTCGGGCAGTCCTTGCACACAGATAAGATAATTAATTGAACAAGAGGCAGCATTACCTGGCAGTTGCCTAATCTTCCTCCCCATGTGCGATGATCTGCGACCCAGATGTGCTGGACAACGCAGATGTGAAATGCTGTAACTTTATGGCACTCTTTTAATTTACTGGCAATCAGCTGCAGCACCTCAGGTTTTGTCAGAGATGAGAATATTTCAGAATGTGGACGTGCAAATGTCAATGACAGGAATTGTGCCTGGAGCGTACTGAAAATACATTCCTTAAAATGTTTTTCCTTTAATTTACATCAAAAGAATCTTGACTAATTTTAACGTATTGTTGCCATCGGGTGGTGGTGTCCATATGCAGCTCCAATCAACGTAGCAATACTTCCCTTGTATTTTTTGCCTTCACTGAAGCCACTCATGAAATTATTTCAGCTAAAACCTCTCATTCCCTGGAATTTGGGCTCTTCCTCAGCACCACATAAAGTGATAGATCAGCACCTAATAAAAGTGGGATTATCTCTGAGCTGGAAATAAGTAGAAGGAGCCTACTGTGGAAATGACAGGGCTTGCTTGTCATTACAGATTTAATAATAATACTTGTAGTAACTCCAGCAAGGTGAGGTTCTTCAGAGGGCTTTGTCACAAGCTGCTTTTTACTCCTTGCAAACTGTTTCGACTTTGGCTGTTCAAACTGTTCCGATGCTCTCGCTGCAGTCATGCAAATATCACAAGCTGTTCGACTTGTTCATTTATTCTCTTGGAAAGGCAGAGAGGAAAAACAGCCTGGACTTGCACCCTGGAGGGAGCTGTGCAAAGCCAGGCTAAGGATTCTAGCGGGGAGCTGTGGAGTTTTCTGTGCTTTTGTTGATGATACTTTGCTTTCTGTCATCTCTTAGCAAATAACGAATAACAGCGATGGTGTGCTGCGAGACTTGAAATCTGGAAGTGTTTATTCCAATGTGTGTGTGAAGCAGAGTCATCAGCAGAGCCAAGTTTCTCACGGACTGGTCTGCTTTGTGCCTGGGGCAGGAGTTTACAGCTATCTTGGTAATAAAGGCTCAGGGCCTCTGGTGTTTCTGCTTCCCAGGTTCCCTGTGCGTGGCCATTCCTGTCTCTTCTGGGATCAACACCTGTCTCTAATTTCCAGCAGTAACAAAGGGCTCTGCTCTATAAAACCCTCTGCTGTTTGTGTGTGGAGCACTTTGCTTTTACAGTCCAGGGCTGGAGGACACCACAGAAGCAGATAAAAGCCAAGTGAGGCTGTTGCTGCAGTAGGCCTCAAACAAACTTTAAAAATCGTGAGGTTTTTCCTTCCTTCCCTTCGTGGTTTATTTTTGTCTTTCTTTTTACTGTGGGGGAGGGGGGTGTGCGGTGAAGATTTATCTCTAAACACGAACACTGAAATTTCGTTGGGGATGTTGCACTCGGTTGTTCAGGGATTTTTTTTTATCACCTTCCCCACCTTAAGAAGTGTTTTTAAAAATTAATATTTCCACAAACTGAGTCCTGCAAACCTTCTCATGGCCACCCCTGTGTCCATGGAGAGCTGGAGGAAGCTCCTTTGCCCTGTGCAGCCTTAGGATGAGTAATAATGGCCCCAGCCCATTCACACGTGCTCCAAGTCCTGCCTGTTCTGAAGAATTTTGTCAGATTGAGCCTCCTGTAAGTCAGTGGAACCATCAGATGTGAGTTTAACCATGTCATTCCCTTCCTGAGGTCTGCAGCTGTCTGTGCAGGGCTGTGGCACTGCCTGAGCTGTTGTCACATCCATGTGTTTCTGAGAGGTGCTTTCCCTGCACTATTACTGCTTCAGTTTTATTTTTCACTCTTCATAGCAGATCTATTTAACAGCAGGGTTGCTGCTGTTTTGGACTCTAAAAACATTTTGGACAGGACTGCTTGTAAAGTGATTTTTCAGCTTGCAGTGAGCAGTCTGCTTAGTAAATATCTACTTTCCTTTGGGTTTTAAAGAAAGTGGAACATCAGACAATTAGTTTTAACTCCTTGTTTCCAATAATCCCATCTCTCTGGGCCAGCAAAGGTAAAACAAAAAGAGGCATTCCGGGCCTGAGTGAGGTTGTGGCTTCATGTTACAGCACTGATTTAGCCCGGTGGTAGAACACCATTAAAAGGCAGAATCCAATTTCTGGCTGAGTTTGCTGCAGTTCTGAGTCTCTTTTTATCTTTATGGCAACAAGACCACCCACTCTAATACCTTGTAAATGGTGCACTTTTGAATCAGAATTTGTGGGTAGAGTTTTGACCTCTATTGAAATTAGTAACCTGGACAAAATGTGTCTTTCAGAAATGCATCCTGACTTTATTTAAATAATCTCCTCACCAAAAAAAAAAAGGAAAAGAAAAAAAAAAAGGTACTGTATTTCAGCTGCAATTGGCCCAGTATCATCTTACAGCATTGTTTCGTTTCACCTTTCTTGGCCAGACTGAGAAATCCTGCATTATTCCCTTTTCCCCCTTCAATAAATATGCTTCTTACCCTGCTGGGATTCAGACCTCACTCATCACTGTCTTAATAGAAACAATGGATTGAAACTCTCATATCTTTTGTTTTAAGATGTTTTCTTTTGCCCTGAACTGTTTTTGTGGGTTTATTTTTACCAAGTTGTACACAGCTGATTGCTTCACAGAGGTCTAAAAGCATTATGTTTAGAAAATTACCTTTTATCAACTAAATTTCTCCTCTAACAAGAGAATTAAACTAAATTTGAGAAGATTTAAAGCTAGATTGCACCTTAATTCTGTGGGGCTCTTATCTTTTTCACTGGAGAGAAAATTTAACCTTGTGCCTGCCTGTAGAAATCTCCCACCAAATGATGTTAAATCAGTTGATGGTAAATTTTGTCTCATTATGGGTTTTCTTAAAATGTTTTGGGTTGTGTGCCCCTGTAGCCTGTGCTCCTTCAAAGGACTTTCCTGAACCCGGTTCCAGGAGGGTAAAGGCACTTGAGAAGTCACATCCTTGTTGTCGATTTAATCCAAATTATAGCCTGGGATTTGCCTCACGTTGGAGAGCAATGGGGTGTGGGAATGTGGGTGTCCCCATGGCCTGACACTTCTGTGGAACCCAAACTTCCCAAATTCCTCTGCAGGGGCAGCCCAGATATTCCAGCTGTGATTTCCTGCTCCTCAGCTGTGATTATTTGTGGCACTTCTGGTTCTGCCCAGAAATAGTTTTGGAGCCTAAGAACGGTTGAAGGAAGGTGGGCAAATCGCCCAGGGAAGTCTCTGCTAAAGTTTCATTATGAAACCCCTGACCCCTGAGGAGCAGAGCAATGCTGGGTGATGATCCAGCTCACCTGTGCTATGGGTAGGAGCAGCAGTGAAGCAAGTCAGAGGTGAGATTTGAGCGTGATTCCCCCAATTTTAGGAAAAATAGAAATTTAACATCACCTGTCTTCTTTCTTATTTATCTTTGTGTTTATGTAAGATCTAGTAGGATTTTATAGTTTCAAGAGGTGTGTGGGAAAGACAGATATTACCAATCCTTCAAATATTTCTTTTATGGGTAAATTCAGGACAAAACAGTGTCATGTTTCAAGCTGCACTTAGCATTTCTGCCCCGAGGGAAGAGCAGCGTTGCAGAGCATGGAGGGCTTGCTTGGACAAGCAGCAATGAATGTTAAATAACTGTTTGGGAGCTCGTGCTTTTAACTTAATAAATATACATTGTGGTAATGTTAGAGGAGACCTCAGGATTATAATTATTTGAAATATGCTTTACAAGTGCTTAGCAAAGCAAAGCAGTTTGGAGTCTCAGTGAGGAGCACACGCTCTGAGGAGATGCAAGGAATTTTCCTTCATCCCATGTGGTTTAAGGCAGCAGAAGACATCTGCCTGTCCTTTGGCATCCAGCAAGGGCTGGGAGGTGTTGCAGTAGCACTGGAAGATGTAGTTAAATACATCTCATGATGGCATAATGATCCTCAGGTGGAGTCCAGAGTTGCTGAACACCAGCTGAGCAATAAATTCTGCTGAACTGAGATTGGTACCTTGAGCTTCTTGTGCCCGGAACGCTGCAGTTCCAGAGAATAATCAGAAATATTCCTGACTGATAAACTGATAAGCTTGGAGAGTTTAAAGGTTTGTGAGCAGAAGGATGAGTTATTTAGCATGTACCTGAGTGCTTCTGACGTCCAAAAGAAGCTCCCTGTGCCTGTTGTTTCAGGGTTCCACTGTTGTGAGTTTGGTTAGATAAAAAGCGCTGCTACTCAGAGGTGGTTGCCGTTCTGTGTAATCTTTTATTTACTTTATTCTTGCAATTAATCTAGTGCAGACTGAACTCTGACACTTTGGAGGCATTAAAGTAGGTAAGATTATAAACTGTTGCGGTGTAGATTGTCAGAAGGTGATTAATGCTGGAAGCTGTTTATTTATTGTGATTGTGTGGACAGTGGCCAACACAGAGCTGCATTGTTCATTGTGATGCAAACCCTGGAGGCAAAGCTTGGGGCACTTCGGTTTCTGTTCAGGGTTTCTGGGACAGAAACGTGTGTGCAGCTGTGGTGTTGCACACACAGTGAAAGTTGGCAGGTTTGGAAAGCTCAGCCCCAGATTTTCGTGCTGCCTGGATGGTCTCACAGTGGGAATTGACTCCACCAAAATAACGGGAGCTGAGATGCCTCTCCAGGCTCGGACTTGTTCCCCATGTGCAGTGACATGATTGGACTTTCTGGACTTACCACAACCTGTAGCTTTGACCAGGCACAAAGAAATGTAGAAAACCTTCAAGCTCTACCCAAACACTTTTTTTTTTTTTTTTTTTTTTTTTTAAATGAATCCGGGAAAACCTGGAAGCTGTTTAAAATGGCAAAGTGATTAATTTCCACTTCATTTCTTCAGCTCGAGTCAGTACTTGGACAAGAGCTGCACCCTGGGAACGGAGCATTTAGATGCAGGCTGACAAGAAAGGAGATTGCTCACATACCTTTTGGCTTGTTTCTGCTCAAAATAGCTCATACAAATGGAAATTGGTGCCCAACTTGCTCTAACTGGACCTGAAGTGGGCCCTGTTCTTTCTTTCAGTGTGGGGGGACTGTCACAGCCTGTCCCTAAGTAAACCTGATGTGCATTTAATGATGTTTCATTTCTCTGGGGAGATTTTAGGGTTGGCTTGTTCCTGTTTGGGGTTCCTCACTCAGAAATCACATCCAGGGTGTAATACACGCACAAGGAAGCACTCCAGCGTTTTCTGAACCTCTGGATTTCCTGGGTGCTCACATGCAGCAGTTTGTCGTGTCTCCAGTTCTTTTTGTGGGAGCACATTCCCATTTCCCTCGCTGTTCCTCCTCTGTGCAGCACATGAGCCGTTTCCTGTTGGCAGCAGGAGGGACGATGTGGTTTAAAAGCAGCTCTGCCATCGCATTCCAGGGCAGAGAAACTCAGCCAGCTCGCAGCCGCCCTCCTTCCCAGGCACTGCTCAGATCTAAGCAGGGGATGGGATGGATTGGGATGCACCCGGCATGAATCGTGGCACAAACAGCCCATTCCCATCTTTCCCAGGGAAAGTGTGCCCGAGGCCGCATGAAAGGGACCGAGGGAGGTGGGATGGGGCTGCTTGGCTCTCGCAGGAGCAGCCTGGGGTGAGCAGGACAATGCGGGAGTTCACTTCCTCCTCCAGAAAATAGCCAGACTCATCATGTGCTCCAGCAAAATCTATGGGATACTCGGATGTACAGGGGTTTTTTTTGGGTTTTGAAAAGAAGAATCGGCTTGCAAAACTGTTAGATGTTGACGCCAGATGTATTTGGATGTGGTTTGCTTTGTTCTTAAACAATAGACAGTTTTAAAGAAAGAGGAATATTCCTTGTGCCCATATGTCCCATTGTTTCCACCACGGGTATAATCCTGGCTACAGGGCTCAGCATTATCATGCTGATTCTTCTGGGAGTGACTCAGACAGTTGGATATTTGTCATCCAGTTTGGGGAATCTTTGATCTCTGCCCTTCTTTGCTGATCAAATCTGGGATCTGCATCCTATGCTGGAGTTAGGAAGCAATTCTGAAGGAGGAAATTCCAGCGCTGCACACCTAAGAGGTGCTGGGACTGGTCGGTGTAAGCAGTTAGTTCTGTTGCAGTTTTTCATGAGGCTGTTTTACCAGCAGGGATTTCAAAGGGAAATAAATGCAGATTAAGACAAATTTCTAATGGCACACCAACAGCCTGAATGTAAAAAATAATTTTCAGAGTACTCTGAAAGGAACAAGGAAATCCTCCTGGTGACACTTGCTTTTAATGTAAGCTAAGCATCTCCTTCTTCCATGAGGGTACATAAAATGTTCTTTGAAAATTATAGGAGGCTATCAGGAACTCATGCACCTGAGGATCATTTAGGGTTTGTTTATTCCTTTGAATTCTCAGGTCTTAATTAATTTACCTAAGATATCAATGAGTATCTTTGATCTCCCTGAAATTTTGGCCTGATGGCTGAAGATACTGCAACACAATTTCCTGGCTGTGTGACCCAAACTAGGAGTGATGAAACCATAATTGGATTAAATGTTTTCCTTTACAGTTGGGGACATGGATAAAATTTGTGTCTTTGAGTAGTTTTGTTTTGTCTGTGCTAGTTAAAGGTCCTGGGCTGGTGGCTGTGTCACAAAGGGCTGAATAGCAGATGGCAACTATGGAAGTGTAAATTAGCAGCAGCTGACAGTTCTGGAGAGCCATTGATTGTGCTGGGCCCATTCTGGGGGTGAAGTGCTAGGTGTTCCATCAGTACAAAATAGAACTTCCTTGGAATCTTTCGCTCAGTTAACCCATCACTTTCTCTGGCTGTTTTTATCCACCAAAATAACTCGCTGTATGAAGTCTGGATTCTAATCCATGGACAAAAATTGCTAGGCTTTACAGTAGCCAAAATTTGTATTTCTGATTTTTTTTTTGTCCTTCTTTCCTGGGCTTTTCATATTCAGGCACACAAAGGTGAGGGGAGGAAGGAGAGTGGGCCTAGCATTCCCATCAGAAGTGCCTGGGGGAATTTTGGTTCTCTCCAGCAATTTTTTTTGCTGACTTGGGAGTGGTGGTGACAGGTTTTGCAAAAAGTAACTTCCAGTGTCCTTGGCCAAGTGAGTCCTGAATGTGATTCAAGGTTTTTCGGGGAAATAGTGGATTTAGCAATACCGGATTAACATATTGGCTCAGCACCCTGGGTACCTGCTGGCGTCGGAGGCATCACAGGAGCTTCCAGGCTTCCCAAAAAGATCTTGGCAAAGGTGGTAGCAAAAAGATCAAGTCACTGGGCCTTGATACAGCACCAGCATAAGATGTTTGATTACTTTCTACAGGAAAAAAAAAAAAAAATCTGCAATTTTTAACCTAGTTTTAGTCAGTTACTCAAAATGCCAATCGCATTTTAAAATGTCTTTATAGGATTTATTGGCCTTTTTTTTCCTCTCAAGCAATTATAAAAGTCCAATCAAATAAAAGCATAACATGAATGGAGTAGAGCATTTGATGCTTTCCCTAGTGTAATAAATAATTAAATGGATATGCAGACTGTGGTACAGCAGTGTTTGGATGGTGATGCTTTGACTGCTCCCGAGCATGGAAATGTTACATTAACACTGGATGAAAGGAAAATACAGGACTTAAAGTCAAGACAGAGATCAGGCTTGCTGGTAAAGATCTTCAAATGCAGCTGCTGCTGCAAGTCTGGAAATGACTTTTGTGTGCAACAGAACTTCTCAGGTGTTCCCTTTTCATCCCTGGAAGTGTGGAGGGAAGGTGTTGTGTGGAAAATCAGCATTTCCAGGTCCATTTTCAGCCTTGGAAGTGTGGAGGGAAGGTGTTGTGTGGAAAATCAGCATTTCCAGGTGTTCTCTTTTTAGTCCTGGAAGTGAGGAGGGAAGGTGGTGTGGGGAAAATCAGCACTTCCAGGGCTCTGATTGAGGCTTTGGTTCCCACCCTCCAGCCTGGGCTCTCCTGGCTGGAGCGAGTGGAAGTTGAGAACTGACTCAACTTCATGGTAGGTAAAGAAGTGATTTCAAACACAAGCAATTTATCTGCATGTTGTTGAGGATTTATTTGTGGCTGAATTTCATTGTTTGGAAATATTTGTGGTTTTACTCCGAGGGGAGTTCCAGGAGGGGGAACTGCCCCAAATTGCTGCTGCAGCTGCTGGAGGTTCTGTGAGCCTTCCCTGCTCTCTAGTCAGAGCTGCTGCTCTTTTTTTTCAGGATTTTTGTCCCATTTTAGCCCGGAACAGCTGCATGTGCTGCCTCTGGAGCTGAGTTCTGTCCTGCACTGCAAGGGGACCTGTCTGGGGGAGACGGGCAGAGCAAATCCCAAAAACCGGGCTCAGAGCTGCCGGGAGAGATCCCAGATCCAAACCATCCTCTCTGGGTCTCCCATTCCCTCCAGAACACGGGGCTGCTTCCTGCTGAGTGAAGCAATCGCTTCTGGGTGGGTCTGGCCCTTTTTGGTGTCAGGGTTGGCTTTCCTGCCCAGGTCGGTGACCGTGAGTGGCATCATCTTGGGCATCACTGTGGAGCTGGATCACCCAGCAGCTGCATCTGAGAGCCCTTCTTATTTTCAGTATTTCGAGGTCTTGTTTCCTTATACTTTATTGCTTAGATGCACACCTATATACATATATTTACCTTCTGAAAAAAAATCTGGTATTTTTTCCCCTTTTTACTTATTTTTTCAACGAGAAAAACACATTAGAAGCATCTTTAAACCACACAAGAAGTTAAGGTGAACCCTGAGGTGAGCTGGCACTGCAGCATCGATTCTTAGGGAAGATCTCTCCCAAGCTTCAGGAGCAGCAAGAAAGCCTGGAATCAAAGAGGCTCCTGTTATTCAGCACTCGGAAATTCAATTTTTTCCCTTTTTACTTAATTTTTCAATAAGAAGAAGGCACCAGGAGCATCTTTAAGCCACACTTATCAAGCAGTTCAGGTGAACGCTGAGGTGTGACCCGAGCTGGCACTGCAGTATAGATCGTGCACTTAGGGAAGATTTCTCCCAAGTTTTAGGAGCAGCAAGAAAGCCTGGATTGAAAGAGGCTGCTGTTATTCAGCGCTCAGGAATGCAGAGCCTTGCTCCAGCCGGGGTGTGGGCGGCTGTTTGGTTTGCGGTTCTTGCTGGGGGGTGGGTGATTTTTAAAAGCACTTGCTGAATTCGCATTTGGGTGAATAATGGCTACTTTATACACAAATGATAAATGTTAGTCAGAGCCGAGCGAAAGAGGTTTCTTGTGTTGGTCACGGATTTGGCATATCAAAAAAGGGAGAGGGGAAAGGGAAAAGAGAGAGCAAGCCCAGGGTTTCAGTGCCTCAGAAACTGCGAATTAAACAGAGCTGCATTTATGTTATGTGACATCTCTAAGCCTTTGGCTCTTTCGACTTAATGCCAGATATCTAATTTGGAAATATTTATTGTAACTGGCATATCTTTTAGGAGCCTGTCATCACGGAAAAACTGTCATCAAACCGTCCTCGCTAACTTGGTTCTGTTAAGTGACTTTTTTTTTTTCAATGCTTCAGAGTCAGATGAATTTCTGCTTTCCTGTGGCACATAGTGGCTGCTACAGAAAAGCTTCTAGGATCTTCACTGGATTTGTGCATTGGGTTATTTTTGGTTTGCTTTAGTTTTGTGGGGTTTTTTTCAGTCTGGAATCAAAGATTCTGCAAAATCAGATGCTTGAAGCTGCATTCCTAGGGTATTAAAAGTATCTCTGACAGAACACCTTGATATTTATTTTCCCCTGAGTGCTGAAGGCTCACCAGCCTCTCTCAGACTCACACTCTGCTGACCTGATTTTTTTCAGGCTACTTCAGTGCATTAATATGGAATGAGGATGGAGTTCTACATGAAAAAACAAAGAGCAGGTTAGGCATAGAACTTGCTTGAGGATGGAATTTTATTTTCCAGCTGACCTTGGTTTTTAAACGCTTTATTTGCTTGTTGTTGATTTGCTGTTATTGCTCCTTTAAAAAAGCAAAGCTCAGTGCTCCATGCATGGCTGAGGTTAATCCCAGTGCCTGGGTCACTCAGATACTTCCTCTGGATCCAATATTTTTGCACTCCTGCTGCTCTCAGCCAGGTGCCCAGAATCCCCAGCTGTAATACCTGCCTTAACTTAGTGTTAGATCCCAAAAGAAGCATCTCAGGGAGTAGAATCCTATAACAGGCTTTGCCTTTGGGGGAAAAAAAATATGAAATCCAAACTACATCAGTGCAGTAGCTCCTAGAAGGGCACAAAGAGGAGGTTTAGGGAGGGTAGAGATGATGTTGATTTGAAACAGATCCTTGCAAATCTTTGCTGGTCTGGTTGGTTCCTCTCTGCCCCAACAGTGAGACTTGTTTAAAACTGGGCTTGGCTTTGCTTATTTTAAATTATGTGTCAAATACCGAGCCTCAGACCCAAAGGGAACCAATTCAGGACACTCTGGATGAGGTTGAACACTGACTCCTTGCTCTGCTAAACATCCTGGCAAAAGTTAGAGAATTAGGGATTAGAGAAATCCAGTTCCACCAAAAGGAAAAGGATTCCTCCTCTTGACTTCCATGCAGAAACTACAGAGGGTCGCTGGGGCAAGTTTTTAATTAATTTTTGGTGGGGGGAGGAATCCACAAATATTTCTCTGGTTTCTGAAGAGATGAAAAGGGGCCTGCCTATCGCTTTTAACGTCAGTGATGTTAATAATGCAAAGCCACAAAAAGGAAATTAAACTTTAAAAACCATGTTAAAATAACACCGAGAATTTGACTACAGCCCACAGAGGCAAGAAAGTTCAAAGGGAAGAGTGAACTTTATCTGACCCTGACGTGCCTAGGAATTGCAACACAGTTTCTCTGTAATATTATCCAATTTTTAGAGAGGCTTTAGCAGAGCAGGAAGAGGAAGGTTACTGGCATCCTATTTAAAATTGACGTTGTTCCCTGTATAGTTTGTACAATGCTGGGAAAAAAAGACTTTAAATCATCATTGTATGCATCCAAGCTCTGAAATTATTTTATATGTGCCTATTTAGATGATGCCTATCAGAAAAGTAAAAATATCCTTAAACTTACAGGTTTTCTGTTTGCTTTTTCCCCCAGAGAAAGTATATGAGCAAAATAACCTCCCCTCTGGAGTCAAAACTCTGTAGTTCCTCTAAACTTTTAGACTTTTAAGCTGTAAATCACTTCACTTGATACATGTTTCTTATTAAACACCATTAAACTTTTCTGCTCTTCGTGGCTGGTGGTTTGATGGGTTTTTTTCCTATTCTTGTTGTGCTGTCTTGGTTTTTGTGTGCATATATGTGTGGGGAGGTTTTTCAGTGGGTTTTTTTGCTAGTTTGGAGTTTCGTTGCAGATGTTGGTGTGTTTTGGCCCCGCACTTGAAATACTGTCAAGAAATGGAACAGTTAACAAGCTGGGAAATTCTTGATTTAATGAGTGTTGCCGTTCTCACAGGTGCTACAACTCTTTCAGTTTTGGCTTCAGGAGGAATTTTTAATCAGTTTTCAGTGTTTGGTTGTGTCTTGGCAGTCTTGGGGGGATGTGTGCCAGGTGCCTTCTTCCCAACATGCTGGTGGAGACAGTGGGAGATGAACTCCAGGCCATCACTGCAGTTTTACCCCGGTATGATGAGATGAGGCTGTTTGGACACACCAGAGGAGCTTCCCCTCTGTTCTTTGTTGTGTTCACCTGCAGCTCCATGCTGGGAACCTCCCTGTTTCCTTTGTTCTGGCAAAACCCTCACCTTCCCTGTCACTCCTGCAGGTTACAGAGCTTTTTTAAGCTGTAAGATCCCTCCTGCTTTTGGTGTCTGCTGTCACTTCCAGCGGTGTTTTGGTTTTCTCAGAAATGATGGGGAGGTTCCTCACTAATGCTCTTAAAATTATTAAAAGTCTTCCACCCAGATCCCTCTCAGAGGAAGCTGTGCCTGCAGCCTGGTGTGCTTGGCTGACCAGAAAACCCCAAAACCCCAGGGCAGCCCAGAAAGTGCAGAGGTGTTTGTGGCCTGGGCTGGAATTTGCACATGAGTAACTCAGGGTGTAAAAGTGAAGCTGCTCCAGACCCCTGAGGTCGGGGCTGGGTGGTTTGGAGTCACTGACTCAGAGGAGGGAAGTCCCCACGAGATCCCCACGTGGAGAGAGCCTGGACAGCCTCAGCTTTTGCCAGCCAGGTGCCTTTGGAGGCTTTTGATGGGGAATCTGCCCAGGGGGGTGGAAAGGATGTTGGAGAGAGTTTTCCCCTTGTTCTGCTCTAATCTTGGCTGTGCAGATCCATGAACTCCTCTGTTTCACTGGTGCCACTCAGAGGTTGTCCCAGCCCTGTGGTTTCACTCTGGGTGTGCTTCACGTGTGTTTTCCTGACTCCTTGGAGGGCAAATTGTGCAGTTTGTCAGCAGAGGGGGAAGGTTTGCTTGGTGAAGTGTGAAACTGCAACGTGGGCACTTCAATTTGGTTTTGTGTTTGCTTTCTTGGAGAAGCTCCAGTGGAGCTCTTCTCCTCTGAGTAACCCTGGAGGCCTCCTGCACAGCCTGAGCACATGGAATTCCCACAAGAGACACTCCAAAAGAATTTTTTTTGAAATAGCAGCCAATTAATAAGAGACTGCTGCTGTAAAGACTCACTCCGTACTCATTCAAAATGTATTCCATTGTGCCAAACCACATAGAATAGATGGGACAGACATGAACGTTTGCAAGGGAGGAGTCAGTATTTCATTTTCCCAGTGACCTGTGAGAGACCCAGAGAGGGTGACTGGTCAAGGGCAATCTACAGAATTCACTGCTGGAGCAACAAGGGAATGACGTGGAAGCCCTGGACTGTGAGAAGGGGTTTTTTTATGATTTTTTTTTTAAGTTATAGTAAGCAACTCTAAACACAGACATGACTGGCCTGATCCAAAGCCTGTGTGCCTTTCCCAGACTCCTCCTGAGCTTTGGATCAAGTCCTAAGTCTGCAGAGAGGAGCAAGGGAGTTGTTTTTTGGGATTTCATCTGTCCTGGGCTCTGGCTGATGCAGCAGTGCTGTGAGAAGAAGGATGTCAGGATTGCACATGTGTTCTAAACACACATCTCCAAGGGTTTAGGCAGGAGGACTGTAACAACCAGGTCAAAAATTAGAAATGTCTACTTTACAATAGAATATATGTAAGAAATGTTAATCCTCACTGCTGTAAGTTATTACAAAAATTTCCTGTCTTGTCCCTGCAAGATACAAGATAAAGTTTATTATTATTTCTTGTCACAGTTAATTTGTCAAAGAACACACACTTGTGATAGGGGAACAGCATTGCACGTGTGGCACAAGAGAACTGCAAGAGTTGCACTTCTGTTCTTGTCATTCTGAGTGTCCCTGTGCCTCAGTTTCCTTGCTTTGAAATGGAGCAAATCATTCCTTGGGGCACTGAGACAAGTGAGTGAAAGTGTCTCAGAAATGGATGTGTCTGCTGAAATGGGGGCCAGAGAATTGCATCATTGCATTTAAGATAAAATTTTATTTTTCAGGTTATTGTGGGCATTAAGTTGTGTAATGGTGTAAGAAGGGAAAATTTACTGCTCTTGAAAACACTGTGTAGAATTTCAGCGTGGTGAGCAATGTTTCTTTTTGGGGATGCAGAGGCTGCATTGCAGCATCCCTGTGGCATGGCAGGGAGCAAAGTGCAGAGAAAGCTGACCTAAAACCCAAAACTGCTTGAGGATGGTCTCAAAAGAAACTAATCCTAATTTTTAGGAGAAAAGGAATCAAAACTTGTCTTGCCAAGAGTCATGGGCAGATGAGGAGGAGGAAAAGAGCAGAGAGTAAACATGTTCATTGGTGTAGGGTATTTTTAAGGCAAAGAAGTAAAGCCAGTGAGTTAAATTTTGGAGTCACAAATACTTCAAAAATTTTATTGGTGAAGTGTTTGGTCTCTGAGTGACTTCACTCGGGCAATTTTGGTCAATTATTTTGTATAACTCTGTCTCATGGGAGGGAGCTCTCCCAGTACAGAGGATCTTTTATCAGTCTGTGTCCTGATTTGCCACTAAATTTGGTGGGAGTTTCCCCAGAGGCGTGCGATGTTTTGGCTGCACCTCTGCTGGATCTTCAGATGGTTTTTTGTGTGCACAGATGGGCAGAACCACGATGTAACAGCAACAGGCAAGGGAAGGGGTGCCAAAAGGAGAACTCTGCTAAATCTGAACATTTTCTGCTCCTCCTGGAGCACGTTCTTCCTCAGGCTGACAGTGGCTGGGATGGGGACTCAGAATGCTCTGCCAGCTGGGTGCTCAGTGCTGAGCTGGTGCAGAAAGCAGCAAGAGTGATCATCTGTGAGGTTCAACAATCTGAGGGTTTCAATAATCATCCCTTGCCAAGCTCCAGGATCCAGGAGAACCCTTTTCCCTCTCTCAGCAAGTGAATGAGGAGAGAAGGATTCTTAGGGAGCAGGCTTTGCCTCAGCAGCCTGGGAGAGAAGGATCTGCTCTGGAGCTCTAGGATTCAGTCCCCACTGAAAAGGAGATTCCAGAATCCCACAGGGCTAGAAGGAACCTCTGGAGATGCTTTAGTTCCCTGCAAAGCTGCTTCTGTGTTGCTCTGGCTTCTGGGCAGCTCTAGCCTGCTTTAAGAATTTAACCAAGCTTGGAAATGTCCCTAAAAAAGCTGACTTTTACTGCAGAATGTTGTGCCTTAGTGATGTTCTCCAAGGTAACGAAACAGTCTGCCAGTATAACTTTATATCAGTTGTAAATGTTAATTAATTTATCGTAGTATAAAAGACATCCTTAGTGATACTGCTGCAGCAACAGTAGGGCTTCTGGCAAAAAAAGGATCACAAGAAACACACTTTAATTCAATTTAGTGGGAGGAGAGGAGAGTCCCAAAGCTCTGCATGGGATTTCTGCCAGTTTGAAACCCAGCCCTGTTCTCCCCTGCCCACCAGCAAATAACACAGAGCCCAAATGTTCAATGGAGCTGGAGTTGGGTCGTGGTTAAGAGTGAAAGGCCTTGATTGCATAAACAGAACCAAAACACGAAGAACAACGGGTGGGAGAAAGAACCAAGGAGGAAAAAAAAAAGTCTTCCTAAATCATTTTCATCAGTAACACCCCACATGAGGCAGAGCTTGTTCTTTGGGAATGTGGTCCCACAAGGAGTGATGAGCACATGCAGCCCACAATTTTGACAAGGTCAAACCATCCATTTTTCACAAGGTTTGTTCTCTATTTGTTGTTTGAGGGGCTTGGGTTTGGTTTTTTGGCAGAGCAAGTTGCTTTTACTTTGTGACTTTTGGGCATCGTGACTGGAAGTGTGCATTTTTTCATCAGTATAGAGCATACACTTTGATATTTTTGGTATTGTGCCACCCATAAAGGGCCATTTAATTAAGAGTTGGACTCGGTGGTCCTTGTGGGTTCCTTCCAGCTTGGAATATTCTGTAACTGCTGCCTGCTGAGCCATTAGCACCAGTTAAGCTCATGGTGACACTGACCTTCATTTATCACCCTTCATACCTAGTCACCGAGCTCTCATTGTTTGTAATCTATCACCAAATGCCATTTAAAAAGCAATTGGTGCTGTAAACGAAACAAAGCAAGCCCAGCAGTGGTTATTTAGAAGTGTGCTCTGTTTCTGCATCCCGAATGGGAGCTTTTCCTGCGAAGGAATGTTTAGTATCACATGGAGGAATAAAGAGAATCAGGGAGTGGAGTGGACTGGCAGTGCAGTGAGTGGGATCCTTTCACACCCTCTCAGTGCCAGGCAAGCTGAGCCCTCCTTTCCAGCATTCAGCTCTCAAGGTACCTCAGATTTATCCTCTCCCAAACTCCTTGCCCAGCAGCTGCAGCCTCAGCACTGAGATTTGTCCTTTTTGTGCAGTTTTATTCCTGCTTTCCAAAGAGCCCCATGTGCCTCTCGCCTTCCTGGCTCTGCTCCTTTGTGCCTTTTTCCTCTTCCAGGTGTTGGACCACAGGGTTCCTCTGGAGCTCGCTGCTCCCTCAGGGTTTAGTTGCTTTTTTGGGGACAAATTGTGACAAGTGGCACAGGAAAGCTGAGCCTCCCTCCCAGGCTGGCCCTCTCCTGGTTGCCCACAAAGTCCCTCAGCTTCTGCTCTGTACTGAAAAACCTGATTATTCTCCCAAAATTATCATTAGCATCTTCTTGAGAAATATTTCACTCTTTGTGAGTGGAGATTTCCAGAGCCTTTTGTGCTGTTGGTAGAAGCCAAACCAGTGATCCCATAGGAATTTTTTTCCAGTGTGGTAGTGAACGTTCTGTTTTACGGATCCTGGTTAGTGCTGCGTTCTGGAAGGTGGATCCTGGACAGCCATACTGCTAAATAAACACATTGCTGAAGGAAATCAGCTTGTGGCTAATTAGCACCACAGAGAATGAATATGGATCAGTGTTCAGATGTTTGAATTGGAAGTGCTTTATGTAACTTTACAGCCTTGGATGCACTAGCATTTTTTCAAATCCTAAAGAACCATTTAAAAAAAAAGTATTTTAAAAGCTCTTTTGAAGGCAGCTCTCTCTATTAAACTGACTGAACTGAGGGCTGGTGATGTCATTTCCCACAAACTTGCTGCAAAATTCTCCTATAAAAGCCAAATGTTAGGAAAACCAGAGCAAAATGAGAGCAGCAAAGCCGTGTGCCCAAGGAATAATAACACCATCAGAGGTGGAGTGACAGCCCTCTTGCACCAGCACTGGAGAGAGCCCAAGTGGCTTTTCCCTGAGATGTTTGACAGCCTTCCATCCTCCTTGAAGCCTCGTTGTGTGCAGTGCTGACACTTCCCAGCACGGGTGTCTTGAGGATTCCTGTGATCCTGACAGGAGAAAACAGGCTCGTTGTAAAACAGCCTTTTAAAACAAAATGTTCCGTGGAGAGCGAGCTGGCAGCACCGCTGTGTGCTTTCTTTGAAATGTCTGCTGATTTCGAGGGAGGCGCTTCTGATCTGCTGAGTTTGGGGCTGCTTTGGTGTATTTTTGTGGCTTCCCTTGGTGGGTTTTTTGGAGGTTCTCAGCAATGCAGGGGTTCAGTGTGCATTAATACCAGCCAGCAATGCCATTCTGGAGCTTTGTGCGTATGGAAAGTCCTGGGATTTGTACTGTTGAAAAAGGAATATCTTAAAGGAATCTCTGTGTGAAAGTAAGCAAGTTTGAAAGGTAGATGCCACTAAATTTGCACATATGTGTTGTAAACATTCTGTGTGAAGTATAAGTCACAGAGGTTTGATGTTGTGACAAAGCAACAGAGCAAATTAATCTTAGAAAAGAAATGTAATAAATCCTTCTGTGTACCAGGCTCCCCTCCCAAAATATCCACCAGGCAGTTTTTAAGAGTGCTGTGATGGGATGAACTTGGTCCATTTTCTGCTGTGCTGGATTTTGGGCAGAGTACTCTGGGATTTCACTGGTGAAGTACAAACCCAGCTGGGCTTGGGCAGTTTGGGCCAGGATTGCTTCAGGAGGTGAACAATCAAATTAAATGTGTTGAAACAAGAGAGTAAATGCCCTGCTGGGGGTTTGGGCAGTGCCCAGAGGCTCCCACAGAGCTCAAAAAGTCTCTTTGCCCCTTTCCATGGACCTTGTGCAACGATGTCCACCAGCAGAGCAGAAATTTCTGGATCCTCAGCCACAGAGGAAACGTCAGGAGCCTTTTGGATAGGGCAAAACAAGGAGGCTGCTGGCTGGGAATCCTTTCTAGAGCAGAGCAGGCTGGAGTGGTGTTAACTCTGTGTCACTGGGTCCTTCACACAGGCTGGTGCAGATTCATCCTTTATTTTTAGGGAGAAGACCTTTGGAGTTGCCTTTCCCATCCAGTGAAAACTTTGGCTTTTAAGTTTTTTCAACTGCTCCAAGAAAGAAAATTAAATGTTGACTTTAAGCACCTCAGTTAAATACTCCCAAGTTGTGAAAGTGCACATTTAATAGGGGAAAGTTCTGGTTTTAATGCAGTAGCTTGCATTTATAGGAAAGATAAACCCAGACTGAAGTAACATTTCACTGAGCCTTTTTTGGTAGAATTTGATCAGTGGTTTAAGTTCCAGGAACTCTTCAAAGCAGGCACTTCTCATTGGCCATTTGCAAAATCACCTTCTGAGACTGAGGCTCTGGAAATGCATTTATTCATAGAATATGTCTTGCATTAGTCCTCAGTTGGCCAACAAAATTATCTAAGGCATGTCTGAGGCAGCTACTAAAAAGAAACTTAAAAGACATTACTGTTCTAGTGAAGGTGATGCAATACACTCGAGCTATTATCAGTCTCCAAGTAAAATTAAATACATTCAAATGAACTTGTTCTGAAGGGACTTGATGAACTTTAAAGAAAAGTTGCTTTGAGTGGAGACCCACCCTTCTTAATTTATTGTTCCTGAAAGCTGAGGTGAAAGGAGGGTGCCTGTACCCAGCCCTGAGCTGAGCCCAGGTTTGCATGGGATGAAAAGGAAGTGACACATGATATTGTGTGTTGGTTTTCCTCATCTCGCAGGCCAGGCCTACAACAGTGGAATCTTTGCAGCAGGAAGCAAAATGTTAGATAAGTTGGCTTTTATTCAGCTAGCCTTAGAGTGGGGTGAGTGTTCCCTTTAAATCAGAGTTCATAGCTGTTGCCTTGAGGTACCTCAGACAGCACTGCCTGCTGGGGCTGAAATAAAATGTTATTTTTATTTGTTGAAACACTTCATTATCTAAGAGAACAGCAGCGTTTTAAGATTTCAGAGTCTCTTTCATCCTAACCGAGCACAGCAAAGCTCTGCCTCAATCCAGGAATTCTGCAGGGCCCTCTGAGGCCAGGCTTAGATCGCAGAGTTAAATTAATGGAGCTGCACGAAGTCCAGCAAATCCCCCTCCTTCCAAAGCTCCTGGAATGCCAAGGTGGGTGGGGAGGGGTCGTTCCCTGGGCACAGCAGCAGGTGGGGATGGCAGGGCTGGGGAGCAGGTGGCTGCTGCTCCACACCCAGTGACAAATGGCACCGTGCATTCCCAACTCCTGCCTCCACAGCCCTCTGGGGAACGGCTCAGGGCTGGCAGAAAACAATTAACAAGCCATTAGCAGGAAATGCTTTTGCCAAGGCAGCACCTGACACAGCCACTGGATGCACCTTCACTTGGGAGTCAGGAATGCAGCAGCCTTGGTCAGGGAAGGATTCCCCCACTGGGCACCCTGGCCCTGCTCCAGCCCTTTCAGTTATTTTATTTTATTTTATTTTATTTTATTTTATTTTATTTTATTTTGTTTTGTTTTGTTTTGTTTTGTTTTGTTTTGTTTTGTTTTGTTTTGTTTTGTTTTGTTTTGTTTTGTTTTGTTTTGTTTTATTTTATTTTGTTTTGTTTTGTTTTATTTTGTTTTATTTTGTTTTATTTTGTTTTATTCTATTTTATTCTATTTTATTCTATTTTATTCTATTATTCTATTATTTTATTCTATTTTATTCTATTTTATTCTATTTTATTCTATTTTATTCTATTTTATTCTATTTTATTCTATTCTATTCTATTCTATTCTATTTTATTCTCATTTATTTTGTTTTACTTTTCATTTATTTTATTTTACTTTTCATTTATTTTACTTTTCATTTATTTTATTTCATTTATTTTTATTTTATCCTTAACATCAAGTGCTCAAAAAAACCCAGTGCCACCTTTTTTGCATGGTTTCCATATCAGTGCCTCTTGTAGCCATCCATGTTGCTTTTTTTATTTCTAAGTAGTAGCTGGCTGAGCAGCCAAAGCTATTATAGCAGTGAAATCCTTCTGTGTGGGAGTGTGTGGCCCTTGTGGAAGTTTCAAAGGCAGAGACAATCTTATCTTCCAAAAAAATACGAGTAAATAATAAAAAGCAGATTTTAAAAGAATCCCAAAAGAGTAATGATAATTTATCAAGGATGATCAGCAGAGGAAAGCAGAAAGGATTGGTGCTCTTTGCTTTACTCATACACACGTTTCCCCACAGCCTTCCCTTCCTGATGCCACTGTGATTTTCAGAAAAATCTGTATTTTTAGTTCTTAGCATGTATTTTCCCCTCTTTTCTTTCCCTGACCGTGTATTTCCCAGGATTTGCTCACCTGCACTTTAGCACCCAAGTTTTGAAAGTGAAATCTGATGAATTGCTGCAGGAAGAATGGAATGGGGATGTTTTTAATTTCTTTTCCCCACCAAACCACTTCACACCCGGGTACACAGCAACTGCTCCTTCCTGTTTGTCCGTCTCATTTACCTGCTCATCCTGCTGGAAATGGAAATTCCTGGCTCAGGGACTTTCTCTTCTCTGCTGGTTGTGTGTTAGCCCTGATATTTGGTTGGGTTTTAGCGGGGATTAGTGGGTGCTGCCATAAAACAATCGGCATCCTCAGGAGCCAGCGGTGCAAGGGCTGGAATGGAATTTGCTGAATTCATTCCATGTGCAAATGGGCACACTGACAGGTTCAGCTGGAGAGCTCTCCTGCAAGGAAACAAACCTTTCAGGTTTGGGGAAGGCTGCTTTTTGTTCCTGCACACCCTCTTCCACCTGAGAGCTTTCCATAGCTCTGGGCACAGGGCAGGTTCTGAGCACAGATTAAACTGTCTGAATGCTCCTGGCTTCTACCCGAGGCTCGTTTTGGGAACTGTTATGCATAACTGCATTAATGATTTCGAGTTTTGACATCTGTTTTTGTGGTGTTGGAACTCCTGGAGTGTTTCCAGTGTCCTTGCACACTTGCACGGGAGGGACCTGCCAGTTGTATTTACAGAATAGCATTGAGAGCGATGGGGACAATTTTGATAAGGATGAAACATTTAAAAAGCACCTGAAGATTTCGAGAACTTGGGTTTAATTGCTAAATCCAGCTAAGCTTTATGTGCTAGAACAAGAAATTCATCTCACTTTGCTCTGTTGGGGAACTGTGTCCCCAGAGCCTCACTTTTTTCAATCTGATGTGGCTTTTACCGTTCTCTCATCTATGCTAAACAAAATATTCTCCCCTTCAAGCCCAAATATTGCAAATGGGAGCAAGGAATGCAAAATACGATGTATTCCAGTTACCCAGGGCACTCGTGTTTTATCTTTGATTTGTGCTGAGAGAAAGGAGATAGCAACAGGCAGGGAGGAGGAGGAGGAGGAGAAGTATTTTCAGAATGACAACCCCGTGGTAAATCAGCACATCCCCAGGCTGGGTTTCCTGCTGTGGGCAGGACGTGGTGCAGCTCTGGGTGCAGGGATGGGACCCCAAAGTGCCCCTTCCTCACCTTTTCCAATTCCTGAGACAACCCAGGCACAC
>VZSR01003798.1:474806-496811 GCA_013398615.1 Brachypodius melanocephalos | reverse complement strand
GATGGAGGCTGCAGGAGCAGCTCAGGGCTGTGGGATGGAGGCAGCAGTTGGTCACAAACCACTGTCCTAGTTTTTGGTCTGGGTGGCCTGATTTGCACAATGGTGCCAGTTCACATCGCGCTGTTTACAGAGCGCAGGCAGGATGTGCGCCGGCCTGTCTCACTGCATTATCTGCTCCTGGTATATTTTTAGGCTCTTGCTTCCATGACAAAATATTCAGTGACAGTATATATTTGCCCACAAGCCTTTGAAGGTCTGTTTTTGCCTCATGGAAGAGCTCCCATTGTTTGGGATTCAGCCAGCCTTTAAGCAGCAGTGCTGTGTGTTTTACATGTCATCTCATAATGTTTCTAGAAACAAGCTTTGGGTTGCTTTCAGTAAAGGCACGGTCTGCCTCAGAAAGGTTGAGTTTGTGGCAGGCTGGCTGCCGATCAGTCCTCGGTGCCAAACAAGTTGTGGGGAATGTTGTGAAAGCAGTGGGGAGGGAGTGTTGTGCTGCTAATTCCAATAAACAGAGCAGCCTGTGGACGAGCTGCTCTCCTCCCGCCTGCCTCACAAGGGAGCCCAGATCCCTGCAGGGGAAAGACCATCCCGGAGATCCTCAGTTCAGGCAGCACAACAGGAGTGCAGATCGTTGTTGCGAGTGCTGGAGCTGAAATGTGAGACAGCCGTGCTCTGAGGAGCAGGACAGAGACTTCTGGTGTGGAGTCCTGGGCCAGAACTGTGGAACTTTCCACCAGCACTGAGAGCTAATTCCCCAAGCTCAGCATATTCAAAGCCTGAATTCAAAACTCATCTTTTCCATGAGTATTTTTTTGTCTCACAAGCTCACAATGGATAAAAATAAAATCTTAAGAACTAATCCAGTTAAGCTTTTTCTTGCTGGCTGAGAAGAGAGGGAGACAGGAGGAACAATGAGCACTTTGTTTCTCTTTTACAATATCTGGTCAGTGGTCAGATACAACAGATGTAAAGGGGTCACATAACCACAGATCATTTGGAGCTGGATGTGCTGCATTACAGGTCTGGGTGGGACATTTTGGAGGGGATAGAACCAGCACAAAGCCATGTGGGCATGGTGACTTAAAAGACTGAAGAAGACAAATCCTCTTTTTCAGGCTCATATAAATCAATTACCATTTGTTCCTTATTAATAATTTAGCTGCCAAGAACGTGCTTATTGCTTTAGAAGAGGGGGAAAAAATACAGACTGTCCCTGTACTGAGGAGCTGGCAGGCTCAAAGATGCAAGGCAGTACTCCTGGGAATATCCAGGGAAAACTGTAACCACAGGCTGTATTAATTACTTCAATAATTCTGCACTATCTGCTCCCTGCAAACCTTTTTGTCTGCTTGCATCGTGTTGATCCTGGATGGTGCTCTCAGTTTAATCAGCCTTCCCAAGGAAACGAGATGGTGAAGGATCATCCTCCCGTCTCTTCAGGGCTGGAAGGAATTTCTACACCACTGTAATGCTGAAAGCTGCCAAAAGCAGGGAGAGGGGCCCAGG
The DNA here is from genome assembly GCA_013398615.1 of Brachypodius melanocephalos. Classification (NCBI taxonomy): domain Eukaryota; kingdom Metazoa; phylum Chordata; class Aves; order Passeriformes; family Pycnonotidae; genus Brachypodius; species Brachypodius melanocephalos. The sequence goes on along the minus strand of VZSR01003798.1, from coordinate 495,302 downwards.
TGGGAGGGAAGGAGAAGCCATAGGGAGCATGTGGGGGATGTCCTGTCTGGACATGGAGTTTAGGAGAAGCTGCTGGTGCTGTGAGCTCTCAAGTGTGTTGTAAAAGAGGGCTGGAGTGCCTTGAGGACAAGGTTCTGAACTTAATACCTCTCAGAAGATATGGGACAGTGTGAGAGAGGAGGGTGATTGATAGGTCAGAGTGATAATGTTAGCAGCTGTGTTTTCCAATGGGTTGGAGGAACAAGATACTTACCTGATGTGCCAGAGAGGAGGAAGAGATTAGCTGGGATGACATAAGGACAGGCAAGTTGTTTTGATAGCTAAAAGGAAAAAGAACGAGTGGATCTTCACTTGCTTCAGAGGTTTGGACTAGTAGCCCTTGGGAAGGGGTGGTTGGAGCAGTGGTTCTGGATGGGTGAGTATTTTCTAGAGTAAGGTTTGATGCAGCAGGTCTGTGCCAGGATGGGGCTGAACCCAGGGGTTTGGCTGCAGGTACAGGCAGTGGCTCTGCCATTCCCCCAGCACTGCTGGGGCAGCACAGAGAGACACAATTACAGGTGAGGTGCAGAATCAGAGAATAACAGAAAGATTTGGGTGGGAAGGGACCTTAAATCCACCCCATTGCACCCCCTGCCATGGCAGGGACACCTTCCACTGTCCGAGGCTGCTCCAAGCTCTGTCCAGCCTGGCCCTGGGCGCTTTCAGGGATCTCTGGGCACCCTGTGCCAGGTTCCCACCCTCACAGGCAGGAATTCCTTCTTCATGTTGAATCCAAACCTCCCCTCTGCCAGTTAAACCCATTAAGGCATGGCACAGAGCTAGAGCACAGGGATGTTGGGAGGCAGAGCGTGGAGCTCTCTCCTCTAGAGGAGAACCCTTGGCACAGCCCTTGGCATGGGTTTGAATGCTGGTTTGGGATCAGCTGGCACACTGGACACTGCAGGAGTGATGGCAAAAAGTTCCTCTGGGAGAAAGATGTCTACAGACTTGGAGGTTTGGGAATGGGATAAGGAAATTGGAGAGGGATTGGACTTGCTGGTGTTTAATGTCTCATTGAGAGGGGGAGTTGGATCCTGTTACAAACAGAGCAGACTCTTAGTAAATAGGCTGAGTGCTGTGAGGAGGAGGGTGGTTGGTCATTGCCTCTGTGTATTTTAGAGCAATCACATTTGTTTCACGGAGTTGTTTTTCTGAGGATGGAGTGGGTGTGTGGACCAAAGGCTTAGTCACGAGGGGAGGGGAAAGAAAACTGTCTTGACTTGTGAAGTCAAATATTTGTGACTTATCCCATTGTTTCCCTATCTTTGTGTAGTTTCTTCCCGTGCTCACATGCTGTGGGAATGAGCAGTGCTGCTCCACCTGTGTTTGCCCAGTACATTTCAGGTATTCCCGGAGGATTCCTGCTCTTTTGCACCCTTGGTCTGTGCTGTGTCCCTCCCTGTCCTGCCCTGGACAGCCCAGGCAGTATTTAGGGAAGGTGTAGGTAGTGAGACATCTCCCATCAACACAACCTGAGGGTGCTTCAAACGGTGTGGATGATTCAGTGGAAAGCCCTCTGTGCTCTGAGTCACCCAGCAAGTGCATTTTGCTGCTCCAGAGGAGACAGAAAAAGGCCATAATTGAGCCTTACCCCTCTGTGCCTCATCGTGTTGGTTTAGAGGAGCTGTGTGGTGTTCCTGGGTCTCCTGTCTGCATTTCATCTGCACAGTGATTATGGCTGGCTCAGAAGTTCCCCCAGAGCTTTGATTTGGAGCAAGGGTGGTGGTCTCATGGTGAGATCAAAGGATGTTGGTGTTGGCTGTCACACAAAGTTTTGGTGTCCCTCTCATCCTGGCTGCACCCAGAGATGGGCAGATCTATTTGTGCACTTGTAAAACTCTGAAAACACTGAAGGATTTGAAAGAACTGGGAATTGTTTTGTCTTCTCTGGATTCCCATGCAGGGCACAGCAGAGGGGGCTGGGCTGCTGCTTCAGGACAGGAGGGATGTCTCCTGTGGCTTCAAAGAACTTCCAGGCTTTATCTGGCATTATTGCCCAGGAAGGTGTGAGGCCTGTGTGGGAGCAGAGAGGAGGAGAGCATTCCCAAACCATTCCCTGCCCCTTTGGAGAGTGCCAGAACCACACTCACAGCCCAACCCACCTCCTGCGTGCCTGGCACCAACCAAGAGGGGCCAGAAAGGAAATCTGGAAGAAAAACATCCCTTGTTTCTGGAATTCTGGTAGCCATTTCCCATTATTTGCCTGGCTGTGTCACTGGCCCCCTGCTGCAGCTGCCAAAGACACCAGGTGTTTGTCCCCTCGTGTCACCTCGGCCTTCCAGTGGTTGATGTAAGGTCGGCATGAAAATCAAAAGCAGCTTTAAAACGTGCTCTGGCTTCTTCAAGTACAAACCAATATTTACCTGTGAGTCTGCTTCCCTCCTCACTCCCTCTCCTTGGCAAGCTCGAGATCTGGTTTAAGCTCAATATTTAAGCATTTATCCAGTGAGGGTCCCAGGACATGAATATCAAATATTCTTTTGAGTTTGGAGGGAGGGAAGGGGGAGCTGACGGCAGGAAAGGTACCTGAAATGGCTCTCTGTTCCTTAAATGTGACTTTGGATGCAGTTGATATTTTCAGCTGTTCGTAATGGACACCTCATGGAAAACTTTTGAAAAACATCTCATTTGGGAACAGTTCTGTGCCCTGTGGTGGTTGAAAGGTGACCTGTTTTCATGCTGTTTTTTTTTTTTTTTTCCCTGGGCTGTTCTTTAATCGCTTCTTGCGTCAAGCTTTTATTGCTGCTGACATTTACATGAAAATAAGATATTTGTTTGTGTTGATTTCAGCCACTTGCTTTTTCCTGCTGCGTTTTCTGTCACCCCAGCTGGATTTGCACGGAGCAAGAGCAATGATCAAACCCTCCCAGGAAGGCCCCTGTGCACGCACAGGCTGGAGATCCTGTTTGGGTGATAAGAGTGACTTAGCGTGATCCTGGTGCTTTGCAGGGCTCTTATTCATGGAGCTGCTCTCCCACACATCCTGCATTAGTCAGAGCTCAGCTTTGGAATTAGACATCCTCACTCCAGGAGCACCAGGGCAGGGAACAGTTGAGGAGAGAGGGAAACAGTGCATCCAGACAGCAACACCGTGGAAAAATCACATTTTTGGCCAGCAGAGAACTCCTTGTGTCTTGCAGCATGGGGAAGATAAGATATTCTTCCCCCTCCTTTTCTCAAAGTTTTTCGGTTTTTTTGGTTTTTTTTTTAACACAATCTGTAATTTAGGGAGGCAGAATTTGTCTCCCATGAATAAGATAATTATCTTGGCTGGAGGGGGTGGCTGAGGGAGTGACTTCTGCTGCCTTGAAAACAACCCTTGCCCCTGCTCTGGAGAGTCACAGGAAGAAAAGAAGCTTTCAGGTAGGCCCCATACACAGCTTCCTTTTTGCTGCTGAGAGTTTGAGCTGGGGGAAGAAAATATTTCAGCTGAAGCTTTTTCCACCTCTCTGGTCCAAAGAACCGATATTTCTTATTGTGCAGAACCAGCCCCCAAATCAGAGTAATAACCCCAAACCAGCAGCACCTCCTGTGTGCCCTGAGCCTCCTCAGACGTGTTGTAAAAGCTCATTATGAGACAGAGGAGTTTACAAAGTGCTTCCTCCAAACACACCCGGGCTCTGACTTCCCTGGTAATTACAGACAGAAGAGACTGTAAAATATTAACTCATGTGAGCTTGTAATGAGCTCTGAAATCTGAAATCTGCAGCTCTCCCCTAAGACATCTCACTCTTTTGGGTTGGCTTTTGGAGCTGGATTTCTCCTGCATCGCTGGTGACTCACAACAGAGGAACTCAGGGTTGTAAAATTAACAAGAGCCTTCTTCCAGTTCCCTTTTCACCTCAGCACACACCTTGTGTTAACTCCTGGTGGAAACTCCTGGTGGAAACTCCGGGCTTTGTTTGGGTCGCTCTGTGTCATCGGGATCAGGGGGAAAAGCCTGTGGGAATCTGCTCTGGGGTGAAGCACATGGGAAATGATTCACCCCCAACTGATTCACTGCCTTGCTGCAGCTGGGAAAGCTCCGCTGGAATGGAGAGGTGGATAAATAATTCTTTGGGAAAAGGAGAGAGGCACGTAAGGAACCCAGAAAGGTTTTTTTTTGTAAGCAAACTGGATTTTATTTATTTAAAGGATCCCCTCCCAGAGCATCAAGCACGTGTGGGATGGATCCCAAAGGACATCCCTGCAGAGGGGCTGGGAGGAAGTTTGTGGGACCAGGTCCCCTTGTTTGTGGTGTGCTGTTAATTGCTACTGGTCGTGCAAATAATTACATATCTGAGTGGCTGCTAACCCAGCTTGAACAGCAATGGAACACAGAGGCAGTGGCATTAAGGGAAGATGTAAAAGGCCTCTGTAATTCCAGCAGAGCATTGATCTCTGCCTTGAGTTGCTTTTGAAAACGGGAGATGGGCACTCTGGAAAATTTCACCCTGGATCTCATTATCCATGCGGGGGAGGTCCAAACACAGATGGGCAAACCTGGAAATAGCTGCTCTTCAAATTACAGGAAAAGCAACAACATTTTCACTATATAATAAAGAAAATAACAGCAAGGAACCTCGAGTAGCCTCAAACTATTCCAAACAAGATAATTGGAGACTGGAGCACACTGTATTTTTAGCTATATCTGCTATAAAGTAAACATGTTCTTTGTCCAGGACCACCAGAAATGTTTCCATAAGAAATGTTGGCTTCATCCCAACTTGATAGAATGCACAAACATTTGTCTGAGGAGCCAGTTCTGACTCTGGTATTTATATGAAGGTTCTGTTGAAGGCACTGGGAATTGTATATATTGTGAAGGGGAGGCCAAGGTCTTAAAAGTGTCATTTTTCCACCCTCCCTCTGATAATCCCTTTTGCTTTTGTTAGCACACACATATTTGGGGCAGGAATTCTTGGTGTGAGGCTTCTGGCCGAGCACTGTGCAGCGCATGAATTTCTTTTTTCCTTTCTTTCCTGGGTTCCCTTGCTCTGGTTTGTCTGGATTATATCAACAGCTGATGCTGATTTGCAGAACTCTCTTGATTTCAGTGAAAATAGGAGCATTTTTCCCCCTACAGCGTCAAGAAGATGCACATAGAAACTAGATATTAAATGTAAATCAGTGTAAGTGCCAGAATAGGCTGACAGAATAACTTGAGTTTTACAGCAGCTTTTTTTGTTTGTTTCTTCCTTTTTCTTCTTTTTGATTGCCACGTGCTCCAGTAATTCAGTCTTCCTTGAAATGCTTTTGGTTTGGATGCACTCTGGGTTATGGAAGATTATCTGAATTTCCTTGGTGTTTTCATCCATCCCTTTTCTCCTGATGAAAGTGCCCTGCCCATCCAAGCACAGGCCCCATCAGGATGTCTGGAATCTCCTGGGACAGAGGAAGTTGCTGGTTTGCTTGGATGAAAAGTGCATTGGGTTTTGGGTTTCAGCTTTGGAGTTAAATTCGGGATTCTGGGAAGAAATGACAAGCTCTGATAAATGACTTTTCAAAAAGGCACGTTCAGAAACCTCTCCTGTGTCCACTCCCTGCACCCTTAAGGCTCAAGCACAAATAAATTTCAGTTAGTCTGACACAGATTTGGGCCAATAAACTTTGCTGAAATAAATAAAAGGACCGGGACTGCTTAGAAAAAACTGGGGTTCACATTTTGAGGTACCAGGGATGCAATACCTTCAAAAACACAGCCTCAAATTCCACTTCTACCCCTTATTTTCTATGGAGAAAAAGCAGAAATATTGGAATGTGTGTTAGGAAGTTTGGAAGTGATTAAGCCTTAATTAAGCATGAGGATAATATTCTTTCTGGGGTAGGAGGGTGTGTGCTTGGGTCTCTGGGGTATCTAATTTGTTTGCTGTGCTCCTGGCTGGCAGGAAAAGGAGGAGCTGAAAGAAATGGAGGGGCATAAAATTACCAAATGGCTAAAAATAGAGGAGAAGGAGCTGGCTTTGGTAGCCACCAACCAATATCCTGTAGCTGGGGCAGAAACGGAAGGGGTGTAAATAACAGAGATCAGTGAAAAAGTACAGGGGAAAAAAGAGCTGATGATCTAAGAGAAAAAAAGATCTCTCCATAGCTTTAAAGAAATTGAAATTAAACTGAGAGGGGAAGGGGGACAAGGCTGTGTGGATCCAGGAGCAGCAACAATGGGCAGGGAGTTTATGGTAAACCAATAAAATGTACTTATGTCTGAATGTGAAATTAGACTCTGAAAAATACGGTCTCAAGGCACCTGCTAAAGAGCTTACTGGAATCTTAATAAATGACTCATGCTGTCATAATCTGATCCTGACAGCAACTCCCAGCGCTGGAGTTCTTCAGCTCTGGAGAGGGGGAAGGGGAGGCTGCAAAGACTGGGCTGGAAACAGGCAGGTAAAAAACCATTTACACAAGAAATATTGATAATTTTGCTGTTATCAGCTCATCTGCAAACCCAGACTTGAGCAGAGGAATTCGGCAGCACCAGAAGAAAACATGAATTTCTCTTTACCTTTCGTATCTTTACCTGATGCTGTGGGTTGTTTTGTGAAGGATGTGTGGTTTCCTTCTAAATCCAAAAGAGGATTTTAGTGGGAGGAAAAAACCAGATGAGAGAGTTGCCAGCACAAAATAGGGATGATCATTGATAGTTTTGAGGCAGAAATTCATTCTTCTCTCCTGGTCTTGGCTCTGCCACAAACTTTTCTTTTGCTTTGGGAAAATCCTTTAACTCCATTCATTTCAAGGTTATAAAAACTTTCCCTCTCCATAGAGATACGTTGAAAATCACACATTTATTAATTATTTTAATATTTTAGAAACGTTAAACAGGAGTGTTAATTATTAGTTTCCTCTCTGGCAGCTCATTGCAAACCTCAGCTTGACACAGGGAACTTCTGTTTCCAGACCTTGAATGACAGCAGTGTTAAAAGTGCCCCAGAAATTGGAAAATTCAGCAATGCCAGGCAAATTGAGGGGAAAGAGATGGCAAAGGATCAGCTCTGGAGTTACAAATGTACTGTGTGGGTCATTTTTTTATTCCCTCTTGTTGATTTGGCCGCTGTTGAGGGAAAGTTGAGATTTTCTCCAAGTGCTCAGTGAAGCCCTGTGGATATTGCAGAGGTCTGCACACAAACCCCAGATTCTGCTACAAGAATAAATGCTCATTTTCCTGCTGCAGCCCAGATGCAGGGCCAGTAAAGAACTACTTCCCATGTTTTGTGTTCAGGAGAAAAATCCCAGCCTGTGGCCACAGTTCCTGGTGAATTTTAGAGCAACTGGCAACTTATTAGTCATGGGTTTAAAAACCAGCTCCTGCCCGTGGTTTTTAAAATGGATCATTTCAATTTTTCTTCCTGATGGTTTTTCTTTTTTCCTTTTCCCTTTTTGCACGTGTCGGTGTTACTGGATCCTTGAGTTTTTCAGGCATTTTGCTCTCTTGCAAGATTAATGACAGGGATATAAAACTGATGGGGAAGTAAATCTGAATTTTTCCAACGTGGGCAAAAATATTTGATTGCTTAGATCACTTTCCTTAATTTGCACTCCTGGTTTTTGCACCCCTGATTTCAGCTTTGCTTTTAAAGCAGGAGAATAGGTGCAAGGAAGAGTTTCATTATCCATCTAAAGATAGCTGCAAAATGCTGAAAGAGGAACAAATAAAATAACCAGAATCTTTCAGAACGTGGAGTGGGTTTTTGATCTTTCGCAATCCAGGATCTGACAAATTAAATACAGTTAAAAAAAGCAACCACAAAACAAAACCCAACAGAAAAACCCCAACAACAACAAACCCCAAACAAGCAGAAAAAAAAAAAAAACAAACTAATCAGGCCTGGAAATCAAATTCAGGTTGAGCAATGTTCTCCTGTTTAATTCAGACAGATTGCTTAAAAATAAAGCTTTAGTGTTTCTGTATTTTTTTTCCCTCCCTTCTCTGGTTTTGCCATTAAAGCCTCACCGTTGCCCTTTGCTCTTTGAGCAGTATTTGGCCTTGGAGAGGCAGTTGTGTCTGGTGAATTTCCCTAAAATTGGTTTTTAAGGCTGGGTCCATCCTAGAGGTGCTCAGCCTGAGGGGTTTTTGGTTCTCGAGGACTCCCTGCAGGGTAGGAATGGTTGGATGGCAAAGCATAAATCATGCTGGTATTTTAGAGAACAACCCAGTACTAAATTTTGGCCAAAAAATATTGGTAATTTCAAAAGAAATCCTGTTAAACAATATGGAATATTTATTGTATCAAGGCAGTTGTACAGGGAGAAGTGCTCAGCCCAGGCTGATTCAAGGAAAGGTAAAAGGGAGGAACAACTCAGCATCCCAAGGGAAATTCGGGGTTAGATTCTGTTAATTTTAATGAAGTCTGGATGTGCTGAGCTCTTGGATGGTTTGGGATCATCCTGTGCTTCAGAACAGGACCAGGAGAGGGAAGAAGTTGTGTTTATTATGGGATGGCTCTGCACATGGGACACATGCTGGGATCACCCCTGGGGGTACCCTGAGCACAGCAGTGCTGGCTCCTCTCATCTCCTGTCCCATCTCAGCCACACCAGGAGTTTGTTCCTTGGGGGAAAATATTCCTGAAGGGCTGAGGAAAAAGCTTCTCGAGGGTTGGGGAGGACAGCAGGGGGAGGTGGAGCTGCCCTGGTCCTCAAACAGTTCCCAATTGTCCCAAATCCCTCAATGGGGAGCCTGAGGAGGGATTTCCCAACCAGAAAAACCCAATGAACCCCCAGGGCTTTGAGGAAATGTAATTCCTTTTACCTTATCTGTTTTGGAAGGGAGAGGGGGAGGATGCTGGATTTGAAAACAAACCAGATTGCTCTGTGGTTGTAAAAAGTCTTTTTAGATAAAGAGTGCAGAGAATTCCCTCTCTTTCTGTGCTGTGGGCAGAGCCTGGGGTGGTGGCAGGAAAAGCCCTTTCCCCTCCAGCAGATTGGGAAGTTTGTTGTTGGGGAATGTAGGGAGAACCCCATCCTTGGAAATAACCCCAGAGTCAAACAGATTCTGTGTTCATGCCCCACCTCAGCTGCTCAGCCCAAACCCACCATGTCCATGTGCTGCTGGAGACTGAGCAGGAATAACTCTCCCCACAGCTCTGTGAGATGCTTGGAATATTCTCTCTGAGCCTTCTTTTGTCTCTTTTTCCCTTACTTGGATGCCAGATATGCTGCCAAGCAGGCAAAGGTGAAGGGACTGGAGAAGCACTCCTGGTTTATTCCCTGTCTCATCTCTTTTTGCTAAATTCAGTGAATATCTTCATAGGTATTTTTTAAAAGTTTGTCCAACCTGATTAGTTTTGAGGTCACATCACTCCATTCTTTGCTCCAATGAAATCAAACCCAAAATTCCCCAGAAGCTCAGGTCTAGCCACTGGCTCTCTCCTTGGGAATATTCCCCAATTTTGGTTGAAATTTGTTGTGTTTTGCCTTCCCTGTTGTTGTAGCAGTGTTTGCAAAGGTGTGTGTGGTACCAAGCTCTGCCAGAGGAACTTTTGGGAAAACTCTCTTAGGGCAGCCAACATGAGCCCAAGCTCTTTGGAATAATTGTTTGTGTGTTTTGCTTTGGGTTTGCTTTGTTTTTCTAACTCGGCTGCCAACACAAAGAACCGGGGGAAATAATTCCGAGTAAAATTTCAATTTTCTTTATTTTTCTCTCTCCTTGACAAATTAAAAAAGGAGAACTATTTCATTTCACCAAAGCCCTGAAGTGTTTCATTTGGGTCATTAGGAAAAGCAAGGGAAATGAAGGGTTTGACTTCAAAGGAAGTGCCTGGGGGCAGCTCCCATTCATCCAGGATGGAGGAGACCCTGCTCCAGCTTTTTCCTCTGCTGGAGAGGAGTTGAAAACTCTTGTCCTGCTTCCCAGGAAGGTTTGCTCTGGGGTGAGAAATGAAAAATGAGCTGGAAGAAACACAGGGTAGATGTAAAAATAAAACCAGGCAGTGCTTTAAAAACTCTCTATTTTGCTTTCAAGCTGCAACTTGGAAAATGAACCTGGAAGTCTTGGTTGTTTGTAAAGTACCTGAGCTTTATATAGACATAGTAGATAAAGTTACATAAAAGGTATCTATGATAAATTTGTCTATCTGTGTTTTAAAAGTCCAGGTTTATTAACACTCATTTTAAGGTGTAACACCTTTCCAAGCACAGCAGAGATGGTGAGAGCTGTGCAAACCCTGCTTGTTTATGTCAGTGTTTGAGGAGTGCTACTGAATTGTCGTGTTCTTACTGGCTGTGGCTTTTGTCTCTGCCTTCTAATCAACCATAAAATAGTAGAGAAAAAAAAAATTTAAAAATCCACATATCCAACGGTAAATCCAGAGTAGAGCTGTTGTATGAAACAAACACTTGTTGTGGATGCTTCATCCATTGCCTAAAGGGGCTCCAGGAGAGCTGGAGAGGGATTTGGGACAAGGGCTGGAGGGACAGTATGCAGGGAATGGCTTCAGACTAAAACAGGGTGGGGTTAGATGGGATATTGGGAGGGAATTGTTCCCTGGGAGAGTGGGGAAGGGCTGGGATAGAATTCCCAGAGAAGCTGTGGCTGCCCTTGGGTCCCTGGCAGTGTCCAAGGCCAGGCTGGACACTGGGGCTTGGAGCAGTGGAAGGTGTCCCTGCCCGTGGCAGGGGTGGCACTGCATGGGGTTTAAGCTCAGTTCCAACCCAAACCAGTCTGAGATTTTGGGGGTAAATCCTTGCCCTGAAGACGGGCACCGGCAGCAGCGCCGAGGATTGGTGAACATGCCTGGGGGTTGGTGACCGTGCCAGGACAGAGCCACCCCCGTGCCCCTGTGGCAATCCCGGGCTCAGCAGCCCTCCCTGTGCTCCCCTGCAGGTCCCTGGATGGGCGGCTGCAGGTGTCCCACAGGAAGGGGCTCCCCCACGTCATCTACTGCCGCCTGTGGCGCTGGCCCGACCTGCACAGCCACCACGAGCTGCGCGCCATGGAGATGTGCGAGTTCGCCTTCAACATGAAGAAGGACGAAGTCTGTGTCAACCCCTACCACTACCAGAGAGTGGAGACCCCAGGTACCCCCACAACCCTGCCCTCATCAGCTTCTCCTGCAGCAGGAGGCATCTCCAAGGGCATTCCCAGGCACAGTGGGTCTATTATTGGTGATAATCCCTTACTGTGTGGAGTAGAATAATTTATGAACCTGCACTCGGGGAAAATACCGTTGAGAATTGATGAAATCCAAGTGAGCAGGTTTCAGGTTCCCAATGTGGCATTGTGTGCCCATAACTCACAGAAGGAAGCAGTGCAGTGTTCTGTGCATCCCTCACTGCTGGGGTTAAATGAAAGATAAACTGTTGAGCTAGATCTAAGAACAGCTCCCACCTTCCTGTTCTGGAGTCTCCTCCTGCCTCTGGAAGAGACTTTGATCTGGAGCTGCAGGAGCTTGTGCTGCGTGTCAGCACAGATCTGCAGAGCCAGGCAGGATGTTTATGCTAATGCCACCTGCCTGCTCCATCCTATGGGAAACTCATTCCTTGGGGATCATGGGCTGCACCATCTCTTAAATGGTGCTTCAAGCGGAGCTGAAAGGGGGCAAAGAGACCAGATGTGCTCAGAGAAGCTCTATCCCATTCCCAGCTGGGAATAAACATCCTCCCCTGCTGCTGTTATTCCAGAGGCAAACACCAAATCCTGTCCCTTAACGAGCCCCCTTTGTATCCCATGTATTTAAAGCCCTAAACTGGTTTCTCCTCATTTTCTGCTCACTTTTATTTCCCTGTTTTCCCTTCCCAGTGCTGCCTCCAGTGCTGGTGCCTCGGCACACGGAAATTCCGGCCGAATTCCCGCCCCTGGATGACTACAGCCACTCCATCCCAGAGAACACTAACTTCCCTGCAGGTATCGAGCCCCAGAGCAACTACATTCCAGGTACCTTCTGGCTTCATTCAGGGAGGAGAGGGAAGGGTCAGAGAACACAGGGAATCCTGCCTGGGGATCCCAAACTGGGAATCCTTCTTTCCATCCTTCCTCTGGAGCTACAGAGTGCAGGAATAGCTGGAAATTGTAAATGAGGGCTTTGTTTTGTTGGTTTTAAACTCACCTCTTTTCATTCAGTGGTACAACCTCAGTTTATTGTGAATTCTAAACGGAATGTTCCCTCACCAGGTTGAGATTTGAATGAAATTCAGCCATTTTGAGTAAAACTCTCCCAAATTTCTGATGGAATCGAGCTCTTCTATTTATGTATCTCTTTTACAAGCAATTTACACCTTATTTGCATGGACAAGTTATGCAGCTGCACTCCAGGAGAGGAGAAATATGTGGACAGAAAACTGCCTCCATGGCTTAAAGTTCCATGGGGCTGAAAATCCGGATTTTTTTGTTTTCCCCCTCCCCTGTTATTCACAAATATGGATATCACCCTGGCTGTGCTGGCTCCTCCCTCCAGCAGCTTGAGAAAGAAAAGTATTAAAAAAGAATCTGAGCTCCTTGTGAATGGCAAAGGGAATGTTTTTGGTGCCTAAAATCCAGACTTTTCAGTTGCACTGACAGTGTGATGGTTTTGTGCCTCCAGAGACCCCTCCTCCAGGCTATTTGAGTGAGGATGGAGAAACCAGTGACCACCAGATGAACCCCAGCATGGATGCAGGTGAGTCACCTTTGGGGTTTTCATTTAGTGCCTGTATCCCAAAGGGAGTTGAATGTCCAGGTTTTCTCTCATTGCCACAAAAAGAAGTAGCCAGCTTTGGAATGAGGGTACCTAAATTATGTTCAAATAATCGATGTGTTATGTTCAAATAGCCCATATTAAGGTTCAGATGTTACGGACTTCCCTCATTATAGAAAATAAAATAAAGAAACCAACTCAGAACAGTGTGAAAGGAAAAGTAAAAATGGGCTGCACCACCTGTCTGCATCCATGGGACATCCAAGTGCAGACATTGAAAATACAGGCTCAAATTTGTGGCAAATTTACATGATTGAGGCTAAAATTCTGACAGCTTTTTGGTCATATCCGTGTAACCTGATCCAATATTCCATTGTCCCAACCGAGCAGGATTGGGGATATAAAGTGTTTTGATTTTAATTTTATTTTGTCTGGCAATGTACACCCAAGGTCTTTAATGCCCAGCTAACTGGGTTTGTCAGGATGATACCTGAAAGTAAAACAGCAAGTGCTGCTCAGTTTGGAAAATTAATGGAAAATTAACTTGAATGAATTCCCTGTGAAGGGGCAGCAAGTTGCTATTTGAAAGGTCCTGTAAGGAGTAATAAACATCAGAGAAGCTGCAGTGTCAAAAGTGAGACTGGAGTGAGCAGTGGGCTGTCCCTCCAACAAGCCTGGGCAGCACTGCAGATCCTGTGAATGTTTTTCCTGGTGCAGATTCCATAGCAATAATTATCCCATCTTGATTTTCAGGTTCTCCAAACTTATCACCAAACCCCATGTCTCCAGCACACAACAATCTGGGTAAGCACATGATGCTGGGAGCCGGGTGTAATTACAGCCAAGAGGGTGACATTTGAATGATGCTGCTGAGCTTCTGCGCTTTTTACAATATTCCAGTGGTTTTAAACTGCCAGAGGGCAGCTTTGGATTGGATGTGAGCAGGGGATTGTTCTCTGGGAGGATGGGAGGGGCTGGGATGGAATTCCCAGAGAAGCTGTGGCTGCCCCTGGATCCCTGGAATTGTCCAAAGCCAGGCTGGAGCAGCGTGGGGTAGTGGAAGGTGTCCCTGGCCATGGCAGGAGGTGGAACTGGATGGGATTTAAGGTCCCTTTTAATCCAACCCATCCTGGAATTCTGTCATTCTGTGATTCTGTGGTCTGAGCAGAGACAAGTGAAGGAGATTGGTTGCTGTGGGGTTGGAAGGTCCAAATAAGCAGGGAATGTGCAGGAATGCTGGTGAATGGAGGGGTCATGGACAGCATTCCTGGAGCCCCAGAGGTGTTTGTGGCTGGAGGAGATGCAGGGGAGGATTGTTCTGGCTCACTCCAGCTGCTTTTCCTCACTCAAACTCAAGTTTCTCTGCAATCTGGAGTTGTTTCCCCCCAGCTCCATCCTGGGCACAGGGAGCACATTCCATCCCCAAGGCTCTGTCAGACCATGGCTGGCACTGCCTCACTCCACACCTGTGACAGCAAACAGGGAACCCTGAGGAGAAGGGAGAGCAGCTGAACCTCTGAGGCACCATGAGAGCTTCTGTGGCTCCCTCTGCACCTCTGTTATCTCAAAAATTCCACTCTTTATTTTCATTCTGATCTCCATCACTCTGAGCTCCTGCCCTGTTTGGAATTACTCTGCCATAAAAATCCCTCCCAGCTCTGCCTGGCTGCAGGATCAGCTCCCCAACTGTTCATTAAGGCAGCAGACAGAGCCCACTTGAGACTACTCTGGAACAACCATGGCCATAAAGTTTACATATGCTTTTAATCCTGGCACGCAGGACTTTGACACTGCTCCAAAATTTGTCAGTCATTGGCTGACTTGTGGATATCTTGGGGCTGTTGAACAGAGATTTTTTTTTTTTTTTTGATATTGCCATGGTGACACAAAACTTTTTATTTCTTTAACTGCTACAGCCCAAGAAGAGAATGCATGACTGATACATTTTTATTTCATTTTTCCCACTGTGTTGCCTGGGAGCTGATCAGATTTTTCTTGCAATTTTTCCTTCTATTTTTTTTTCCAACCTAAAAATAAAAAGCCAATTCCATGTAACAAACTCAACCTTAAATAAGGCAGAAAGGAGTTCCTAGGAAACAGACCCCCCCATATCCTTCCTGACAGGGACACTGGTTATTAACACATGAGATGTCTCAGGTGCTGTCTGGGGAGAAAAAAAAATAGGAGCAGGTGAAGCTGGTAAAGCACAAGGAATCTCTTTGCAGTCTGAGGAGCAGACAGCAGAGAAGCACTTTAATTTACCAGCATTAAAAAACACCTTTAAATTCTTGCAAACTTTGTTTATTGCTCTCAGGCAGGAGCTTCCACCAATGAAGAGCTTCTTGTTGCTTTTAATTTCATTGTAAATATTTGCCTTTGAGGAAGCTACGAAATAATAAATGAAAGAGCAGCTGAGCCACACTTAAAAGTGTGCAAGGGCAAAATTGTCATCACATGAGTGTTGTAAATGTCTTATCTGCAGCAAGGAGCTGCTCCCAGGGAAATCAGACCTTCAGCCTGATGGTCACAGCCCAGGAAGGGGCTCTCTGGTCTCTCCACTTGGAGCTGTTGGTGGCTCCTTGGAGCTGCAGCACTCCTGTAACTCCTGGATAAGCAGAACTGTCTAGGGCTGGACTTGGCCCTGCAGGAGTCTAATGAGGCTTTCTCTGTGTGTTTGTGGAGAAAATGGAGCAGAAATCCAAACCCCACAGCAGTGTGTGCAGGAGGGAGTTTCTCAGCTCTCGAGCAGAGGGAAGCATTTCCAGCTTTGCCATGAAGGAAACGATGTCCCAGGATTGCTTTGTTTGTTTGAGCAGAACTACCTGAAGCCTTTAAGACAGTTCACTTTGTGTAAACTGGACTTTGCACTTAAATCCCATGGCCATATTCCAGGGAGTTCCAGAGGCAGTAAAGCAGCACAAGGCAAACCAAGTGTGCCACCAGGGGCAGGGTCACCTCGAGGAGCAGGGCAGGTTTTCCATGTCAGGCAGAAATATGGGATGGAAGGAGCTCAGGGAATTCTATCTTTCCATTCCCAGGCACAAAAGCGTTGCAAGCTAACATATTGGGATTTTCTCTTTTTTTTTTAATTCTCCTTTCAGTTTGTGTGTTGGAGTTGGAAGTGTTTTAGTTTTGGTTCCAAATTACAGTTGTCAAGTTTTCAGTTGTCAAACATAAGCTTTAAGTGGAAGTCACAGATATCCAAGAATCTCTTCCCTATTGCTGAAACATGAACTGAGGGAAACATTAAAAACAAAATGAAAGGAGAGCTGCCAGCATTCTGTGGGCATTGGGAATGAAGTCAGGGAGTTGGGGCTGGCTGAGGAGCAGCCCTGTGGTCACACACACATTGTTGTTCCAGGGGGCCAACCCTTGGAGCACAGGAAATCCATTGTCAGGGATTGCCCCACAGAAGGACTTGATGCAGGAGCTGTCAGAGGAGTGAGCACGTGGCTCAAGGTCACATCCCTGTCCCTCTGTCCCCCTGTCCCTGGGCACAGCCAGCCCTTCCCTGGGTGCAGAGAGAAGGGAGCACTCCCCTCTCTGCATCTCCTCATTTCCAGGGAGGCAGTTTGGATTGGTACAGTTGGAAACATCTCTCAGCAAGTTCTGAGCCATGCTGTGATCAAACACATTCCCTGAAAGGAGGGTAACAACTTCCCTTGTGCTCAGACAGTGGGAGCAGAGCAGGCAGCAGATTTTCCCCAGGACTTTCATCTGGCAGAGAAGATGCAGGACTGGGACCATCCCAGCACCCTGGGGACACTTCTGACAGCAAAGCTGTTTCTGAGTCAAGGCTGAAATTGTGCAGATGATTCAGGCAGGATTTGCCTGGGTTTCATGTATCCTGGTTTATTGATTGTGTACCCTCACACAATTCTTTGTTCTTTGACTTTAGCAGAGCTGCATTCTCTTCCTTTTCCCCAAACACAGAAGCCATAAATTGAAAATGAATATTTAGGACAGCGCTAACACAAGAGGGAACTTGCCCATCCCACAGCAGCTTAAGCTGAAGTTTAAAACTACAAATCACAGGAGAAAGCAGCATCATTAAAAACTTGGTTGCAGTTTTTAGAGACCAACTTTTCCTCAAACCAGAATTTGTTGGTTTATGTCTCTCCTCAAGCTGCAGATAAGCCAGAAATAAAATTCCTGTATATCCTTCAGTGAGGAATCCACAGTTCCCTTGAGCCCCAAGCAGGTGGAGGTGGTTTCTGAAGGAAAGGACCACAAAACCATGGAGAGGTTTCAGTGTTTTTATAACTTGAATAGCACCAACCTGAGGATATTACTTAAGGATCAACACAAGTTGATTTTTCTGGAGCTGAGCAGCCTTTTGATTAGAAAAGCACTTGCTGTGGAATGAGAGCCCAGTCATGTGGAACTGATCTGTTTTCTTTGGTGGGTGGACTCACCTTGGGAGGCTCTGGGCAGGGCTGCTGTTTGCTGGGCCTCTCTCCAAACTGTGCTGGGGCCACGGAGCCCAGAGCAGTCCTGAGGTGGCCACAGCTGCTGGGGCTGGAAGAAATTGCCAACTTCCAGTGGGAAAACCAAATGTGCCATGCAGGAGAAAAAGGCAGGGACGGTAAATTTGTGTCACTCCTGGATGTGTGAAATAATCTGTTTTTATCAAGAGAGGGGCTTGCTTTGAGCTATAAAATTAAAAGGTGAGGAAGTGGCAGGTAAAAGAAGCTGGGAATGGGTATAAGCTCCAAATTCCGTGGATTTTGAAGCCTGCTAAGGATAACAGAGTTCCCCAGATGCACTTCTATTCAATTCCTTATTTGCTGTCAGCAAAGCTTGTAACAAAGCAGAAACCAAAGTGATTTTCCTGATTATTAGCTACTTTGGGAACTCTTCCAGCAATGGAGAGGAAGCCAAAGACGCTTTTGGCTGCTTCATCCTGTGCCTGAAGGTTATGGAGTAACAGGTACAGGTGAGAAAAGACTCCCAGACCTCTGCACAGACCGTGGTCTGTGTGAGAGGAGGCTGGCACGGTAAAAACTTCTCTTAGATTTTTTTGGAGTTAATCTCATAAGCCCCCCATTCTCCTAAGCCCTGCAGGAGCAACAGATGGGAAAGCCTATGGAAAAAGCTGGGGTTTGCTGCTTAATGTTAACTCCTTGGCCAGATGGGAGCTCTTCTGTCTTTAAGCACCGTTTGAATGGGGATGAAGTGATAAACTGGGGGGAGGGCTGGAGGGAATTCCTCTCCTGCACTGGATGTGGGGAACAGCACTCAGGAATTGGCTGGGTCTGCTTTGCACATCCCCTGCTCAGCTTGGCTCTCAGCAGGGCTGGGCACCTCCTTGTGCTGCATTTCCAGGAAATTTGACATGAGCCTGGTTCTGCTGGAGTCTCCTCTTGAGGCTTCAGTGGGAGCAGGACAATCTTTCAGTGCTGTTGGAGTGCCCACCCTGCCTTTCTGAGGCTGCCTCAGCTCCCTCTGCTCCTCAGCCTCAGCCCCTTGGCTTTGGTCCACAAGGCAAACCAGATCCCAGGGGAGGAGCTGAGCTTTCACCTGCTGGGAAGATGGATTTTCATCTGATGGATTGAGGTCCAGTGCACTGGGAGAAGGTTTTTAAATCACTTTGATGCCTTTGTTAAAGGCAGTTTGGGGCATTATTTAAGACTCTACTGGTTTTACCAGTGCCACAGAGGTCACAGCAGGGTCAGTGAGAAGGAAAGTTGGATTTACTGGTTGGAAGTGCACAGATTCAGGGTGCAGCACACCTGTGCTATCAACAGCAGGTTTGTGCTTTATTCTTTCCAAGATTTTCTGCTCTTTCCTTTTCTTTGTCTCTTTGAGGAACTGGCTAGCTGAGAGTGATCCCACATTTCATAGTAAAGCTGAGTTTATTTATTTCATTTCCCCCAAGCGTGAGGCTGCTCAGTGACACCTCACTTGCTAAGTGAGTAATGCCTTTGACCATTTGTGATTGCTCCACGTGCCAGAAGCTCCAGGGGTGATGTCACCTCCTTGCTGTGGTCCATTAAAATGAAACTTTGGTCGAAGTGAGCCTGAGGAATGAAGCAGAACAATATTCCAAACCAGCTGGGGTGGTTCTTTTTCATCCCCCTTCCCCTTGCTGTGGCTGACTTGGCTTTTGCTTGGTGCAGATCTGCAGCCCGTAACCTACTGCGAGCCGGCCTTCTGGTGCTCCATATCCTACTACGAGCTCAACCAGAGGGTGGGAGAGACTTTCCACGCCTCGCAGCCCTCCATGACCGTGGATGGCTTCACCGACCCCTCCAACTCGGAGCGCTTCTGCCTGGGTCTGCTGTCCAACGTCAACAGGAATGCGGCCGTGGAGCTCACCAGGCGCCACATCGGTAACCGCTGCTGCCTCCTATCTCTGGGGAATGGGGGAAAACGCAAAAACCCCTCCATAAAAACCCCTCCATAAAAACCCCTCTGCAAAACGCCTCCACCAAAACCCCTCTGCAAAAACCCCTCTGCAAAAACCCCTCCACAAAACCCCTCTGCAAAAACACCTCCACAAAAAAACCCTCCCCAAAACCCCTCTGCAAAAACGCCTCCACAAAAAAACCCTCCCCAAAACCCCTCTGCAAAAACTCCATCCACAAAAACTCCTCCACAAAAATCCCTCCACAAAACCCCCTCCGCAAAACTCTCTCAATTAGCAGGTTTAGACCCCTGGGTGGGAATATCTGTGGGTTCCAGCAGGCTGATGGCCCATATAACAACGCTAATTGTGGGGTTTTTTTTCATGTCATCCTAATACAAAAATGCACCGAGGAATGCTAAAATTGCTGCTTGTCACAGAATTTAAACCATTTCATGCACTCCGTATATCTGGAGGGATGTCAGGGATAATTTTGTGTGTTCTTTTTCCCTCCTGCACCGCTTTATTTTCTGACTGACCTTTTATAAATGGAAACTGAGCTCCTTGATTGTCATCTCAATTTCCACTTTTCCTGCAAGGTCCCAGCCAATTTGTTTCCAGTGAAAATTGTGCTAAGTAGAACGTCCCAAATTTCTGCAATTTTGCCAGAAGTAAATTGCTTGTTCTTTACTGTTTTCTGCTGATTCCTATCAAAAATGAACCTGATTTTTGTCCTAATTTTGCTCCCCTTTCCTGAGCAATAGGAGACTCCTCCCTCTTGCACAGGAGGATCTTTCCTAACTTGTTTTGAAGATGATTATACTCCAATCCCCAAAACCCACCAAGATTCAGAAATCAGATTTTAAATACAGCAGACTCCTTCTGCTCTGTGGAAGGATGAAAGCAACACATTCAAACAGGAATGTGAGACCACAGCAAATGTTTATTTGAGCAACAAAATGTATTCTCCAACTTTGTTCCTTTATTAACTGAGATTTTAATGGTTTGTGTAAACACCTATGGGCAATGTATGTGTCCTTGTACACAAAGTCATCTCCAGCAAATGGCTTTGGAAGTGTTGTGAAATTCCATTCTAAATCCCCAAACAGTTGGGTTCAGCTGGGATGACTTTCAGAAGAAATGATGATTTTCATGTGTTAACTGATAGAAATGACGACTTTCATGTGTTAACTGATAGAACATTCATATGGAAAATATCAGTGTGCGTTTGTTAGAAGGGAGCAGGTTTAGAGGGACCTGGCTGGGGCTGGAGGTGCAATTCCAACCGGAGCTGGTGCTGCTGCCTCCCTCAGCTCACCTGGCCCACAGAGCAATTTATTGCAACGTGCACTGGGACAGAGTTTCCATCACTGGTAGCTGAGCTGCTGCTTTAAAGCTGGCTGAGGGAGCTATCCCAGCCCCTGGGGGCAGATTTTCCTGGTGCTTTTCTCCCCTGAGAGAGTTATTCCAACCACTCAGTCATTTTTCCCCCCTGAGGGAGACATCCAAGCCTCAGGG
>VZSR01003798.1:434881-468900 GCA_013398615.1 Brachypodius melanocephalos | reverse complement strand
GTGGCACCCCAGGATGGCTCCTGCTCGTGCATTCCTTCACCACCCACCTGATCCACACCAGCACTGCAGCAGCAGAGGAGAAGGAGGCATTTCAAACACCCAAGAGAACCAGTTCCCTCTGGAATGTTCCAGAAAGGAAGGAATTTCCCCCACTGGACTTGCAGCCTTGCCTGGTGCCCGAGGGATGGTGCTGCCCTCATGGATCAGCCTGGGTTCACATGGAGCAAAAGGCTCAGTGGAGGCTCTCTCTGGTGTTGCTGCAGTGATTTTTGACTGTAGGGGCAGCTGTCCCCTGGGGAGCCCTGGCTGCAGCAGTTCAGGCCCTGCTCCCTGCATTAACTGCAGCAGGCCTGGGCTGTGCTCTCCCAGTCTCTGCCGCTCCCCAAACCCGAGGGGCTCCGTGTCCGGGGGGAGCAGGGATGGAATGTCCAGACCTGGCTGGAGCAGCCCTGGAGGGAATCCTGTGCTGTCACATGCAGCAGCCAGGACATCTCAGACACAAGCAGCCCTGTGTGTGAAACTTGTTCCAGCTGATGAAAATGCTCTAAAATGTGTTTTTGCCTGGAGAAATCAGGAGAGTGTGTATTTACTTGTATTATAAAATGTTCATTTTAAACATACATGCTCCAGACTGTTTAATATTTTTTATCCCTGCAGCAACTGTCATGGCAAACAACTTCCACAACTGGAAAAAAAACCCTTAGCACTTGTTTTTATGGTTCACATTTGCCAGATAAGTCTCATAACTTTGTCAGTGCTGTCCAATTATCTGTTTCTTTATATCTGCAGTGAATATCTTACGCATTTGTGCCAAAATATTAGACGGGGAGGGGAGAAAGTGATCATCAGTTTCCTATGGAAATCTCTTTTTTTTTCTTGGGTTTTTTTTTTTTTTAAATCTATGAAAGACAAACAAGCTGGATGTGACTGTGGGAAGGACTGACTGGGATGGACTTGAGGATGGTTTTGCTAAAGCTTTACTCCTGATCCACTGGGGGAACTGATTGGATCAAACAGCCACCAGGAATTTCCATGCACCTCCTTTTCCAGCTGCTCGTTCCTCTGACACCTCTGCCAGCCTCTCCTGGTTTGCCAAAGCCCAGCACTCCTGGAGCAGCAGATGCCACCAGAACAGATCCCAGAGGCCGCTGCTGCTGCTGCTTGAAATGCAGATGAAGGGATGGTTTGGGGAGTTCCCTTCCAGAAACAGGGAATTCCCCTGTTGAAACATCTGAAATGTCAATGCTTAGGAGGACTCTCAGTGGTGGATGTGCTCCTGTGGACTTTGGAATATCCTCTGGCTGGCTCTGGACTGGAGCTGTTCTGTGCAGCACAGCAGAAGCAGCACTGGAGGCTCGTAGGGAGTTGAATTTGTTAAATTTTACAATGTTTGTGATTTGAGTTACACCTCTGACTGCACAGACTGGGGCAAGAAGAGATCTGTATAAAACAGGATTGTTTTGGGCCATTTACAGAGCAGATCTGTTGTGACCATGGATTGGTTCAGCATTGGTTCAGATACAGGTTTCTAACATAGCTGCAAAGAAAAAATCATCCTGAATTTTGTAGAAATATTTGACTTTTGGCTGTTTAAATAAGAGGGGGGAAAATCTGCTCTGTAAAATGGCCCCAAGTTTCCTCTATGAGTGTCTTACTTGCTTATTTTGGTGGCAAATGTTGTTGTTGTCCTCGTAATCACAGAGGAAATTGGACTGTGGTGCCTTCTGCATTAAGCACAGAAAGGACATCTGAAATTCCAGAGGCAGGGATTGCAGGTGCTGGTGTGAGCAGGAGCCCAGCCTGATCCAGAGGTAACGAGTGGGAATAAACCCCAACTTCAATATGAAATTTGCACACAGAGTCACCTCCTCAGCCAGCCTGGATTTCTGCTGGGAACCAGAGCTACAGCTCCTTGCTAAAGGATAATTAATTGCTGACCCTTATTAATTGAGGCCTTTTGAAACCCAGGATTCAGATGATGCATAAAAACTTGGGTTAATCTCCCCTCATCATCCCTTAAGTGACTTCCAGTGGGAAATGTGAGCTGGCTCAGCAATGCGGTGAGATAAAGGGGAGATTATCTTCACTCCAGCATTAATTTCCTCTCTCTTCTTTGTTTGCTGCTCCCTGGTTCAGAAAAGCTCTGGGGGTTCTGGAGTCACCTTGGGGAGCCCAGCAGAGCCCCGGGCAGGGCAGGGGATGGGGCTGGGCTGTGCTGGGGGTGAGCCCAGGGCTGCTCTGCCCTGCATGGTCACAGCTGCAGTGGCTGCAGGTGGGAGTGATTTCTGTTCTGTGGCCACCAAGGACAGGGAGCAGGGGCTGGGCTGGGATTCCTGGAGGCAGCAGAGCCCCCCAGGCACCGCAGGCTTTGATTTCTCCTAAACTTGATGAAAGCAGCTTTGGTGTGGAGCTCAAAGGGATGGGAGCAGCCTGTCCTGGCTCAGATTGCAGCTCCAGGCTGGAATATCCTCATTTCATGGCAGGCTGGGCTCGTTTCACCAGGATTTCACCCAGTTTGGTTCCTCCAGAGTCAGTGGCAGGACCTTTGACTCTTCCCTGGCTGCTGGCAGAGGACACCCAGCGCCTTTTGCAGGCTCTGTGATCTATTGTTCATGTATTGAATTGCAGGTTGTATTTTGTGTTAAGCTTGTCTTAGGAGTAATCCAGCGCTGCCCATTTGATTTAATCTCCAGGCATCAGTGTGCATATGCACAGAGATGGAGAAATCCCATCATAAGGCATTTCCCTGGAGCTCTGGCTGCTCCTGTGTGCCAGGAAAAGGCTGATGGAGCCCCTGAGTTACTCACAGTTTCCTCCCCCTTGGATCAGGGGAATTGAACCCTGCAGGATCCTCTGCAGGGTGGAGGATGTTCAGGACTCACCTCGGGCAGCAATGGTGACACCTTGAGCCACTTCCCGACTGGAAAGGCAGGAAGAACCCAGCCCAGGGAAGGAGCTGAGCCACATCCCAGCATCCAGGAGCTCTCCTGGTTCCCTGAGGTACTGGAGAGGCAGGAGGATGGAATTTCCTGGCTGTGCTAAGCTGGGATGAGAACCAGGCCTGAGCGCTGTGGTTGAGAAGTTCAGTGTTTTTTACTATGTACCTGCTTTTGTATTTATGTGTCCTTCTTGAATATCCAGATGAATCCAATATTTAATTTTAGCAGAAGGGGCAATTAAGGACTCAGAGTATTAAATCTTATGGTTTCTGGAAATGAGGAGTTTGTGATGTGAGAACAGAGCTGAGCACAAAGTCCCCCGAGCCCTCGGGTGCCACGGTGCTGCTGCTGCACCAAGTCTGGGTCCCAGAGGGGCTTTGTGAGCTTGTGAGAGGGGCTTGATGAGGCTTTAAAAACCAAAACCTGTTCCTCCAGAGCTGCTTGGGTCACCTTCTGCCCTTTCTAGACCTGGCTGGTTCCCCTTTGCTCCCTCAGACAAGGTGTGTTCCTCTGGA
This sequence comes from Brachypodius melanocephalos, assembly GCA_013398615.1. Classification (NCBI taxonomy): domain Eukaryota; kingdom Metazoa; phylum Chordata; class Aves; order Passeriformes; family Pycnonotidae; genus Brachypodius; species Brachypodius melanocephalos. Next base: position 465,446 of record VZSR01003798.1, on the reverse strand, counting down.
GTGGCTGCAGCCCCGCAGGCTCTGTCCCTGCCTGGATTCTCAGGAGCTGGTTGAGTTCAGAGCTCAGAGTTCCTGCCCTGCTGTCCATCCCTGCCCAGCTGTGCCTCCTCCTGCTTCCCCTGCAGCCTTTACTGCGTTTGTACGCCCTCCCCTTTCCATGTGGAACTGTAAGGTCTGTTTTTGACATTTTAATAAACTTTGATTTGAAAACTGAGGCTTGTGAGCAAATCAGGCTGTTGGAGGAATGTATTGAAGGACACAGATTGACAGTTTGGGGGGTTGCCAGGACAGGTAATTGGGACACAGCAGCATCCTTAGGTTTGTGCAGGGAAGGCTCCCAGTAAAGCACACAAGAGCTCAGTGACAGGTAAGACCCTCGTTCATTTTACAGCTGGGACAGTTTTGTTCATTAATTTAAAGCCAAATATATATATAAAAAAATTAAAATTGCATTTAGTTCTTTTAACTAACGAGACTCAAGAGTGAGTAGAAGTGGAGTTCAGTGCTCCAAGGATTTACTGTCCAATTGCTGGAGAAGTCAGACACAGCTGAGCATTCACGTGTTCAAACTGCCACTGGAATTCCACCATGGGGCTGGGAACTGGGGAATTGTTATCAGCCCAGGGAATGGAACTGGGGAGCTCTGTTATCAGCTCAAGGGATTGGGGAGCTCTGTTATCAGCTCAGGGAATTGGGGAGCTCTGTTCCCAGCCCAGGAGAGCAGGAGCTGCAGAGGATCATTCCCTGCTCAGCCTGCAGTGTCCTGTCATGGGCAGATCCTGAATTCCTGCGGTGTCTCCATGGAGGAGCTGCCATTCCGTGCTGCAGACACGAGTCCAGTAAATCCTGGAGAAAATCCTAAAGGAACAGAGATTCCACACTCCCTCCCCGATGAGCCATGGAAAAGTTTTCCTGATGAACCCCCTGGAATTCTGGCTGTCACTCCGTGCTGAGCCCCGGTCTCCCAATGCCCGGGGGCAGAATTCCAGCAGCCCATGGATGAGGGTGGGCAGGGCAGGGCAGGGCAGGTGCCACCCCAGGGGACAATGACAAACCCCTGGCATTCCAGGCACTCTAAAGAGCCTCGGGAAGGAGCCAAGGCACACCACGATCCCGATCCGTGCTGTGAACTCCTCACGGCCCCCCGAGGGCTTTGCTGGAATTCTCTGCTTTTGGGTTGTTTTTCCTGACAGGATTTACGAGAACACTTTTTCCACTCGGCTTTCCAGGCATGTGGTAATGAAGGGTCTGCTCCAGGCTTTGTGCTGGGCTTGCCAGCACTCGAGCAGGCTGCAGTGGATCCGAGCAGAGCCGGGGGGCTCTGCTGGTTCTCACCTGGATTTGTGTCCCGCTGGAAATGGGGAGTGGGAGGGATTAAAAATCCCAAAGCCTCAGCCAAGGTAAAGAATGAACTGCCATTGCCTGGAATGTGTGCTCCAGGCCAGAGCTGGGGACAGGGTCAGCTTAGGGGCAGGGAGGTCTCTGCATCCCAGAGCTTCAGCTGCAGGAAGTCTGGAATGCCTGAGCTGGGAATGCCAGCCCAGGATGGGAATGCTGCAGCAGCTCTGCAGCTCCCACCTGGGACAAGGCTCAAACCTGGCAGGGTGGCACTGGGTGCCCTTTAAGGGCACTGCCAACCCAAACCACTCGGGGATTCTGTGGAAACCAACATGGAATTCTTCTGTTGTTGCTACACAAAGAGGAACTGAGTGACAGACACAAGCTTTGCTTTTCCACTAATGCCCCTTTTATTCATTTCTGTGACTTCTTACTTTGTAAAGAGATTCTGTAGCCAAAACCAAAGGGTCTCTTCAGAAAAACCCCAAATAACCCACACAAAAAAAAAAAAACCAACAAAAAACACCAAACCACCAGCAAAGTAAACCTTGATTTTAAACCACAACACAACAACCTCAAAGGATCATTAAATTTCCCAGTGTCTCCAGCCACACTTCCTGCCTCCATGATTTGTGCCCCCACAAGACCCATATTTACAATAAATCATGTTTGAAAGAGTTCTGAGGATGGAAATCAGCTGCTGCTTCCTCATAAAAAGGCAGCAAAGCACTTGATTTAATTGATATGATCTCATTAAATTTAAAAAGTCACATCTCTATCACATGTCTAAAGAATGGGTTTATAAAGTGTCCAAGTCATTTTCTTCACTGCCTCCGCTCCATTCCCTTGGCACTTTGGCCATTTATCACCATTGCACAACAAAGATTTAGAAAGGGCAGAAAGAACCTGCAGCTACCAAGAAACACCATGGGAACCATTCCCTGCTTGGAATGAGCCTCCTTCAGGTCTGAGTTACATTCTCTGTGCTGGGAAAAAGATCTGGAGAATGGGAAGAGTCACTGCAAGGCCCAGCAGCTGCTTGGGAGGGTGTCCCTGGCAGGAGTTTCCTTGGATGTCTCTGAATTCCAGGAGAATTCTTCCCAAACCAGGGGTTTCACCGTGGGGGAGCTCCTGCTCAGGCTTCAGCTGAGAAATACTTCCCAAATGCCACTGAGGCATTGAGGCATTGAGTTCTTGTCCTTAAACTCTGCAGTTTTATCCCAGGAAATGATTCCCAGCATTCCAAGAAATTGATGATGATTTCCATTGACCTTTGCTTCATCATCAGGAAAGGAATTCAGGGAGCACTGCGGAAGTGCCTGCAGAAGGTAAAACCATCCAGTAATCGATGGCAGACCCCCGTCCTGGGACTCGGGAATTTAGGGGACATTGGAAAGTTAACTTTGAAATTCCTAATTGAGGGTGCTCTCAGGGTGGATTTTCAGATGGGTAAGAAGCTCTTGGGGCCAGACTCTTCCATGTGGGAATCTGCTGGATCCTCTTCCCACTGACCCAGTGCCTGTGCTTGTAGCAGAGAAGGAGCCAGGCTGGCATTTCCCCTTCCTCCTCCCCAGGCTCCACCTTCCTTCCATGCTGTAATTCCACAGGTCTGTGTCCTGTGCTGGTGTGGAAGTGATGTGGACTCCATCCAGGAGAGGGAATTCCTCTGAGCCCTGTGCCTGATGGACATGCAGCAGTGTGGGCTCTGAGCTTTGGGATGGATCCCAGCACTGGGAACTGAGGCCAGAGCTCCCCAGAGCATCTCTGTGCACTCTGCCAGGTCTTGCGGGAGGTTTGGGCAGGGAATTCCACCCTGGAGCAGTGGCTGCAACCTGGAATTCCATCCCAAGTTTGGTTTCTGAAGGGAATCCAGGGAGTGTGGACAACACCTAACATTCCAGGGAAGGCCCCCATCCTTACACAGGCAAAATCCAAACAGAATCCAAGCCTGGGGCCATTTGCAGTGGCTTTGGCACTTGGCAGGATGGAGCCCGGGCACTGCATCCCCCCAGGACACAGCTCAGCAACCTCCTCCTCATGGCTCATCCAAATCTGCTCAGTTTGAACTGGGGAAAGCTCCATAAAACCATCCAAGAGCCCCACAGCTGGAAAATGGAGTTTGGAATTCAGGAGTCACTTCCCAAGACCCAGCCCTGTGTGCAAGGATAACTTGGGAGCACATTTGTTTATTTAAACCCCAGAGAGGAAATCATAAAAATGTTCATTTGAAAAATGTAAACTCATCACTATTTCCTTGAGCCACACACGTGGCACCTTCCAGAGTCCTCTGGGAGAGGAGAAAGGACAGCCAAAGCCTCTGGAGCCAGGAGAGGCTGTGGAATGTGGAATATGGACAATGCTGTCACCCAGGGCAGCAGCTACACCTAAATGGGGTTTTTGGCAATGAACACTAATTCAGGGAAGGATCATTCCTTTAGGATTCCTCTGGCACTTCCAGCTCCAGAGGAATTCAGTTTTCTTCATCTGAGGAGAGACCTTCAATCTCATCCCTGTCTCCTCCAATCGCCATCCAGAAGGCTTTGGCCACCTACAATGGCAGAAAAGACGGGAAAGGGAGAAAATTCATTCCCATCAAACGACTGAAGATTTTGGATTCCCCATCCAAAGAGCAGAAACTGAGCAGCAGCTAAATCTGGCAGCCAGGTCTGTAAGTGCAACACCTCCTCTGTGAGGATCAGGAATTTCAGCAACACAGAGGCAATGATTCAGGCCATGGGAGCCACCTGTGATACAGAACCTGTTGCTATTTAAGGCCTCGTTACATTTTCCAGGAGATCCAAACTTTTCCATTGACTTGTGGAAGCTGGCCAGCACCCCCAGTGACTGCAGGGCTTTCAGCTCAGAATTCAGAGAGGGGAAAGACTTTTTTTTTATGGCAGTGGGGTGGAATGAGATGATCTTTAGGGTCCTTTCCAACCCAAACCACTCCAGGATTTTATGCTTTCCTGGGATTTCAAACTTCCAGGTGATTTAATTTTTGAGAGATATCTGACAAGTCTTCCCTAGGACTGTGTGGTTTGTTCTCCCTACTCTTAATCCAGGAACTTTCCAGGAGCAGGAACTGTGGCTGGGGAAGAGAAAACCCCATTTTCTTGATTTCCACCCCAATTTTCCCAAGGCTCACCTTCTCTGCGTGCAGCTTCCTCTGCTGGTGAGGCAGCGTGGCAGCTTTGTCTGTGGGGAACGAGAGGATTTGGGCTGTGAAGCTCAGGAGAGCAGGGACACAAACACCTCCAGCACCTGGATTTGGGAATTCCCAGAGCACCTCCTGCACCTGGATTTGGGAATTCCCAGAGCACCTCCAGCACCTGGATTTGGGAATTCCCAGAGCACCTCCTGCACATTCAGGCAGCTCCCAGATCAACATCTGCTGCTTTCAAGAGCATTATCAAGATGAAGGGTAAATGAATGGAAAGAGCAGCTACTTCTAAAAGACTTCAGGCAGGAGCACAGGAATTTCCCAGCTCACTCCTGGCTCTCTCTGAGGCCCTGGAGGAGGTGCCAGAGCTCAGCCCCATCTCTCCTGGTCGTTACCTTTCATTTCTTTCAGCTTTGAGAAGAGCCTCTCGAAGTTCTCCAGGTCCCCATCCCTCGTGGTCAGGCTGGCCAGCTCCTGGATGTCCATATCCAGCATGGGATCTGAAACACAGCTTGGCTGAAGAGAAATCATTCTGGTTTCTCAGCAGAAAACCAGGATTTCAACAGCTGCAAATCCCATTTGCAAATTCCAATGGCATAGGAGAGAATGAAACATTTCATTTACTGATTGCTCACACAGACAAATCATGGGATTGTTACAGTGCAGATGAATTTTATGGAAGGAATTCTGCCCTGGGAGGGTGGGCAGGCCCTGGCACAGGGTGCCCAGAGAAGCTGTGGCTGCCCCTGGATCCTTGGAATGTCCAAGGCCAGGTTGGATGGGGTTTGAAGCACCCTGGGATAGGGAAAGGTGTCCCTGCCCCTGGGATGGGATGAGCTTTAAGGTCCCTTCTAAGCCCAAATCTTCCAGATTCCATGATTCTATGACACATTACATGTGAGCTCATCATATTTAAGATTTCTTGCTGATTCCAGAATGGTCTGTCCAGAAAGAGCCATGGAGTGAATCAAAGAGTGAGGAGCTGTGCTGAGACCACAACCAACACTGAGATCTCGCCCACAGCTGGTGAGGAGATCCCATCTCCTGGAATGCTGCAGGGATTTAAGGCCTCTCCTGGCTCTGGCAGTGCCTCTGTCCCCACTTTTCCCTGAGCTGAGCTCACCTGCAGCACTGTCAGGCTCCAGGCTGTTTGTGCCAGCTCCATGCTCTCCACCACCCTGGGATTCTTCCCTGTCTCCTGGGGATGGGTTGGGCTGCCAGGAAACAAAGACATTTCAGTATCCAGTACTGCATGAACAAACAGCAGCAGCACATCAGCTGCTCTCTGCTTTTCCTTCAAAACCTTGCACTGCCATGAGAAGCCACTTCTGCAACACTGGAAATTGGTGCTGCAGGAAGGGATTTCAGGATGGATTTGCTGGAGTTTTCTCAAATAACACCATGAAATGAGAGGTTTTGTTCTGCCCAAAAGGAGATGATGTGGATGTAATCAAACCCATCCTGAATGGGGCTTTCAGTGCTCTTTCCTCCATGGCACAGTGGGGAGGTCCCAGCCAGGACCCCATGGGTAAGGGAGGGTCTGAGCAGAGCAGGAACCAGGAATGACTGGAATTAGTGACTGGGATTACTGGAATTATTACTGGAATTATTACTGGAATTGCTGTTTACTTCTGTCTCTGGAGTCTCTTCACAGCCACGGCTCCTGTTTGCTCCTGCCAAGGTGCTGAGGAGACCAAAGCCCTGGGTCTTGTCTGCAAACAAAGCACAAAATTACTGCAAATCCTGGCACTGGCCAAATGGGAGAGGGACTAATTCATAGCACCATGGAAAGCTGCCAGGGCACTTGAAAAGAGATTTTTAGCAGAAATTTCACATCACCTCTAAGCTTTAAACTGTGTTAGCAACATTGGCTGCTAAATATTCCCCCCAGGGAAGAGATGTGTGAGCCACAGGAGATGTGGGATCTTTTTAAGGCTTGTGGGAAGTCCCTGCTCTTTTAGGATCTGAGCTGGTAAATTCCCAGGGAGGCAGCTGGAAAATCCAGCAGCAGAATTTGCTGCTGGATTAACCTCCCAGGTTTAACCTCCCTGGGAAGCAGCACCGAGGTTGGGGTTGGATTCAGGAAATGCAACGAGAGCCTTGGCTCAAACATTGTCTGAACAGGGTGAGCACCACAATAATGGCAAAGAAAATTGTGAAATATTGAATTCAGAATTCCTAGGTGGATTCATCCATCAAATCTAGGGTTTCTCCCCATGCTGGCCTAGGGTGTACCTCAATGCTGTTTTAAAACCCAACTTAAAAAGTGATTTCAAACCTTAACAATCATCTGAGATAATAAATGTGGTGCAGTATTTTTAATTTAAACTGGCTGTATGTTTAAACCTGTTTTATATAAAACTATGTGCAGAATGGGTGATATGATGAGGTGTTTTTTACTAAGTCAGGTTTTTCTAAGTCAGTTTACTACTCAATACAAACTGGCCTTGCACTGAGTAGTAAATATTTGCAGTTAGACAAGGCACTCGGGAGATTTTTCTGCAAACCTTTGTATTTCAGTCAACTAAAACTGAAATAATGTGAAGTTATTGTACCAGAAATAGCCAGGAAACAATGACTTCTGCCAGAAGAAAGATTTCATATTACTTTTTCAAAGAAGTATGTTCTGAATTATTACACTCATGACTAAGCTCTAGACTCGACTGTTGAGGTGATGTCACTGGGATGCTCTGTCCAAATTTCCTTGCCATTTCTCCAGACTCTCATTTCGAGAGGCTGGATGTGTAACTGAGCCCATCCAGCATTCACATAAACACATCTCCATCGAGAATTCCTGAGCCCCCATTCCCTGTTCCTGCAGCTGATCTGTTCTGCCCCAGCCCTGGCAGGGATTTGGGGCCACTGGCTCTGCTTTATCCCCTTCTGCTGCTCTAGCAGATCCCTGGCCAAAGAGCTGGGAAGAGTGAATCAGTGGAGCTGAATGAATTCCCTGGAAAACCTTCAGCTGCCTGTGAAGTCCGTCAGGTCAATGGACAGGAACTGGAGGATAAACGTTTGGGATTTGCATCCCAAAGCAAAGCAGCTTCCCCAGGTTTCATGGGGCTGAGCAGAGCTGGCTTTGGGGAAGCTGTGAGGATGGACATGGAGCCAATTTCTGAGTCATCTCAAGGCTGGACCCTGCAGTGCAGAATGTCCTGCAGAGAGAACATTCCCACACTGGCAGAGGGGTGGATGCAGTGATCTCATCATGGAGCTCGTTCATAGCTGGGATTAGAGTTTGTCCTGGGCACAAAGATGGCAGTGGCTCCATATTCCCTCCTCCAACACTCCAGAAACTCAGCCAGAGTTATTACAAATGTCATCCCTTTCTGCAAAGCCTGGAAGGTGCAGCAGGGATCTCTGAAGAGCAGCTGTTTGTCCCCGGGTCCATGGCTAGGGAGGAGGCAGACACAACACTTGAGTGCAGGCACACCCTTGAAAATCCCTTCCTATAAACTCCTTTTATTGGATGGAGGAGTTATTTCAACTTGTGGGTGCAATTCAGGAAGTGGGTGATGCCTTACACAGTGTTCTGAAGGCAGCAAAGCCAAAAATGAGCTCATCCCACTTACTGGAGGAGTCAGTGGCTGCCATGGAGCACAGAGCAGCTGAGGCTGCCCCTGGACCCCTGCAAGTGTCCCAGGCCAGGTTGGACACCTTGGGACAATGGGAGGTGACCCTGCAGGGGGGAATGGGATGGGATTGACGGTCCCTTCCCACCCAAACCATTCCATGCTCTGTGTAGTCTCACAGGAATGACTCCTGAAGCTCTGAACATGGATTCCTGTTTCACAGCCCAGTGTTTTCCACTGCCTGTACCTATTATTCCTCCAGTCTGTCTCCAGCTGACACACGGTGATCCTTACACATAAAATTGGAATTAACACATCAAAATTCACCATTTGTTCAAGTGGCCTCCCCAAATCAGGTTAATTGGCTGTGATTAGAGCCAGGCTCATTCCTGGCCCCACCTGAGGTAATCAGCTTCACCTGGGATCACTCAAGATGGGATTTAAGCAGCAAAGAAGCCAGGAAGCCTCTTCAAGAGGGCTGCAAATGGTTTCTTCTTGCAGGGATAGAGAGGGGAACAGCAGTTTAATCCCTCTGTGGTGTGGGAAATGTGCTCCCTGGAGAATCCCTTGTGTTCTCCTGCACAAGAAAACTTCCAGAGACTGAAGGGAGCTGCAAGGAACCAGCTCTACACAGCCCCAGAGAGGATTTGTCCCTGGGAGACTCCCAGGTAAGACTCTTTGGCTTTGAGTGGAGATAATGCTGCTCTATTTACTCACAAAGTACCTGGGATTGGTTACTGGACATAAACTTGTTTCTAATTGAACTGTGTTGCATTTAACAATTCTTTTTATGGATCTGTGTGAGAACGATGCATTTATTGGTGAGAGGAAAAAAATCTGAAGTTTCGAATTTTAATTGATAGTTGTGTGGAAAAACCTGCAGCTTGAAAAGAATTGTGTTGGGGCTTAATGCAATAAAATCATGTGGGTTTGATATTTGTGCTTGAAAAAGTTATTCCTGCTCTGTCTGTAAATTTAAATTCTCATGGAAATAGGTTTTTGAATTAAGGCAATGCTGTTGAATTAAGGTTACACCTAACAGTGGTGTAAATATTTGCTACTACACATTTATTACTGGAACTTAAGGTCTCTGCTAACTCTTCCCTGCATGGTTTTGAACCAGCCAGGAATTGCAGGTCATTCAGTGGAAAAGCTGGAGTTGGATTTACGTGGCAGCCATTGGAGGAAGCTGAAAACAAAAGATATGTTACAGGTTGTAAAAGGTTTTATTTTAAGCAAGATGAGCTCAGTGAGTTCCCTTTGAAGGCACAGCCAGGCTGCAACACCTTCCAAATATAGCTCACTTCCTGAGGGGTTTGTGTGATACAGCAGAGCTGTGTGGGGTTGGTGCTGTGCAGAGAGAAAAATCTGGATTTTTCAAGGAGTTTGACCTTTCCAGAACACAGCAGTGATGTGCAGGAATTTCCCCCCTGTGAAGAACTGAACCTGTGACTAAATTCTGCTGTTCTGTAAGGTGGCATCTCTAAAATACAGGAAATATGTTGTTAAAACCCCATTTTTAGCACAAGTGAGATAACCTGACACCATCTGCCAAGGTTACCTGGTTCTCTGCAATGGTTACACTGAATTAGAGCCCACCTGAACCTCGCTTCTGATGGGGAATGAGAAATCCTCAAAAAGCTGCAGTTAAAATTGGAGTTTAGTAATTCTCATCAGACACAGAAATTAACAGCAGCCTCTCAGTGCATTAAATCGTTGTTGTAGGAAGGGAGAAGCCACAGCAATGGGAAATCAGGGAGCAGAGAGGTGTTGGAAGGTTGGTGATGGGATGAGACTTTGTGAACAAGAAATTTCAGGCCAAGCACTCCTTCAAGAGTTTCATCTTCCTCATTTTCTGTAGCAGTTTGTGCACTTAGAAAGGTAATTAAAGGTTTTCAAGTAAATGGAAGGATCTGCACTTGCAACAACAGCAGTTCCTTTTCTGATGAGTCTAAGGCTAAAGTGATTTTTCCAAAATTCTAACTCTATCGAGTAATCAGCTTTCTCAGGAAATTATCTGGGGTTGCCAATTTTTTTGCACTGTTGTCAAAAAATTACGTGGTTTCCGTGTACTCGAGTGGGGTTTTCTGTAGCAAAAACAATTCTTAAATGTTTGCCATGGCTCCTTTGTCAAATCTCACCTCTGCACTTGCTATTCTCATCTCTAGTTCAAAAATTAAACAAATAAAAAAAACCAAAAAACCAAAATCCCATACAGCAAATGTGGAATTTAACCATTGCTTCTACACTGAATCATGTATCAATCTGCTAAAGCTGATAATTACAACCTATTTCCTACTAAAGTTTGGTGGAACAAACTTTGAGTTTTCATTGCAGCCTGCAGAATTAATGGAATATTTAACTGAAAGCTCAAGTAGACAGGGAACAGGGGCAGGTGCTGGAACAGGAGAAGTTTTTTCTTTCCTGTGAGGATGGTGAGGCCCTGGCACAGAGAGGTTGTGGGTGGAGTGTCCAAGGCCAGGCTGGATTTTGGAGCACCCTGGGGTTGAGGATGAGCTTTAAGGTCCCTCCCAACCCAAACCATGGCAGGTTCTGTGAGTTCATCAAGGGAGGGTGAAGGCAATGCCTGAACCCTCCTGTTCCCTGGGGAAGCAGCCAGAGAGCTCCAGCTGTGCCTGCACTGATCCAGCTGTTCAATTTGAACTGCCCCCCAGCCCTGCAGAGCTCAGGAGAGGCCCAGGGGCACTCACCACCCTTCATCACCACGTTGGACCAGACGTTGGCGTTGAGGGCCTGCACGATGCGCTTCACTCCCGTGGACTCGGGGAAATCATCTGCACCAAAATACAGAAAACAGCTCTAAAAGCTCCTGAAAACAGCTCTAAAAACCATGAGAGGCCTCCAGAGGTGGGGCTGAAGGCCTGTCCTGTGTTCTCTCAATCATTATAAATTCTGCTCCTGGTACAAAGCACAGATTTTTCACCTTTGGTTCATGAGAGGCCAAGTAAATGTAAATTAATGCCTCATTTCTTGGGCTGAGCTTCCAGGGATAATGAACTGCGAGCTCAGCGTTTTGCAGATATCTAAATTCTTTTTGTTAAATATTTAGCAGGAGGCCTGCTATATTAAGTAACATCTGAGTAAATTTGATAGTAACAGACAAGGAACTTGGATCTTTTACCCCAAGATCTTTTACAATGCTGTAAAACATAAAAATATATTAGAAAATAGATCTTAGAATTACTCTTCTTTCTTTTGGAAGGAAAAGAACATGGGACAGCCATTTCAAAAGGGTGTGATGCCTGTAAAAAATGGAAAGGAATATTGTAAAGCTGTCCCCACAATACCTATCTCTGAAAGTTCCAGTAATGCTGGGAATTACAGGAACTTGAAAGCCCAGGGAAAGCATTATTCAGGTTTTAATTTATTTACTAAATAGATCTGACACCACTTTGGATCAAGTCAGTTTTCCCATTTCCTCAGTTTAGTCAGCTTCCCATGTTTGCGCAGGTTGACAAAGGGGAAAAAAAACAACCCAAACAATCCTTTGGATACAAAAATGTGATTGTTTAGAAATCAAACTCAAGTGACTCAGGGACAGGTGCAGTAAGTGAAACTGCCTTTAGAAATTAATTTAAGGCTGAAATCAGGTATTTTGCGCTCTGTGGTGCTGCTGTTAGGTTTGATATCAGAGTCATTATCAAGAGTCTCAGTTTAGAGCTCTTGTCCTGACCATGTAAACAACTGACAATGAGTCAAAACAAAAGTTCTGGTTTCTTTGAGCTGAGCTGCCTGAAATGTCAGAATTTGGAACAGAGATTGGCCCAATGTGTTTATAGCATCTGCTGTGCCTTTTGTAACTCACCCAGAATGTTTGTGGGGTAAATAAGTTACTCACTGGAACACAGTTCCTCTTCTGCATGAGTCACAGTGAATCAACTACAGATTAAACAGCTAGGAAAGAACATGGATCCCAATATTCCAAGCGTTAACATCCTGAGTTGTTGTTATCCCCATTATTTAAATGGTAATCAGCTTGTTCTTTACAACAATTATTCAATAGAGAAATAACTCGATTGAAGGTTACTATTTTTAAAGCACTTAGTATTTGTTTAGTCTAAGGAGTCTTCACTTAAATTAAATCTGTGAATCTCCCTCCCTGACTTAAAAAAAAAGGAAACACTTTTGAAGGCATGGTGGGGAGAGGGAGATTTCTCAGCTACTCGAGATCCAATTTTAGTAGGCTTTTAAAGGGGGGAAAGGGGTGGGCTGTGCTCTAGCTGAGGATTTTATAGTGAATTATTTTTGGTGACTGCAATGTGCTTGGAGAAGCTGAAATAAAGCAAATGTTAGTGACTAACTCCTCCCCAGCCTGCACAGGCACTCAGTTAGCTCATTTTATTCCAGAGAGGTAAGGTGGAAATGCTCTTTTGTGTCACTGAAGTGAGGAGATAAAGCTGATGCTGATAAGGCTGTCAGGAAATGCACAGTCACTTTTCAAGAGTGGAACATCACACTTCTGACTCTTCTTGCTGGGTTTTTTTCTCTTGTTCAAGTTATAAATGTTGGGTAGCCAGTGATTCTGAAACTGGTTTATTTCCTGTGTAACAGCTCGTGTTGCTCTGAAATGTTTTTAACAACCTATCATGTCACTGTTTGTACCAAGATAGCATAGAATAGTTTGAAAGTCTTTTTAAAACCAGATTTTTTCTGCCCTCATGCAGCAAAATGATTCTTTAGATTGATTTTCCAAGTGGAATATAAACTTCTGATGTATCAATACCGTCCTAGGGCAGTGCCAGAAAAAGGAGCGGATTATTATTTTTACGTAGGTGCTGCATAAACAGCAGCTGGATTTGGGATGGGACAAATGGAATTTTTCAGGGGAGAAAACCTCCTCCTCCTCCTCCTCCTCCTGACCTTTTCTAGCTTGAGACTAAGCCCCACCACCCAGGAGCATTCCTTGCTGTAATCATGTGCCACATCAACAACTGCAAGGGGCATAACTTTCTTTAGAAGATATTTGGGGGCCCTTTTTCATTCTCAAAATGGCAAGAGAAGCAGCAGACCTACCATCTTCATCAGGCAGCTCCTCAGGGCTGAGCTCCACCAGCTCAAAGCCATGCTTGATGCACCATTCCTGAGCTTTCTGTCTGTTTACACCTAAATTGGGAGACAAAAATGGGTGTTAAAGGTGCAGATCTGAGACCAGTATCAGCATATTTATCAGAGTATTTAGCTGTGTTTTAACCCCAAAGTTGTTTGCTTGTTCTGGAGTGTATGGGAAGGGTACAGCAGCTGACATGGATCCTCCATTCACTGTGGATTCCAAAAATCGAGTCGAATTCCTCCTTGGAATTGAGGAGCAGAATCAAATGGCTCTGCAGGGGTGCAATCTAAGTGTGAATGAAGACTCTGTTAACTCTGGGTTTGACACTGAATTAAGCTGCAGGGACACACCTGCACCTCCCAGCTTGCTGTTGTCCAGAACCACAGCAAACGTGTGTGTTCAATGTCCAAATGTCAAGAAAAATGGAATTAATCCACCAAGTCCTGCCCGTGTTTCAGCAGGATGATGCACATCCAGCAGCAGGAATGCCTTGAGTCCCCCTGCTCTGCCAGAGTGCAGAGCTGATCTGAGCAATCTGGTAAAATTCTGGTTCAGTTTTAACCACATCCCACTGCAGGTTTCAGCTCCTGCTCCCCAGAGTCACCTGGCTGTGCTCCATCAGCTCTCCGGGCCGCTCTCACCCACACTCTGAGAAGCAATTATTGATGTGATTAGAAAGTCAATTATTCTGCAGGTTAATGGCTCTAGGTGAGGATGGGAGCTTTTTGGGTCTCCTACCGTTCTCAGCCACTCTGTCACAAACCAGGATCATCACTTCTGGCAGCCACTCTTCTGTCAGGGGAAGCCACTCAGAGACAGCCTCCAGACCAGTTTTCTACAGGGGAAAAGAAAAGTATTCTTTGGAATACATCCCACAATACTTTAGTTTCTAGTACTATTAGAATTATATAAAGAAATAGGGGGTTTTTGTCTCAACCTTTCTGGTTTCTGCTAAACTAGTTTTCACTGCTGCTGGTTTAGTAGAAACAATTTTGGGTAAAATGCACAGAATTTTTTTGTTTAGCTCCCTCAATTCTGTCTGTCCTAAAGGAGCCTTTAAGAAGCAGGGAGATGGTGAGCTGGATTTGCCATGGTGGCATCGTGACTCCTGAAAACCCCTCTTCCAGCTGGAGGAGAGTAGTAAGAGAGAAGGAAACTGCTGCTATTGTTGGCAGGGAAATTAAATATTTATTATTTAATATTGATCTTGTGCCAATGAATAGAACAGCCTAAAGGGGATGGATGCAGAATCTGATTTGTGGTTCTCACTGTGCTAAGGAGCTACATGGGAGATAAAGCAGGAGAATGAAGCAGAAGAGCCTTACTGTGGTGCTGTCAAAGTACACAACAAATGCCTGCACAGCCTCAGCAATCTCTGCAGTCACGTGGAATGTGTTTGGGACCACACACAGGTGGATATCTGCTGAATAGTATTTGTTATCTATCGTCCAGGGGTAGAAATTCACTCTTCCACTTGTTATTGCACCCATGGTGAGGTCATCTTTTCCTGTGATACCTGCAGGAGAAAAAATGGATGAGGAGGAGGAGGGTAAAGCCAGCATCAAGAAATAATTTGTCTAGAAAAGTATAGTGCCAGTGCAGATCCATCTTTACTGTAATAAACCAGTAGATAATCAAGAGCTTTAAAAATTCAACTCAATTTGTTAATCTGTCCCAGATTTTATTGCTTAACTTTCAAAAGAGGTTGTTTTCTAGTTTTCAATATAAAATATGGCCCAGAAGCTGCAGAAAGCCTTTTGTTTTCCTGGAAATCAAGTGTTCACCTCAAACTTAGTACCTGTAAATGGGATGTATGGAGAGAAAACATAAACTGTATTACAACACTTGCATGCTCATCATTAGGATGTAAAGATCTGTTTAACTGTGACCAAAACCCAAAGGTGACTAATGAGAAAATAAACCTACAATTTCCTACAATTGAGCTGTAATCCCCATTAAATTCCATGAAGGAGCTCAGCACTACAATCCAGTGCTTTGCTCAGGTGCTGTCAAACTCTGCCCTTGAAGGGAGGAACCTTCCCAGGAACACTCCTGGAGCTGAATTAGAGCATCCCATTATTCCTTGAGGGAAAGGCCAGGATATCTTGTTCAGGCTGGATGAACTCGTGGACACTTTAGAGCACAGGTCAATTATTTATCAAATGGGCTGAGTCATCCAGAATTGCCTTAGGCAGCGGAAGAGTTAAAGGATAAAGGACATGGCTTTTCAAGGATTTGTATTTTGAGGTACTGAGAGTTCCTGGAGCTGCTGGAACAGGCTGCTCCCCAAATAGCCTGGAGATGAATTTGAATTTATCTGTATCTTATTAGTAAAAAGACAGGAAAAGCTCCTTGCCAAGGCTGCAGTGATTTTTACAACTGAACTGCAAAGCTGAGAAATAGACCTGGTGAATGAGCACAGGGCACGAGGCAGGGAGAGCTGTAAACCAGGATTATTTGCAGCCCTGAGGGGGAGACAGAATCTGAGGGAGAAATGTGACCTTGGGAACAGAAACCTGTAGCCATTTCCTACTGAAGAGGATGAAACAGGAGTCCCCTCTCTGGGTTTCTTAAAATAAGTGCCACATCTAAATGATTTTTCCAGGTTCAAGTTTTATTTTATTTTGGATGGCAATTATTCTTCAGAGTAATTGTCTTTAATCAGGTGATATTCCATCCTAGATTACCCACCTCACTTTGGAGCTGGGGGACAAAGATCCTGAGTCACCACCAAACCTGGATTCTGAGCTTTATATTCTCAGAGGTTTTGTTTTGAATGATATAAATTTCTCTTTACCAGTGTTTTGATAGTTAAAAGTAAGTAGCTAAATTAAAATCAGTCTCAGATAACAGAATTACAAGTTACTGCCATGAGAGGCTAAGAATAAAAGGGCCCACAGAAATTACTGAAACCCAGAAAATCAGCAGTAAGACTTAGAGAAGAAAATCAGCTGAAGTCACTTGAGTTCTAAAGTCACCCTAAAATGGATACAAAGGGAAAGAACTTTTATAAAACGTTTCCAAAAGCTGGTATGAATTTCACATTTGCTTTGTAAGGGGATTTTTTTAAGGGTTCGTGGACAAATTTAGGTCTGAAAGCACTGCTAGAATGAGGCCACGTCCCATTTCCTATTCCCTGCTACTTGTTCCTGTATTTTCAGGGGTTTTCTTTCATCCCATTGTGCTGCTGATTACCCATCCTTCAGCCCCAGATTTTGCCAATTCCCTGTGAAATTTCTCTCCCAGTAAAAATGGATGTTGCACACTAAAGTCAAAGGGCTTCAGGAACTTGGGGAAAGGATTGAGACTTGTGTCTCAGGCTGCTTGTGAGGTTTTAAGAAATGGCTGCACAACAGCCTGATCACTCCTGGCAGGGAACTGAGCAGATTGTCAGGAGTTCTCTCCCAAAAAAGTCACTTGGAACAATCAGATTTTGGTCTTTAGAGCAAACAAGCAGAGAAATACAAAAGAAATACACACTGCAACTCCAACTGAGTTCTCATTTGATGGAGGAATTAGTTTGAAGGGTTGTATTTACCACGCTGGCATTCCAGAAATTTATTTCCAAGACAGCCTGGATTTTAATGAAAGCAGGAAATTCAACCAGAATAGTCTGCTATCTAATTCAGGGAGTGTTGATGAGAATAAACTCCTAGAAAATTAACATGGCAAAGGAGGTGGCTTGTCCAACTGAGCCCTTATGCGTTATGAGTGAGTTATTCCTTTTTAACGTGAAAGTGCTCAGCCATTGGAAGTGTCAGTGGTTTGCCATGCAAAGAGCCTGGAAAACCACGTGAGTCACTGAGTGACCACAGCCAGGCTGGGCTGGCCCTGCCCGGGAGCAGCAGCAGCTCCTGGGTGACAGCAATGCAAACACTCTCCACAAAAACACGCCTGGAAGGGTTCATGGCACTGACAGAGCTGCTTGGTGTCACCCCAAACCAGCATTCAGGGTCCCCTGGGGATCCTGTGACTGCTGTGTGCTGAAATGATGCTCCCAGTGTCACCAGTGCGTCCAACTGGAACATGCTGGGTGTGTGTCCCACCCTGAATAAAAGCATTTGTGGCAGCAGAAGCTCCCTCATCACAGGGAAAGATCTGAGGCTGTTTTTGGCTGTTCCAGCATCATCCCTGGGGCATGGCCTCCTGCAGCCCCCAAAGCCCTGGGCTGCTCTAAGATCGCCACATTGGCTGGGTAATTCCCCTTCTCCAGTTTATCCCATGGCTGATTTGGCTCTTTTTGTATCAGAAAACCATTAAACAACAAACAGCAACTGACACATGACATGAGTTCATGGCTCAGTGCAGCAACTGATCCTGGCTGGTGTCACACAGCTCCAGAACTTCCAAACTTCTCCGGAATCTCTCCAGAGGAAAAGGTTTCATTATTTCCAGGGAGTCAGTCACTGGCTTATATTTTTCAGCAAGTTCATCAATTGGGTCCCTTCTTCACTAAATTTTAATAAAGCAGGTAATAGTTATGACCAATATTTTTGGAAATGTTTTTCAGCTATTTGCAAAAATGTTTGCTCATTTTACTTAAATATTGACTTTTAATTTCATATTTTATCATGCAGACAAGATTAAATAATGCTTTTGAACACAAGAGAGGACATGGCAATATTATAAAATCTCACATCCCTTCCCATTTTTAATGCTGAGTCTTATTAAGTCTTCTGAAAGTGCAAATAATTTTGAAAAATGGGAGTTGAAGACCAGAAATAACTTTTCAGAAGTGTTAAATAATCAGAGAACCACATGCAGCTCTCTTGCAGTAATTTCCCTGTTCTCGCCCAAGTGGTATTTAAGCGCTTCTAGCACATGGTGTGTCTAATAATAATTTTTAAAATTATTACAACTTATTTTTTGCAATTTTTTTTTCCGCAGAGGGATTAAGGTATTGATCACTCTTCCTGGTGCTTTTCAGATTGAGTAAGTGTTTTAAGAACTTAATGCCCCAAATGCTCCCAAATCCTCAGAGTTGTCAGGTACTCGGAGCAGTCCCCACATTCTGGGCCTTGAGAGCCACCTGGTGGAATAAACCATATAAAATACTCCTCAAATTACACCAAGGAGTAAAGAGAACCCAAATAGGCTGGGGAGGGGGAGGAAGGGAGTGGTAAAAATCCAAAAGGAAAAGGCAGAACGATCACTTTAAATAGCTTTGTTTTGCCACGAAGTGTCCCATCAATCAAAGCATTCAGAGCACCCTGCAGAAACCTGAACAAAGAAAATTATATCTACCAAATGTACAATCAGCTGCTTCTCATCCTCAAGCCATTTTCCACTTAACAGGAGGAAAACCCTGGAAAAAGTCTTGGAATTGTCCTGGAAAGTTCTGACAGGCTGTTTGACCCCACCAAACCCTTCCCACTGCTGCCCCATCCCTGCCAGAGTGTCTCTGAATGTTTTACAATCTGCTGCAGCTGATTTAATTTCTTGTTATACAAAGCAGGGACTTAAAATTCTGATGGGATTTATTTTATGAAATGGTTTTATTTCTTTCAGGACGATTTTAATGTAACCCTGTCAGAGGTCACACAGACAAGACTTTAGTTTTGGTACTGGGAGCAGTGGAAGCTGAGACATTTCAAAGTGAGTACTATTAAAAAAAAAATCCAAGCTTACATTTTAAGACTTTTTCAGATTAAACAGCTTTTTTGCTCACCTACCTTTTTAACCTGTTTCATTGCATTGTGCAAAATAATCAAAGGAGAAACCTAGAAGAACCTTGAATAATTCTTTCCAATTTGCTTATACCTTCCTCAAAAATAAGGTAATAACTTTTTTGTGTGTGTGTGGAATCTTTAAGTAATTCAATGTCGTGCAACTGCTTTGACAGAGGAGCCTTTGATTGCAAATCTTGTACTGTTATTTTTGTTTCAAAATGTGCTTTAGTGAGGTGGAGGGAGCCAGTTCCTGGAGGCAGCACTGTGCTTGGTGCTCAGAAAGAGATAAAAACAAATCTCGATAATGGATGAGGGAATTAAGCTCTAAATCTCAATGTGCACAGCAAAATGTTAATGAATTCCCTAAAAACCAGGGCTGTCCTAACATGGGGAAGCCACCAAGATCTGAACAGCTTCTTCCTGGAACCCCTTGACTTTAAAACTACCAAAAATTCCATCCTCTTCTACCAGATCTCTGATACTCTACTATCCTCTACGATCAGATCTTAATTCTTGTGTTCCCCTTTTGAGCCCTAAAAATGGCAACTGGATCCCAGCAAAACCACTTCCTACTGAACGAATTCCGTGTACTCGGAATGAAGTGTAATCTGCACTTCCACCAGCTGCAGAACAGACAGAATTTTTAGCTTCCCCTTTCAATCCTTCCGCACTGAGAAACCGGTGAATTATTTTCTTAAAGCACTAAGGAGGCTCCTGACACCCTCTTGTATGGGATCGGGGGCTGCGTGACTGAAGCG
The DNA here is from genome assembly GCA_013398615.1 of Brachypodius melanocephalos. Taxonomy (NCBI): domain Eukaryota; kingdom Metazoa; phylum Chordata; class Aves; order Passeriformes; family Pycnonotidae; genus Brachypodius; species Brachypodius melanocephalos. The sequence continues at coordinate 445,878 of VZSR01003798.1, read as the reverse complement.
GAGATTGAGACCCTGAGGGGAGAACTGCGACCCCGACGGGAAAAATCAGAACCTGAGGGGAAAATTAGGACCGTGAGGGGAGGGCAGCGACCCTGAGGGGAAAATCGAGACCGTGAGGGGACGGCAGCGACCCTGAGGGGAAAATTGAGACCATGAAGGGACGGCAGCGACCCTGAGGAGAAATTGAGATCGTGAGGGCATGGCAGCGACCCTGAGGGGAGAACTGCGATCCTGAGGGGAAAACAGCCTCCCTGAGGGCCGGAGATGGAGGGAGCCGCAGCCAGCCCGATTCCCGCCGGCGCGGGCAAGCCGCGGCCCCTGGTTCCGCCCCGACTCACGTTTGACGAGCTCCTCGGGCGCGAAGCCCTCGGCACAGCTGGTGAGCAGCGCCAGCGGCCGCGCTGCCGCCGCCATGGCGCCCGCGCCGCGCCCCTTCCGCCGCGCCGCTACCACCGCCCGCGGGGGGGGCGGCCGGAGGAGGAGCCGGGAGGGACCGGGCGCAGCGCAGGCTCGGCCCCCGCTGGATGCGCTGTTCCCCCCCCCGCCGCGGGGCGGATGGTGCGGCCCGGCCGGCGCGTCCCGTTGCCGGGTGCGGCGGTGCCGCCATGGCCGCGGTCGGAGCGGGGCTGGCTCGGGCGGGTGGGTTCGGACAGCACCGGCATCTCCCTCCCCGGACCGGCCTTTCCTGCCCGGGCAGAGCAGCCGCGGCACCCTGGGTTATCCCTCAGCACCCCGGGTCATCCCTCGGCTGAGGCGCGGCGCGCCCGCTGCTGCTGAGGGGACGGGGGATGCGCGGGAGCTCGGCCCTGCCTGAGGGGGGGCAGCGGCTGCTGCGTGTCGGAGCGGGGCTTGGGCTGTGAATACTGCGGGTTTTGAGACCTTGGAGGTGTTTAGTTAAGGTAAATACACGGGTTTGACATGGATCGAGGTGGTCTCCTCACAGGCTACCTGGAGTTTCTGTCTCTCGTTAAGGCTTTTGAAATCCCTGCCCCGTGAAAGCACTTGTGCCACGCGTGTGAGGAAACACCATTCCTTAAGCGGAGAATCTCAGTCCTGAAGTTTATTGTCACTGCTTTGTGAGGTTTGTTTTTAAATCGAGGTTTTTTTCCATCCTTTCTGCAATCAATGACTTCAGGTCACTGGCTTTGTGTTCTCTTATTTATAATAGTACAAAAGTATGGGAAGTCACGTGGATCTTTTTTTCCCTGTATTTGGGAATAATTTAATTTGAATTAAATCTTACCTAACCCCATGGGGTTTGGTTACAGGTATGATTTTTGTTCTAACTTGCTTTTTAGATTCAAGCAGACCTTCAGAACCTTAAAATGATAAAAACCAACTTGAAAGGAGATGCAGAAGCCGTGGATATTTGTGACCTCAGAAAAGCCACTGAAAAGACTGAACTTGGGCTGAGAGTAAGTAAAATAGAGCAGATCCAAAAAATTATTCAGTTTTTTAAGTCTATGTTAATAATTCACTTGGGCCACTTGTTTGTTTTCTTGCAAGATCCCTTTCCAATCAGCAAATGATGAGATCACTCAGACATTACAGTTCAGAATGATGGCTCCCTTTTTTGGGTCATCAGAATTAAGTAATCTTGTACCCATCAGCCAAAATCAGATTTTTAGTCTGACAGAGGCACAAAGTTTATCAACTTTTCAATCAAACATAGACCTGGATTGCTTAATGAATCGAGTTAAATAAAATTAACATCCCTTATGTCTTTGTAATAGGCTAAATGTATTTTTTTTCTCTCTAACAGAAACACGATGAAAATTATTTGAATGTTATAAATGGCCAAGAGTTAACTCTTTCTTCAGCTGGTAATAAAGAAGTAAATTCCAAAGAGCCCCCTAAATGGTAAGTGAAACAGATGTTTATTGCATAAAGACACAAAAACTGAGGTTGACATAATCACGCAAAGCAAATGGGAGTATTGACCTAGAAAAAGTTAGTTTAGTCATTTCCTATTTTGATTTTAAGTTAAAAAAAATACAAATGTAAATGCAATTCTAAGTGGCTTCAGCAGTGTTCTGCTAACTCCTGTGATTTTACTTTTGTTAAATGCAAATTTAAATAAAAATATGGTCATTTGGATAGAACTAGATGAAAGCAGAGTGGGTTTAACAGGTTAAATCCAAGTAATTTTTGGGAACCTCACTGCCTGTTTCTGTCTCAACCAGGAATGTTTTTGGTGCCTGTCAGGAGCAGCTGGTTTTGCCTCGAGTTGAGCCCGTGACTGTGCAGAGGTGCAGCAGATCAGCCCCACGTGTGTGCCAGGTCTGAAATCACACCCTGATTGTTCTGCCAGGGGCAGTGTTTGGTGTCCTGTGCATCCCATAATGCTCTGACTGCCCGTGCATTCAGGGTTTGATAACACCCCATGACTGGAAGTGTTATAAAATCCTCAGCAGAAGGAGCAGCTGAGGCAGGAACCTTCTCCCAGCCCGGGTTAACATTTAAATTGGGAAAGATTCCAGTATCGTCCACTTCCCACTCATTCAAGCTGACAAAGCCACTTTTATCAGCTTTAATTGTTTTCCTATTAATAATTCCAATCCTTGTTATCCTATGTGGCGCTTTTCCCCCCTGCATTGATCACTTCCCTGTCAGCCTGAGTGAGGAGTTTGCATTGGGAATCATCTCCTGTTTTAATTGGAAGGTGCTCAATTCCCCCCAATTTTATTTTTTTTGATAGCACCAGCAGTTTCCTCCCCACAAAACGGTGTGTCATAGTAATAAAATAAATACCACAAAAGCACTGATGAGGTGAAAATTGAACTTTCTGTCTCTGTGCAGCCATGTGGGTAAAAGAGTAATTGGCTTGGATAATAACTTGTGTTCTTACAACCCCAAATCTAAATGAGCATCTCATTGATACATCTGCTTGTAATTACCATCGAAAGAAGAGAGAATATGTAGTGCAGATAAATAAATTAAGCCATTTTTAGTGCTTTCATAAAGTGACACAGTTGTTCAATAGTTCAAGTACACATCTGACGATTCTTGAACTTTTTATGGCATATTTTATTTGTAAAAATTGGAATTTGCCCGGATTTATTTTTACGTTTATACGATAGAATATGCACCAAAATATTTTCAACTTAAGAAATTTCTACTGTAATAAAAACATAGGGCATCCCTCTCGGTTTTATAGGTATGCTTTGGGTATTTCTTACAACAAGAAGAAACTTGCAAAGTCTTTCTCTGTCCATTGGGATTTAAATCATCATGATTTTATTAGCAGAATAGTCAAACTCGTTCCGTGCAGATCACAGAGTGCATTAAGAACTATGTTTTAATTCTGATTACTTATCAGGGGTTTTTAATTCCTCATTTACTAATAATCAAGTGCTGTGCCTGCATTGAGTCAATGAGCTGTTGTGCTCCATCAGGGCAGTGATTGCTGAATTCCAGACCCAGCCAGGGTGGATTGGATCCGTGTTATCCTCTGTGGGGAGCACAGGGAATTCTCTTCCAAAGGATGGGAAGTGTGCAAACCTCCACACAGATTCAGGGAGTCAAACCCAACCGCGCTTCCCACTCCAAATTTAACCCAAAGATGTGCAGGGGTGGAAATTGCAGAGCTGAGAGTGGAATTAATAGAACAAAGTCTGAAAAAAAGTGTCCATTTGGATAATAGTTCAAGTCCTTACAAAGTTTTCCATCTAAACAAAGGCACTTTGTTGTTTGCCCATTTCTGTGTGGAGTCAAATAATATTAATTTTTATCGTCATTTTGCAAATTTACAACATGTCAGCCAGTTTCTGCCTCTGAACACTTCAGCCCCAGTGCAGTTATTTTAAGATCATCCCAATTCTATATTTCAGCAGCAGGTGGAAATGGATTTTAAAATTATGCTTGACCCAGAGAACACGGCTAATAAAGGTGGTTTAAAACATCCCAACGATGAGACCAGGCTGCCACTTATAACTAAGAAAAAATCTGCTCCTGTAAGTAACTTTTATTATTTTATGGGTTTGTAATATGCATTGCTTTGCATTGTTACAGTTAATATTTATCAGTCCTAAATAAAATATTTACATGAAAGTAATTTCCTCATAATTTCCTGCTTTTCGACGTGGGTATTTAAGGGTCAAAACATTTTGGGTGGTAATACTGGGCAAAAGAAATCTGAAATGTAACAGGTTTATGTCCCAAGATCCCAACCCAGCAAAAATATGAATATCCATGGGATGTGCATGGTCAGGAACCTCAGGAAATTCAGGCAGAGGAGATAAACTGGAGCTTGGAGACTTCTGGATGTGACCCAAAGATGAGGAAGAATTAAAAGCCCATTTTTCCTCTGTGCTCCATGAATGTTCAAATTGTGCAAGGTGAAGTTTTGATTTTTCCAGATTTCCCTCTGAATTTCGGTTCTGCTGCCAGTTCTCAATTGTTCTGCAGCAGTTGAGTGTAAAGATGGTATTTTTAGCAAAGCATGTTTAAAAAAAAAAAAAAAGAACAGGCACAGCCATCCCTCCAAAAAATCAATTATGTTCACAAATTTAGCTCAGCACCGTGTCCCACACAGCCAATGGTCTCACAGGGGGATGCTCTTCTACAATTTAATTTATGTGACAGAAGCCTCCTGCAGCAAGGCCAGTGCTCTAGGAGAGATTCTGGGGGTGTTTGGTTTTAAACAACACCAAGAGAATCTGTGAATGGCACAGTCTGGGAGCTGCCACTTATAAAAAATGGCTTTTTGGAAAGCTGTTGCCCAGACTAAGAGGTGATTTGTCTAACCCTGTGATAATAGAGTTAATTAGAAAAAAGCATCATGGCTAATAGCTTTTTAGAACCACTCTAAAACGCTCACAGAGAGGAATATTATCCGACTGCAGAGAGCCATGTGTTTTACCACTCTCCCTGAAACGTGCACTGAGCTCAGAAAACTTACTGGGGGCTTGAATGATAAGGATTTAAATGTGAATTACTCAAGCTCCCAGATACATATTTACAGTTGCCGAGGAGCTGACAGGCTTAAAAACCAAGAAGATATTTCCTCTCTAATTTAATTTATTCTCTTCAAAGTTTTCGAATCTTGGGGCACAATGTATGCCTTGGCATGTTCTGTCTCGGCTGGCTGTAAAATATTTTTAGTTGGTATTTGCAAAAATCCACTGCTGAGAGGTGTTTGTTGTTCAAGGTAGTGTCTACCAGCGCTTAAAGGAGGGATTTTGTATGATCTGTATGATTATGCATGATCTGTACGATTATCAGTAGCGACGCCAATGAATCTGTGTGGGGCTTCGGGTGTTAAAATGATAAAATTGGATTAATTTGGATCAAATTCTGATTAAAGCGGCTGCGGGGATGGGCGGGCCGGCCGGCAGGGGGCGCTGTCCGTACGCGCACTTCCCTCCGGGGTCCGCGGGGTCAACGAGCGGCTCCCCCCCAAAAAAAAATCCCTGGAAAAATCACCCTCACCCGAGTAAATTAAAAATTAATTGCTTGTCTCGCGCCATTCAGGCGTATTCCAGGAGTTTTCAACCAGGGCTGAGCGGTTGAAAGCGTGGTGAGGTTAAAAAGTCGGGGTTTGAGGCGACCCGAGGGGTCAAGCACAAATCTACCCGGGCTTTTTATTATCCTGCCATTCTGGTAGTTGGAAAAATTATTAGTCAGGATTTCATTGTTTCAGCAAAAATGATGGCTTTTCTTGCTCTTTTGGTATTATAAAGTTGCTGATGCCGGATTTTATCATAGAAACTAAGAACAATTAACTGTTTGCCCTTTTGGACCTTTTTGGGTCCAATAACAATGCTTCATCCTCTGCTAAGTTCTGTAGTTATTTTAAAATGAGGGCTGTAATTCTGTTTGAAACACACTTCGGGCATCACTTTCTTTTGCAGCCTATATCTGGATAAGAGATGAAAAATGATGAGTGGATAATTATTAAATATGTATACTTCCCATGGAGTATCCAGCCAAAGGAACAGTAATCTGAACTGCAGCAAAAATATAATTCTGATGCACTGCTGCAATGTAGAAAAGATTCACAGCTTTACCTTCTGTTTTCATAGGACTGCTGTTCTGTTACAGAATTATAGTGGCACTTTTGGGTCCTTGTTTTCTTATAAATGTATATTATACTGTAAACTTAGGAACCTTTTCATTTATTCATGAGCTAGAATTTAATATGGTGATGATTTCTAGCCTTTATGAGTTGCATCTTATCTAGTGTGGCTCTAATGGTGATGGCAGTGATTCTGGGGCTTTTTTTAAGCTCACTTGTTTGAGCACAACCATTCTAATCATATCTTCAATTATTCATTCTTTATTCAGCATTTGCATGCTGCTAATCATTAAATGCTTATCCCCAAAAGTGTATTCATTTTCAAAACTATAAAGCGAGGCAGGGCAATTCCTTTCATTTCAAGTGACTGGAAGGAGTTGCAGAAGAAAACCAGGTCTTTTGGAGCCCCAAACCTGATTGTGTTTTAAACTAATTACAGCCAAAGCAGAGTTTGGCAGTGGTGGCAGGATGAGACTTAAACAAATTGATGTCACACTACAGTAAATCAAAAGAAAGCTCCTTGCATTTGTATTAGGGTGTGTAATCGTAATCAGCAGCGCGGTGATTGAATAAAATCCTCTTGTCACTAAAAGTAAAAAGGAAATAATTGGTGAGGGAGAGTTAAGTTAACAGATGAGTGCAGTCAGCATCCTCTCAACCTGGAAATGGGAACATGAAGGTCACTCCCATCTCTCCTGACAAACGCAGAACGCTTTGTTGGTAAACAAATTAATCTTTTGAAAGGTCACCATTTGTTTGAAGTTTTTATCCAGTTCTTGTCATCTGGAATTGGAGATGGAGTGTCATTTCGCAAGGCAGGGGTGCAGCCAGAGCTGCTGAAGCTGTGTGTGTGTGTGCATCTCAGCATTCCCTGACAAAACTCCCTGCCTGATTGGGATGCCATGGGCTGCTGGTTTGCAGCTGGCTCCGGACAGGAACGGAGCCTCATCCCTGAATTCCAATCACTTCATCCTGCACATCCTGCCTGGTGGGAGCTGGAAAACATCTTGTGCTTCAAGCCAGCAATTATCTCCCTCACTCCCTTCTGTGCTGCTGCTGGGGCCTGTTTCAAAAAGCAGATGTGGGATTCACCAAAGTTCTCCCTCTGTTGTCTGTCACACCTGTTGGGGGGAATTCTGATGGATCTGGGTTTCTGGGAGAGAGCAGTAGGTCAGGAAAGGGGCAAAGCTTGAGTTTTCCAAATATGTGGAAAACTGACAGTTCAGAGCCATCTCTGGTTACTTTAAGAGCTTAAAGAAGGTAAGAATACCACAAGATCTGTTGTTAGAGATGCAATTCCAAATTTTTCCAATCAAACTTGCCTTCTCCAAGCCCTTTCCTGAACATACTGAACAGTGACCTTAGATTCATTGATTTTATTTTGCTGTGCTTCCTCTTTCCCTTTATAGGGGGAAGTGCTGTGTCCATCAAATCCTGACAGGAACTTCTTAACAACAAATATGACAGTTTGGAGAAGATGGATAGAATGATAAATTAATCTGTTATATCCCTTTTTTTCCCCATCACTATAAAACCCTCAGATTTTCTGACATTTATTTACCAAATCTCATCTCTCCATTCCTGGTTTGGTATACAATACTCATCTTTTCTCTGTATTTAATGCTACTCTCTGTTTTTTTACTGGAGGAAAACCTACTTACAAAGATATTTACCAAAAAAACCAACAACAAAAGATGTTCTAGTTAAATATTGCTAGGTAAAAAGAAAACAAATGGAGAACTAATCAGAAAAATCCCTGTGGTGTTCCAACAAGTGCCCTATTTAAAATGAAGCAGAAAGAAAAAATAAAGTGGGAGAGGTTTATCCACAGGAGAAAAACACTTTAGAAAGGGTAATAGAATTGTTTTTCTTGTGTCCCAGGTTAATTACACTCAGAAGCACTTGAAATGAAAAAATAGTTTTTTAGCACACTCCAAGCATATTTTAAAGCAAGTCAGCCTTGGTCTGCCCTGCAATTTAAGAGCTCCCTTCCAGCCCTGCAAAACTGAATTTTAAAAGTGCTCCTGATGAAGCAGTGATGTTAAAAGTGAACCTTCCCCTTGCAGCACCTAATACTATTTTTGAGGTCTTATTATAATTGTGTTGGCTTAATTTTAGTGATAATAACTCCTGAAATGGAAGCAGTTAGGCAGTTTTGCTTTGGTATCTCCCTGAATTCTTCCAGAGGGAGCCAGTGCAGCAATCAGGGTGCTGGAAGAAGGTGGAAATGTGGAGGGATTGGGTGGAATTTTTGTGGGGAGCTGTTTTGGATCAGCTCAATGTTGCCTGTCCTACTGAATAATGGCACTGGGCAGTGTAAATGAGAAAATAATTTACGTTTCTGTCGCATCAGTCCTTGTTTTAACATCACACCTGCCGTAGACTTTATGGAAATTAAAGGATACAGCTGAAAAGAATTAAATATCTATCTCCAATTAAAAAAAAAGAAAAAAAATAAAAACCACCAAAACCAAGCCTCCAGGCTGCTTTTGAACTCACACACTCCACCTGAACTGCTTTTCCTTGTAGCTTATTACATCTCTATAAATACAATGAAAATGAACACATTTCATGTGCTGTTCATCATAACAAAACGTCATAACTGGGATTTAAATTAGGATAAAACTGACCAGCAGTAAAATCAGTGCTGCCTTACTGCTACACCAGCAACAGGCTGCAAAAGGGATCGCTGATTAATTCAATTTCTTGCCTTTTAGATATTTTTGTTGTGGCCTCACCAACCTGCTGGGGCTGAGGGTGAGCAGGAAAATGTGGTTTATAATTTCCTCTTCTCAGTATCAAGCCACTTAGATGGCAGCTGGCACGAAGTTAACCTTTGCTCCATGGTTATTGTTATTTTCTTGGAACACCAGGACATGAGGATTCATCCAGCTCCATCCCTTAAAACTGCATGCTCCATCATGGCCATAACTAAAATGAGGGCCTGGGATTTCTCTGAAAGGTTCTCTATGATGATAAAAAATACAGATTTTTCTCTCCCTCATCTCTTGTGGGCAGTGTTGTTAGACAAATTGGGAGGAAAGATTAGAGGAGTTCATTTTGATCTGTCTCATTTCCCTCTTGAGAGTTCCTCCTCCCTTTCTAGAAAGTTGCTGGGTGCTTATTCAGTAATTAGGACACAACAGTGCTCCAGGATCCCAGTCATGGCCTGGATTGCACTAAAAGCTTGATAATCACTCATTAAAAGCTAATATTTCCAAGTATTTCTTTTTCCTTCTGTTTCTTTGCCTGTGTATGCATTTTATATTTTTAACACTGTCAAGAAACACTGTGTTTACACTACTCTCCTTAAAACCGAGCAAACTTCCTGAGATTCCTTCATTAAATAGTACACAAGGCATCAATTAAATTTAATTAACTTTATTTTAAGTGACTGAAGTAACAACAGTAGACAATGCTGCAGCATTTTCACAAGTAATAAAAGGAGTGGTGCACTGTTAAATCTTAATGAAACAGTCACGGCAGAAATTATATTTATTATTTATTGCTGCAGGAGTGGAGGAGTGTCTGTAAATCCCAGATGTGTTAAAGGAGGTTCTGTCTCTTCCCAGATGTGCAGGCAGAAGGCAGGGAATGGTCCCACAGTCACCCACCCTTGGGCTTTGCCTGCCTTTCACTCACCCCTGGCAGAAGAAGACACCCCAAAAGGTGAGTCCAGAGGTCCCCTGGGTGCTGCTGTTTGCAGCAGAGAGCTGGGAATTGAATTTTCCTGCCACCTCCAGGCTTCCAAGAGTTGTGATTTCAGACATTGCCAAGGGTAGGGATGAATTTCAGGCCACTTCCTGCAGGTTTAGGGTGCTGGGAAGTGTAGAGTGTGTCCTGCTGAGCATCATCCTCAGCCAGTTCTTGGAACTCACAGGGTCCAGCTGCTGCTGCAAAGAGGAGTTTTGTGTGTGGTGGAGGTTCTTGTATAAATACCAGCCAAACTATCATGATTAACAGCTGGTTATTAATTGTTCAGTCTTAACTAGGCTTGGGCTGTTTTAGCAATCAGTTTCTAGTCATAATTACATGATTATATTGTGCTTTACAAGAGTAAATTCTCATCTCTCCTGCATATTAAATTGCATTGTACAAGCATATCATTATAGATATACAGACATTTCAGAATTAGCACTGGTGCAATATCTTACATGTATTTGTCAATTTTTATAGCCACAGCTCACCTTCCTTCAAGGTAAAACATTGACTATTGAAAGATAAGAATCTTTCAGTGCTGCTTTTGTAGTGTTGATGTAAAACTTGGGTCTGCCTGTGCTTAATTCTTTGTTGCCAAGAATTCCTTTTCGTTCCTGGCTGGAATTGTTCAGGAGTGTCATCTTCTTGTAGGTACCCTGAGGCTCACTGGCCAAAGGCTCATCCTTGCAGCAGCAAGAACTCTGCCAGCCCCTCCTGCTGTGTCCAGAGCAGCAGCTTTCCCTGAATTCCCCAGGCAGCACAAGAAATCAGCTGCGGGTGAGTACAAAGTATTGATAACAACCTTCAGCTTTTATCTCCCAAGGAAAGGTGAGCATTCACCAAATTCTGCAGGGCATAAAGCACGGGAAGATCCTGTGTCATGTAATGGGGTAGGAATCAGATTTCTTCAACCCTAGGAGGGTTTCCTGTTCATTTCTGGGCTCCTCCTGAGTTCCTACCTACACATTTCAAGTTTTAAGCACCTAAACCAGAAGTGTTAAGTGGTTCTGTAGTTCCTGACTGTGACCAGTTTGCCATGGGGTGAAAGGAATAACTGATAACCAGTGAATGAAACCCGCAATCCATGTTTTATTTGTGCAGGAGAGATCAGCAGCAGGCTGAACCCTGAAAGCACAGACACCATCACCTTCCCAAAGGCAAAGGAAGCAATTTATGGCCCATATTCCTCTTGTAAAGGGATTATACCACCACTCCCAGCCAGCAATGCCATGGCTTCAACACAGAAATCAAAGCCAGAGTGGAGGTATCCAGCTCAGCAGTT